>CM067174.1:54337472-54376351 GCA_034093135.1 Erigeron breviscapus | reverse complement strand
CTTGATGATAATTCCATTTCTTTCAATGTCTCCATAACCTAAGATAGGAGCGAAATTGTTGTTTCCAAAGCGAACTGTTCCCATGAATCTTTCAACAAAATTCTTGAGCAAAGATTTATTTCCAGTCATGTGCTTCGAACACCCGGAATCGAGTATCCAAACACAGATGGTTATTTCCTGCAATCAAAGAAATTTAACCGTTTTTAGGTACCCACTTGAAGACGGGTCCTTTATGGTTAGTTAAAATAGGCAGGTATATAACTTAGGATTCGCATTCAAACATGTTTTTGAATCAACATAAGCATTGACAAGCACATTATCAACACACACATTTGAATAAAAAGTACGAACATTCACATGAGAATTAAAAGTAACATGTCTACAAGCATTAACAGTAGATACACAAGTACGAGAATTAAGATTGTTTACAAGCTCACAAGGTCTTGCATAACCCGGAAAACCCAACACACATAAGATAATCCGATTAAGAGGTTAATTATAGAAAACTACATTTTGTTGTACCTCCAGCGTGAGAAAAACATGTATCTTACCTTATACGGGCTCACAACAACTTAAAGTAAGTTTACGGTGCTTGGTACGTACTCCCGGAAACCTAGAACGAATGACGAACGATCTAAGTATTAAACAATAAACTTTCAGCACAAAATGGGCTAGGTGCGCCGCACCCCTATCCATGGTGTGTCGCGCTAGCTGAAGGAACAATAAGAGGTAAGTAAAGGTGTGTCGCACTCTATAGCGCACCCTCCAACGCACCCCTTCTCGGTAACGCAATGTGCGCCGCACCTACCTCATGGTGCGCCGCACTCACTGCCACACCTCCCCTCAAAACACTAGGTGCGCCACACCCTCTTTAGAGGTGCGTCGCACCTACTGGACGAACCAACAATCTTCACTTCGTTTCTCCTTAATCTCCTTCCAAACGGATCCCAAACCTCCACCACGACTTATACCCATTAAATTAACATTAATTAGGTCACAATTAAGCCTTTGAAAACATCAATTGATCCTTGAATCAAATACAACAATGATTCACTCTTTAAGACACCCGAAAAATATAAAATCGGTAACGTGTTGATCAAAAACTCAATACCTCAAGTGGCTTTCCAATTAACCCCCTGGAATACACTCTACATCTTAACAACATTATTCATCGTTAAAGTTTGCATCTTGATACAGTTAATCATCTCAATTAACGATTTTACTCATGAAAACGTCGTTTTTAACCGAAAACATCAACTTTAATCCAGTCTAACCCTCATGGTCGAATTTACAGAGATAAAACCTACTTTAAAACTTAATCAACATTATATTACTGACATATTACCTGTAGGGATGATTAATGGATCGAAAAGCTAGCAAAAAACCCTTCCGAAATCACCCGAAATCAACTAGAACTTGAAGATTTAACCTAGGTTTTGTGTGAAATACTTCTCCAGGGTTTTGATCTGTTTCTCCAGCCTTTAGGTCGACCAAAAGGACATATATTTACTGGGGCAACTTTAAAAACTTTACATCTAGGCCCTCGCACTTCGTTACAACTTGTTTCGGCCCTTAACGACTCGTTTAACGCAACTGGGAACACTTAACAACTCTTATATCTTATCGGGAACACTAATTGACTTTATAAATCATTATCAACATTAATTTTATTACTTTAAATCACTTTAACACATATCTCACGTTAATCATTTAATTCACATAAGCACATATAAAGCACATAGTGACTAATGGTCACTAACGACGAGTTAACGGTCAACGTCAAAAAGTTTGGGATGTTACAATTCTACCCTCCTTAAAAGGATTCTGTCCTCAGAATCATCTCATGATATCAACACCTCCATTCATCTTCTCACTACTTTCCACACACGTATAAGTCAACATTTCACCACATTTTCCACCAATTCCTTCTCTCATCACCCTTTATTTCATGTCTTTCATCAGTCAATGTGAATACTGTCAAATGAACATGCCCGCATCATGATACATTTACAATTATGTTCCGGACCATAATTCTAACTATATCATTTCTCACACGTGTACCTTTAACTATATTCACACATCATAATGTCCAACATTTCCTTCACAATCCATCATGCATAATTATACTAACTACAAACACATAATAAACACACATTTCACATACACATATAAACATAAGTATCATCGATTAATCTACTAAGGAATTACTTGGTTAGGTGCCTCGTCATCAAGCTCGTCCTCCACGGTAATCATTTGATAGGCCCGAGCTTTGGCTTTTTGAGTGTCATCCTTCTTCGCATCATCTTTCCTTTGGGGACAATCAACAATCAAATGCCCGTCTCACCACACTTGTATCATCAAATCTTATCCCTGCAACTAGAAGCAACATGTCTCTGCTTACCACACCTATCACATCTTTTAGTTTTCTCCGAACATGATCCACTATGATGAGCTATACAAACTGAACACCATTGTCTAGCTTTACATAATCTTCGCCCTCATAAGTTGAACCATTCTTAAACTTCTCTCCCGAATCTGATGACTCATCCGACCTTCTCTTGAATCCACTCTTCTTGTCATCAACATTCTTCACAACTACCTTCTCGGACTTATAATCATCATCCAACTTCTTTGATTCCTTGATGATGGTCATGTGCGTGTTATTTGTATCCTAGCGAGGTGTACCGAGAAGGACATCGAGACGTCGTGGAACGCTGTAAAATATGCCAAGTATCCGAGACTTGGTATGTTTTTACCGACAAGTGAACTTCATATGAAGCATAAGGTGAATATGTCGAAAGCCCAAGTGCTTGAAAAGGCGAAGAAAATGGTGACGTATGCAAAGAGTTTGGGTTGTAATGACATCGCATTTGGTGCTGAAGATGCTTCAAGGTACGTACGTATTCATTCATGAAAGAAAAAATAAATGATGCATGATTTTTATATAATTCTTGTTTTATGATGATAGATTAAAACTAAAAAAAATTGTGATACTTACCAAAATACTATATATGTAATAAGGGAAATAATTAATCCTCCTAATAAAATAGCCTAATAATCCTCCTAATTATTGGATGATGACATGTGGAAAAATCAGGGGGCAAGATTAGGAAAGAGAATTAGTGGATACCACATGTCACCTTCTTGTAGTATTAGGAGGATTTTTAGGCTAATTTTTAGGAGGATTGATCATTTTCCATGTAATAATGTTAACGGCCGGGTACATACATATGATAAAAAGACCCACTTGTTAGAGATAAAACAATGATATATATCACGTTTGTACACCACCATTTTTTATGATACAACTCTAAATGTGTTTTATAAAGTTGTAATGTATAATTAAATAAAACAAGTTTAGTGATGTCTTGTCAAAAACTGATGGCGTACAAATCACCGCCCTATATATCTGGATATCATAATACTAGTTCGGGGTCTATTTAAATATACCATATATATTTTAAAACAAATGCAACTTTTTTTTTCTTAACTATAAAGCTTTACAACTTCACGAACATCACCTGAAGGCCTTTGGCATGCATAGTGATACGAATTGGTTGATAAATTTACAGAGAAAACCTACGAACTATCAACGAAATATAACACAAGTAAATCAAGATTTGCTTCAGCTTTTTCTGTTGTGCTTAATTTATTCCATCATAAGCACACTTAATTAATACTAAATGAAAAAAACAAAATGAAAATGGGCTAATAACAACTGTACTTCCAAGTGGGAAAGACTTTGATCAAGAAGATGCTGGGACGACCGTATAAGAGGTGACCGATCAACATACATTGAAAATGACGAGAGATAGTGCTCGCGTGTTATGGGGGGAGATGGTGGAGGTGATAGGTCAAAGTCATAAAGTATGATAGCCAAATGCCTTAGCCGTACGGGCTCCGCCTTCAGATTTAAAAATTCGTCGAAAGTATATTGAATGACATCTCTAATGAAAGAGCATGAAATTTTAAGAACACCCATACAATTTTTATAATTTATCGATATACGGTTTTGAGATAAAAGATTTTGAATGAATTAGAGAAATAAAATGATTTATGGAGGAGAAAGAAAAAATAAGTGGTTGAGATTTGAGGAGAGAAAGAAAAATGAATGGTTGAGATTTAAGGGTATTATAGGTATATTAGGTAGAGATGTTTATATTAGTGAATAAAGAAGAGGGATAATTTAGGTAGTTCAATTACTTAATTGAGATTTGAAAAAAAAGACAAAATGCTTTATATGATAAGAAAGAAAGTACCCGCGCGTTACGACGGTGAGATGGTTGGGGTGATAGGTCATAGAAGGTGATAGATCATAGAGTGTGATAGTCAAATGCCTTAGCCGTACGAGCTCCGTCTTCAGATTTAAAAATTCTTCGAAAGTATATCGAATGACCTCTCTAATGAAAGAGCATGAAATTTTAAGAACACCCATATAATTTTTATAATTTATCGATGTACGGTTTTGAGATAAAAGATTTTGAATGAATTAGAGAAATAAAATGATTTATGGAGGAGAGAGAAAAAATGAGTGGTTGAGATTTGAGGGGAGAGAAAAAAATGAGTGGTTGAGATTTAAGGGTATTATAGGAATATTAGGTGATGATATTCAAACTAATAATAAAAAACATGGGCAAATTAGGTATATCAAGTTCGTTTTTTGAGAAAAAAAAGGTAAATGTTTTATAAAGTAGTAGAGATTAAATAATAAATGGTTGTGAGGCAATAGGGGCCAATAACTCTTTTAAATTTAAATATTGTCATGACTTTATAAATTTTTTGTTATTGATTTTTAAATTTTGTCCTTAATTTGAATTTATTTTTATGAATTTTCCTTTTGCTTTCTTTGGGAATTTTTACTGCCATTATCCCTGGAAACAAGAGTATTGATATTGATATATACATATAAAGACCATTTGATATGAATAAAAAAAGATGTGGACTAATAATATTATGAATAAAACTTACCTTAATCTCTAGTGTCCTATCATCGTCATTATCAAATATCAATATATGTACATATAACGACAATTTGAGATGAATTTTTCCCTTTCACTTTCACCTCCATAAATATATGATAGGATATGATATACAAACAATGGACAGTTACAAATTTATTGGCCAGTTACATCTTCGATTAGAAATTAAATATATACGAGAGAAAGTATCCGCGCGTTGCGGCGGTGAGATGGTCGAGTGATAGATCATAGAGTGTGATACTGTGATAGGTCATAAAAGGTGATAGGTCATAGAGTGTGATAGCCAAATGCCTTAGCCGTACGGGCTCCGCCCTCGGATTTAAAAATTCGTCGAAAGTATATCGAATGACATCTTTAATGAAAGAGCATGAAATTTTAAGAACTATCGATGTACGGTTTTGAGATAAAAGATTTTAAATGAATTAGATAAATAAAATGACCCATATCGATGACCTCCATATTCATAATCCGGGGCCCTCAAATACCAGTAAAAAGTTCATAAATATTGTAAATTTGTTGCATACTTGCATGTATAATATAGATTACACACTCGTCATAGTTTATTCCTTACATGATCGATTTTCAAATATCTATATGCATATATTATAATCCTTTTCACTTTTTGAGGTTCACTTACAAAAACTAACGAATTAAACTACTGGTATTAGATAATAATTACAAAAACAACTTTATGTATAGATAAATAAATAAAACACACAAAAAAAATAAATAAAAAAAAGACATGCCTATTATTTGTGTCCTAGCGAGGTGTACCGAGAAGGACATCGAGACGTCGTGGAACGCTGTAAAATATGCCAAGTATCCGAGACTTGGAATGTTTTTACCGACAAGTGAGCTTCATATGAAGCATAAGGTGAATATGTCGAAAGCCCAAGTGCTTGAAAAGGCGAAGAAAATGGTGATGTATGCAAAGAGTTTGGGTTGTAATGACATCGCATTTGGTGCTGAAGATGCTTCAAGGTACGTACGTATTCATGAAAGAAAAAATAAATGATGCTTGGTTTTTATATAATTCTTGTTTTACGATAGATTAAAACTAAAAAAGAAATTGTGATACTTACACAAATACTATATGTAATGATGTTAACGCCGGGACATATGATAAAAAGACCCACTTATCAGTTATAAAACAATAATAGTATATCACATTCGTACACCATATTTTTTTTTTGATACAACACTAAATGTGTTTAAAAGGTTGCACCGTATAATACAATAAAATATATTTAATGGTTATATGATGTATTGTTAAAAACCGGTGGTGTACAGATCACCACTATATATCAGGATGTTATAATACTAGTTTGGGGTCTATTTAAATATCTCTATATATATATATATAAAGCTATCAGAAAGCGCTCACGCTCTCTGTTATGTGGTGATGTGTAGGGTCCACCTAAGCAGTTATAAGCTATAAAGAAGCCTTTTATTGAAAAAAACCAGAGATTGGTTTCGAACCAATGACCTCTTAAACTCGTGAGTTGCGTGCTTACCACTTGAACCAAATTTGGTTTTGTTTCAAATTCGGAAAAACACAGTTAATAAATTATCATTCCTTTGCTACACAAGTTTAGGAAACAATTATCCCAAATCGTTCCCATCTATCAACAGATTTCTTCCTATTTCCTTTCTAAAGATAACCTGAAATCCCAAACTTTACGAATTTAGGGTTTTTAATTAAATGGTTAAATCAATATCAATATATGAATATATAGATATATCAGATCCTTTTAACATTCTTATTTTTTATATCAACCGTCAATTTCACGATAGCTGATGCTTTCATCCAGGTTAGATTTTTCGATCCTTTCACTGTATTTTAGTTTAATCAATCTTTATTTGTATGTTTGTAAAAAAATATGACAATTGTTATATATATATATATATATTTTGTAAATATAAATCATTTTAAATATAAATATATATATATTACAAATAATAATACTAATAATAATAAGATTATATATATATATATTTGTATGTTTGTAATATAAAGTAAGAAAATTGTTATATATATAGGGATTTCGGTATGGGTTTTGTAAATATAAATCATATTTGATTAAAATTGTGTTTTGGAGACATAAATCATGAATATTGGCCGACTTGCAGGATCGATGTATGTGTAACTCTATGTATTATTTTTTCTTTACAAAACATATAATTTTTCTGTGTTTTTACTGATGAATTTCTATGGTATTAATGAAAATCCTCTTAATTGAAGGTTTTGTTTCATTTTGATTTTATTTTCGTGGTTAAAGTTAAAGGTTTTTGTTATTTTTGGTTCATCCTTTTAGGGCTTATTATGAAGTGTGTTTTATCCTCTTCATAATTTTTTTTAGTATACCTATGAAAATCTCTTTGATTATGTTATTAGCATTTCTTAGTAGCATTTTTAGGATAGAAAACCTGTTGTTGCATTCTTTTAGTAGCAATCTCAGCAACACCGTGATAATAACACCTTTTATTCTTTGTTGTAATCATACTTAAGTTCTTTCAGAATCATTCTTTTTATGTTACATAATCCTCTCTATAACATACACACCTCAAAAGTTTAACAACAATGTGGACTCTGAATTAACTGACAATTTCATTATGCATCTCTTGTGTTTATGTATTGAATAAGTTGTAAGCTTTGTTTGAAATGCAGCTGGAGTATTGGGTACAAAATCTCCAATAACATATGGAGGTTGGAAATCTGGTGAGAAAAATCAATTAAGTATTGGGATGAATTTTGCATATGGAGGACAGGTGTCTTCAATTGTGAAGCAACTAAACATGACCACCCAAATTGACTATTTCAACAGTTTGTTAAAAAGAAACAAGACTTGCTTATAATTTCATTCTCAATTGTGATTATGTCTTTGGCTGGCAATGACTCTGCAACTTTTTCACATCAAATCATACCCTTCAGGTTTATATAACTCTATGTTTGTTTGTTTTTTTTTTTCTATTTATATATCTTCTTAATGTTAATAATTATAAGGTGGTCATGAAGGTTTGCCAATTACATCTAAAAGTCTATGGTTGTAGGAATTACCCGGATTAACAAAAACCAATCCACATTTTGGTACCTCTGTGTTTTTTATTCTTCCAATTGTTTATAATTTTATTTACATGTTTTCTTTTTCTCAATGATTCCATAGAGATTGAAGTACACAAGTTTGAGTGCCCATCATTTTAGACACCTCTTTTCTGTAGGTTAGTTTGGCAAAAGCAAAACTAATAAATTGATGAGAACAAGGATAACATAGTTCAGTAGCCTTCACTTTAAAGTCCCTTTATATCATATATCCTTTGATGCAACTTTTAGTTATGTGTGAAGCACTAAATTGTCTAATATTCAGATCTCTTATTACGTTCTTTGATATTCTCAACTTATTGTATCAAGTTATTTTGTAACATTTCACTTGCTTTAAATTTTTGGTATACTAACTAAATTTGTTTTCATTGAAGGCTCGTGCAATGAGCTAATGAGTACACTCATGAAAGTATACCATTTTGAATAACTAACTTGAAAGAAATTCATTTTTTTGCCAAAGGTCAGTAAGTGCTTATCCAATTTTTATCTCATTTTTTTTGTGTGCCAACCTCCGTTTATCTCTTTTTAGTTTGCGAATACTATTAGATTTAGTTTTCACATCCATGTCTATATATTTTTGTGAAGTTGATTAAGTTTATTGTGCCTTTTTGAACTAATTTCTTGCAGCAATGGGGAGTATTATCTCTAGATCATTATTTGCTTTTGTGACCCGTACTATTGGTTGGACTTATCAATTTGGAGGTAGAAAATATATGTTATACCAGATAGATTGTGTAATGATCATGGGATATAAAGGGCTCAAATAGCAAGCTTCAGATTATTGTTATAATCCTATATCCGTTAGTACTTTTTGACAGAACAAAAGTTTATGGTGTGATGAATATTTTGGGTTTTCTTTTGACATATTTGACGAGTTTAAGCAATCGTACCTTAGATATTAGCTGACGGTGCCGCATTTGGTGTGCCTTTATTTGATGATGTTGCATTCTCCCATTATTAGTTAGACATTGATGTGAATATTTTGGGTTTATGGTGTTTGAATTTAACGGCTTTGGATGTTTTAATGTGTTGTGAATATTTTGCATTGACTTTTGACATGTTTGACAATTTTAAGCGGTCGTACCTTGGATATTAGCTCACAGTGCCGAATTTGGTGTTGACTTTATTTGGTGTTTTGCCTTCTCCCATAGTTGGTTAGACATTAATGTATCCCTTAATTAACGTCCGTGTCAAACATTCGCCGTTTTACGTGTCAAACATTATAAAATTACATATTATCTAAAATTTACGAGTCCAGTTCGATGGCTATACCTGGCTATACCTTTTGGCTAAAATCAATTTCAAGGTTCATAGTACAAACTTCTTGCATTTTATGCCATAACCCCATTGATAATAGTTATAGATTATCGATTGCACGAGTCTTTTGCTGCTCATCCTAGCTCTGCTTTTGTTGCTCATCCTACCGTTGCTGGTATTGCAGGAAAACACAGTGTTAGCTAATAAAGGAACTTTGATTGCTGGCAGCCCCTTTGTTATTCCTCTTGCACAAAAGCATAATGCAAAGATTCTTCATGATCCCGAACCTTCTGCTAAAGTTAAGCTATGACATATATACACATCAAGATACGTATAGTTATATCCATTTAATTTAGTATTTTGTACATGAATTATATAAATGTTTTGTAAATGTAGACAATGCCTTCTTGAAGGTGTTTGAATGATCTTACGTAAATATTTAGTTGCTTCTAGATAGAATAAATTGGTGTTATGTAATGAAAGTTTTCTTGCTTGTGTCACTTAAAGAATTAATATACTTGTAGTGTTTTTTTGTTTTTTTGTCTCGAGATGTATGTTAGAAATGAAGATAGTTGGATTTACCTAATGTTTTGCTTCTCAATATATAGCTGGATTCCTTACACAAGTAAATCTTTGATAGAGATTTTTTGGTTTATTACATGTTGTGTATGAAAGTCTTAAACTCAATCATCATCTTCGTAAAAGGGAGTCATTTTTTTTTCTTCTTATTTATTACGGTTTCACTTCTTCCCATTGATCATGAATGTTAGTTCATGTGCCCTTTATTATGTTCATACTTGCATTGGCTTTCTAGCTAGCATATGTTCATCACTTTGTAGCCTATGTCCAAGTCTAATAACCATGTGTCATGCTCACTGTGAATGGCCTCAAAATTGATATTAAACTTACATATGAAAAAAAGCTTCTAGCAACGGAATGATTTTATCATTTGATCCTTTGTTAAAAGTTTTGGTACTCATCATTGATAATGCTTTATTTTATTTTTTTCTTTCATAAATCTATTTTATATGCAACAACAACAACAACAACAAAGACCCAATCCCTAAACGGGGTACGGGGAGGTGAGCGGTAGACAGTCTTACCTCTACCCAAAGGTAGAGAGGCTGCTTCCATAAGGACCTCCGGCCACAAAGAGGTAAAAGTCGAAAAGTGTAAAGATACAAAGAAGTCTATTTTATATGGTATTATAAATCTATTTTATATGGTATTATATAATTCATAAGGATACAAAGAAGTCTTAAAACTTCGTCTCGAACGAGTTAATAAAGCTATACATTTGATTCACTTTTTGTCATAACATTATTTTTATTGCATGTCATTTACGATGAATTACGTAGAAACAGAATAGACTGGTGCAACGCACGGGTTTCACCTAGTACCATATATATTTTAAAACAAATGAAACATTTTTTTTCTTAACTATAAAGCTTTACAGCTTCACGAACATCACATAAAGGCCTTTGGCATAGTGATACGAATTGGTTGATAAATTTAGAGACAAAACCAACCAACGAAATTTAACACAAGTAAATCAAGATTTTGCTTCAACTTTTCTGTTGTGCTTAATTTATTCCATCATATGCACACTTGATTAATACTAAAAAAAAACAAAATGAAATTGGGCTAATAACTACTTCCAAGTGGGAAAGACTTGATCAAGAAAATGCTGGGAAATGAGCTTTTGGACCGTATAAGCGGTGACCGATCAACATACATGTTACATGATTACATGATAATAAATGGTTGTGGAATAATTGAAAGCAGAGGAAACCCGGGGCAAATAGGGGCCAATAACTCTTTTAAATTTAAATATTGTCATGACTTTATATATTTTCTTATTGATTTTTAAATTGTCATTAATTTAAATTTTTTTTTAATGAATTTTCCTTTTGCTTTCTTTGGGAATTTTTTCTGCTATTATCCCTGAAAACAAGATATAACGACCATTTGATACGAATAAAAATAGATGTGGACTAATAATACTAGCTAGTGTCCTATCATCGTCATTATCGATATGCAAACAATCGCCAGTTACAAATTTATTCAAGTCCAAGAATCGGTAAAACAAATAATTGAGAAACTCACTTTTATTATAACTGGAAAATATAACTCTAAAAACCAATTACAATAACTCTCATACATAACCCTTAAACCTTAGCTATGTATATATAGTGTGATATAACGTGACCCTAACTTGGTCACCAA
Organism: Erigeron breviscapus; assembly: GCA_034093135.1. Lineage (NCBI taxonomy): Eukaryota > Viridiplantae > Streptophyta > Magnoliopsida > Asterales > Asteraceae > Erigeron > Erigeron breviscapus. The sequence goes on along the minus strand of CM067174.1, from coordinate 54,364,789 downwards.
GAAAACAGAATAACTGATGGACCTAGCCTACTTGCTTGAGCCCGGTTTTAATTATGAAGCCCACCGACCATAAGAAATTAGCCCAACATTTATTGAATTATAAGTAACAACTATTTTGTATCAAAGCATTAATAAAATGATATATGATTTTTACATCTTCAGGAATTAAAATATAAATGTGTTATGTTTCATAACTACAGATCAGAAAGGGAATTTTTATATGAATATTTGGGTGAGGTAATAAAAGCAGGTGCGACTACTCTTTGCATTCCTGATACTGTCGGCTATAACTTGCCTCATGAGTACGGACAACTCATTGCTGATATAAAAGCCAATACTCCCGGCATTGAGAAAGCCATCATTTCTGCCCATTGTCATAATGATCTAGGACTTGCTACTGCCAATTCTTTACAGGTTAGTTGACATATATATACACATATATATAATGTTTTGTTTTGCTATATAATATAAAATATTGATATAATGTATGTGAATTTCGGAGGTCCCTTCCACTTCGGTGGATCTGGAAGCAGCCTCCCTACCTTTGAGTAGGGGTAAGGTCTGTCTACATCATACCTCCCCCATAGCCCGGCTTATGCTGGGATTGGGTACCCTTGTTGTTGTTGTTGTTGTAGTGAATTTCAGGGGGTTTATTCGGGCGCAAGACAAGTTGAAGTAACAATAAATGGAATCGGGGAGAGGGCTGGTAATGCTTCGTTGGAAGAGGTATTAGATTTAATTTTTTTTTTGCCCTCTAACAAAATATTATTCTAGATTCGTCTCTAATTCTACGAATCAGGAAACTTTTTTTACTTATTTGATAACGTACCTTAATTTGTTATCTTTGAAAATAGGTGGTAATGGCTATAAATGTCAAGGGAAGTTCATTGGATGGTCTTTACACCCGGATCAACACAAGGCACATTATGTTAACTAGTAAAATGGTATATCTCTAAGCTAAATTATAACTCTAAAATATCCGATCGGTTCGCACGTGACCAACTAGATCACCAACTAGGTCACTTTCATGTGTTATATATAGGTAGAAGAGTATACCGGAATGAAGGTCCAGCCACACAAGGCAATCGTTGGTGCTAATGCTTTTTCTCATCAAAGCGGGATCCATCGGGTTAATTATTGGTCATCTTAGGTTAAGTTATGGGTCTATGAAACTGTGGCAAAAAAAAGCTAATTAGATATGATATATACTACATGTCTAACTGACTATTATATAAGGCATTAGAAATGGGTATTCTTAGAAAGTTTCAAATTTCAAACAATGGCTGAACTTGAGGGGTTTATATGGAGGGGCTAAAATGAACTTTTTATACTTTGGAGGGACCATAGCATACAAAAAGTGATATTTTTCAATCCAGTCCTCATACTTTACGGATAAATGCTAATTAAACCTTGAACTTTTGGAGGGGCCAGGACACCCCCTGCCCCTATGAAGTTCAGCCCCTGATTTCAAATAACCTTTTAAGTTTTTAAGAAAAGGAGTTTTTGTCACTTATGTAAATTGGTATAGCCTTTTCTTTCTAATATAACCAGTTTTAATTATTCCAAACCTATAGGTTCTTAGTAACGTTGGCAAAAAAAACACGTAAATGCTCCCAAGAATGAAGAAAGGGGTTTTCTCATCATTGGTTTCCTCTGAAATTATAGTTGGGTATATGAAGAGGCACGTCGCTGAGCCCAAATTTGTCGTTCAAAAAAAAGACATTAAATCTTTGTGTATATACTTTTGTATATAATAATGAAAGAATAATCAAACTTTCAGACCAGCTTGACTAGCTACCCTTCTACTTATATATGAGACTAATGACTTTGAATATCGAATTTGTCTATTTTACTTTTCAGACTACCAAACAGAATGCCACAAATCTTTTTAGATTAGGTGATTTAAGCTTCCTTTACCGTTTTCCAACTTTATACAAGCTTATGTCTAATGTGGGAATAAATCATGCAACACATCTAAGTTTGGGGACAAAAACCACTACCCGGTTTTTACAAACATTGATTGATGGGTTTTTTTTCTTTTTAGTTTAGTAGTCAATACCATTTCAAGTCATTAGCCATTGTAAATTTAATCTTTGTGTTAAGTTTCCACATGGCTTGCTAGCTGCTTCTATTTTGTTTGTAATTGAGATGCCTGATATGAGTGATAACCCTTTATACTATATTTTTGTAAGATGGAATGCTTAAGAATAAAAGCACCTACGAAATCATGACTCCTGAAGATATTGGACTTCATCGATCCAATGAATACGGACTAATATTAGGAAAACTTAGGTATTTTTAATCACACCTTCTTACGGCCCACACAGGCCCAAAGTAAACTAATTACCATTTGATGTACCTGAGTTTAAGCCCAAAGTAAACGTTACCATTTAATGGTGCAATGTGTAAAACGTTGCCCCATCGGGCTATAAAAATCAACTTTAGTTTTTGATGTAGTGACCTTTTAGTTTTTAACTTTTTACTTCACCAAGTTAAATTTGCGTCAAAGAACAAACGCAGGTGCACCAAGTATAAAATTCATATTTTTCATGAGGGGGCTATGTATATATCCCTAAGCTAAATTATATTCGCTTTTTCCCGTTGCATCTTTTATAATTCTTGAACTTTAAATGAATTTAAATTTTTGTGTTTGTAGTGGACGCCATGCTTTGAAAGTTAAGCTTTACGAGGTAAACTAAATTCCGAGTTTGTTGATTTCTGTATGATGTAAACGACATCTTTGTTATTATGCTATCATCTAGTATGACATTAAACATGTGTTTGGTTTTTGTTTGTAGCTTGGTTATGACATTGATGGAAATGATCTAAATGATCTCTTTTGGCGTTTTAAGTCCATGGCGGAAAATAAATAGGTAGAAATATCTCTTCTTTTATAGCATAAAATGTTTATCTATCTTTGAAATTGAGCCTTTTTGATTAAATGAATTGCGAGTATGAAATGTATAGAAGCCTATCATACGGGACTTAAGAAATCTGTAAGAATACTGAAAGAGAAAAAAAAATAAGAACAGGAAAAGAAAACAAAGAAAAAAAAAAGTGTATTTGTGATAAGGAAAAACTTGCGTCATGTGACGTCATGTCATACCCTAAGTAATTCGATGCCTTTTCAAGTCATTAGCCATTGTAAATTTAATCTTTGTGTTAAGTTTCCACATGGCTTGCTAGCTGCTTCTATTTTGTTTGTAATTGAGATGCCTGATATGAGTGATAACCCTTTATACTATATTTTTGTAAGATGGAATGCTTAAGAATAAAAGCACCTACGAAATCATGACTCCTGAAGATATTGGACTTCATCGATCCAATGAATACGGACTAATATTAGGAAAACTTAGGTATTTTTGAATCAGACCTTCTTACGGCCCACACAAGCGCAAAGTAAATTCATTACCATATGATGCACCTTCTTAAGGCCCACTTAGGCCCAAAGTAAACTTATTATTTGATGAATTGATGGTGCAATGTGTAAAACGTTGCTCAATCGGACTATAAAAATCAACTTTAGTTTTTGATGTAGTGACCTCTTAGTTTTTACTCACTAAGTTAAATTTGCGTCAAAGAACAAACGCAGGTGCACCAAGTGTAAAGTTCATATTTTTCATGAGGGGGCTATGTATATATCCCTAAGCTAAATTATATTCGCTTTTTCCCGTTGCATCTTTTATAATTCTTGAACTTTAAATGAATTTAAATTTTTGTGTTTGTAGTGGACGCCATGCTTTGAAAGTTAAGCTTTACGAGGTAAACTAAATTCCGAGTTTGTTGATTTCTGTATGATGTAAACGACATCTTTGTTATTATGCTATCATCTAGTATGACATTAAACATGTGTTTGGTTTTTGTTTGTAGCTTGGTTATGACATTGATGGAAATGATCTAAATGATCTCTTTTGGCGTTTTAAGTCCATGGCGGAAAATAAATAGGTAGAAATATCTCTTCTTTTATAGCATAAAATGCTTATCTATCTTTGAAATTGAGTCTTTTTAGTTAAATGAATTGCAAGTATGAAATGTATAGAAGCCTATCATACGGGACTTAAGAAATCTGTAAGAATACTGAAAGAGAAAAAAAAATAAGAACAGGAAAAGAAAACAAAGAAAAAAAAAAGTGTATTTGTGATAAGGAAAAACTTGCGTCATGTGACGTCATGTCATACCCTAAGTAATTCGATGCCTTTTCAAGTCATTAGCCATTGTATGTTTCATCTTTGTATTAAGTTTCCACATGGCTTGCTAGCTTCTTCTATTTGTTTTGTAATTGACATGCCTGGTATGAGTGATAATCCTTTATACTATCTTTTTTGTAGGATGGAATGCTTAAGAATAAAAGCACCTACGAAATCATGACTCCTGAAGATATTGGACTTCATCGATCCAATGAATACGGACTAATATTAGGAAAACTTAGGTATTTTTGAATCAGACCTTCTTACGGCCCACACAAGCGCAAAGTAAATTCATTACCATATGATGCACCTTCTTAAGGCCCACTTAGGCCCAAAGTAAACTTATTATTTGATGAATTGATGGTGCAATGTGTAAAACGTTGCTCAATCGGACTATAAAAATCAACTTTAGTTTTTGATGTAGTGACCTCTTAGTTTTTACTCACTAAGTTAAATTTGCGTCAAAGAACAAACGCAGGTGCACCAAGTGTAAAGTTCATATTTTTCATGAGGGACCTATGTATATATCCCTAATAAGCTAAATTATATTACACACACTCGCTTTTTCCCCGTTGCTTCTAATTTTATAAAAATTATGTTTCTTGAACTTTAAATGAATTAAAATTTTCGTGTTTGCAGCGGACGCCATGCTTTGAAAGTTAAACTTTACGAGGTAAACTAAATTTCGATTTTGTTGATTTGCTTATGATGTAAACGACATCTTTGTTATTATACGATTATCTATTGTGAATATTAAACATGTGTTTGGTTTTTGTTTGTAGCTTGGTTATGACATTGATGGAAATGATCTAAATGATCTCTTTTGGCGTTTTAAGTCCATGGCGGAAAATAAATAGGTAGAAATATCTCTTCTTTTATAGCATAAAATGCTTATCTATCTTTGAAATTGAGTCTTTTTAGTAAATGAATTGCAAGTATGAAATGTATAGAAGCCGATCATACCCGACTTAAGATGCGGCAGCTTTTTTCCATCATGAAATCTGTAAGAATAGTGAAAGAAAAAAAAATAAGAAAAAGAAAGTGAAATAAACACAAGGTATTTCCTCACTTTGAAAAAAAGAAGCAAAAGAAGTGTATTTCTGGAAAAAAAAAAGACTTGCATCATGTGACGTCATGTCATACCCAGAGTAGCTACTTCAAAATGAACAAATGGGGGAGTGGAGCTTTTAGTTGAGATGGGGGGATTTTTTAACAAGAGACCTCAAATAATTATGAGTAGTGATATTCGTACCATACACTTTGATACATATATCACAATATACAACATATATCAAAGCAGTGGTAGATGTATCATAAAGTGTGGTACGAATATCATTACCATCTATACAAAATTTATTTGTAGTTGTCCAATTGGAAAGAAAAAAAACCACCTTCTTTTCTTAACATTCTAGTAATTTTCCTTTTTTATTGATTATTTTCTTGCTTAATGTTCTAGGTTTTCACAGACGATGATCTGATTGATTTGATGTCAACCCGAGTTGCAACTACATATGCATAATAATTGCTCTTTATATAATGCTCTATTCAAGTTTTTAAGCTAATGTACTGATTGTTTTCGGGTTTGAATTATTTTCATTTTTGTACGTACATCTTGGTCTTATTAATAATTGCTAGGTGATATTACAAGTTACTGTGTGTCAGCTATTATGAAGAAGATAACAATCGAAAAGACTAATGGTATATTTATAGGAAAATGATTTATCCTCTTAAAAAGCTAGCCTAAAAATCTTCCTAATAGTTTTAGATGGTGACATGTGGATACCACTAATTCTTTTTTCTAATCACACCCCCTGATCTTGCACATGTCACAATCCTATTAATTAAGAGGATTTTTAGGCTAATAATTTAGGAGGATTGATCATTACCCATATTTATATCCAGGGGCGAATCTAGAAAATCAAGTTGTCCGGGAAAAAAAATACTCATAACTGTCTTTCAACTTTTGAAATCAAAAGTCTATTTCAACTTGAGGAAATCTTCTTACCTTTCTAACTTGAGTCATGAACATGTATTTATTAATTATATAACATAATATATTTGATACAGCTTAATTAGAGTTCTTAAGCTTTGTTTAGTAAATCCTAAAAAGAATTGTAATTCACAATATATATATATATATATATATATATATATATATAGTCAAAAGTTAAAATGAGAACCATATAAATGTCGAGAACTATAAAATATATTAATTATAATATATATATAAGGGTAATATATATATATATATATATATATATATATATATATATATATATATATATATATATATATATATATATATATATATATATATATATATATATATATATATATATATATATATATATATATATATATATATATATATATATATATATATATATATATATATATATATATATATATATATATATATATATATATATATATATATATATATATATATATATATATATATATATATATATATATATATATATATATATATATATATATATATATATATATATATATATATATATATATATATATATATATATATATATATATATATATATATATATATATATATATATATATATATATATATATATATATATATATATATATATATATATATATATATATATATATATATATATATATATATATATATATATATATATATATATATATATATATATATATATATATATATATATATATATATATATATATATATATATATATATATATATATATATATATATATATATATATATATATATATATATATATATATATATATATATATATATATATATATATATATATATATATATATATATATATATATATATATATATATATATATATATATATATATATATATATATATATATATATATATATATATATATATATATATATATATATATATATATATATATATATATATATATATATATATATATATATATATATATATATATATATATATATATATATATATATATATATATATATATATATATATATATATATATATATATATATATATATATATATATATATATATATATATATATATATATAATAAACAAAGCGATTAAATCATATTTTATTATAACTGTATACTACATTTATTGTGTGTGTATATATATATATATATATAGATCATAGTTCATAGATGTGTGTGAGTGGTAGAAATTGTTCATATATCCAAAGAATTATTATCTACCAATAAACTAAGGGGATAACTTATATAATGTTAGCAGTATATAGTTAGGTGATGTTAGTGAATGTTTGTGAGGGGAAATGGGAAAATCAGGGGGCCCTTTTATGATTAAAATATTTGTTTGTGTGCAGTATATATAATGTTAACCGTATATAACATTTTCCCAAAAACATATCCTTCTTCCAATGGAGCCACTAGAGCTTCTATTCATCCCAGCCCCGCTCATGGGTCATATTGGTCAAGCCATTGAGCTAGCCAACATCTTAACCAATCACTTTAACCATCTAACCATCACCGTACTAATAATGCAACTTCCAATAGACCCAATTGGGACCAATTACACCAAGTCACTCTCCTCCACCACTTCTAGCGACCGTATCAGATTCATCCAGCTCCCTCCTCTGCCTCTCGACTTGTTCACCGGTTACACGAGTACCGGTGAGCTTCGTGATATGGTCCTCGAAAAAACTAAGCCTCAATTGAGAGATATTTTGAGTAAACGATTGAATGAGCCAAATTTAACATCCAGATTGGCCGCTTGTGTGGTTAGCATGTTTACTACTACCTTGATGGATGTAGTAAACGAGTTTAACTTGCCAACTTACGTGTTTTTTGCCTCGAATGCGGCTTATCTTGGTACCATGCTTTATTTACAAAACCTTCAAGATGAACATGATCTAGATGTACCAAAATTAGCCAAATCAAAAACCGAATTTACGATCCCTAGTTATATCAATCCGGTTCCAACTAAACTATTTTCTTTTCCTATTGCGGATCCGCATAGTTGGAAAACAAGGACACTTCTTTATGCTAGAAGGTATAGACAAGCCAAGGGTATAATAGTGAATACATTTATGGAGTTGGAGCAACATCCCCTGCTTTCTTATGATGATAAAACACCTCCGGTTTACGCGGTTGGACCAATGATAAAACCGGAACTGAGTCCTCCAGATAACGAGATCTTGAACTGGTTAGAAGGTCAACCAAAGTCCTCAGTTGTGCTATTATGTTTTGGGTCTAGAGGATGGTTCACTATGAACCAAGTAAAAGAAATAGCATATGGAATAGAGAAGAGTGGGTATAAGTTTATATGGTCCTTACGCCGACCTCCAACGGAAGGGCTAAAAGGGTTTCCCGGGGAGTACACGGATTTTAATGAAGTCTTGCCAGACGGGTTCTTGGAGAGGACTTACGGAACAGGGAAAGTGATTGGATGGGTCCCGCAACAAGCCGTGCTTTCTAATAACCCACTGTGGGTGGAACTCCGTACTAGAGAGTATCTGGTACGGAGTTCCAATGGCTACATGGCCAATATATGCAGAGCAACAACTAGATGCGTTTTAGTTGGTTAAAGAGTTGGGTTTGGCGGTTGAGATATCGTTGGATTATAACGAAAGAAATGAGAACCAAGAGTTGGTTCGAGCACAAGATATCGAAAATGGAATAAGAAAAGTGATGGATGGTAACAATAATAAGATTCGATCAAAAGTATTGGAAATGAAAAATATAAGCAGGATGGCATTGCAAGAAGGTGGCTCATCATTTACAAGTTTGAAACGTCTTGTTGATGATTTCGCATCATAAATCCATTCATAATATATACATGTTAAGGCCCAGAATAATTTTATATTCATGTTTATATTATATATATATATATATATATATAACCAATGGGGTGAAACCCCAGTGGTACCGCCATCATGTGACCACATGGGCCCACAGATGAAGGCTAGAGGTCACAGGTTCAAAACTTGCCAAAGGCAAATGGAGAAACTATATCTTGTGATCCCATATATGAGAATGGTGAATAACCGGGCATGAGTTCTATGCGGTGTGCGCTCTGGGTACCAAAAATGATACATGGGACCAGAGGTTCGCACCCATTTACCCTTTTTATTTATGAATGGGATATGATCGAGTTAGTTCTACCAGCAGCTTGGGTGCAGCAATTCTGTTAGACGCAAGCTTTTTTTTACAAATTGAGTGGTATGCCTAATAATAAGATTAATTGAGTGCTTATTGAGATAATAATAGGGTACAATATAGTGGTGCGTGTGTTTTTTCTATTATAACTCTTGCATTTATTTGGTGGATTTGAGATCTTGAGTTTTTGAGTTTAAATCTTGGTGAGGAAATTAAGTTGAAGACAAAGATTTTCACAATGAGTTTCCTTTGAGATATGTTTTTTGGCCCAATTTTATCGTTTGGAAAAACTATTGTTTGAATCAAGGTGTATAGTTATTATTACTAGGATTTCAATGAGTGAACGACATTACTATTTCAATTAGGCAAACATGTGATTATATATTCTACTCTTTCTCAACGATAAATGACCAAAAAAATTCTTACAATAGTTTTCGACTATTTGAATACCTGTAAAGTTTAAGCAAACCACAATGACATTAACATGAACAAAAATGCACAATTACAAGTTCTCAAATTTATTTCACAGTTGTCAATCGAAACCTTCAACGCACCCTAATCACTACACAAAAACAATGGATACCAAATTATAAACTTGTGTTTTTCAATCAGACTGCCACTTCACCCCTAACATCTTGTTAATGGCACCAACGTAGGCTCTGACACTAGAGATAACAATATCCATGGATGCTCCCGTTCCACTGCAAAAAAAAACCCATGGATATAGTTTTGATATGAATACAATTCATTTGTTGGAGAACGGATACCAATTATAGTCCGTTTTGCCATCAAGTTATAACTGGAGAGGACAATATCTTTCCATGTGACTCACAAGGTCCCAATCGGTGATCCTCCTTCTGTTGAGTCAAAAAACTGGAGAGGACAATATCGTTATTTAGGCGGCTATTTACAGGAGGTAGAATTAATATTCCTTTGAAAGATACAGCGATCGTTATGAAGCAAGAAATCAGGTCTATGAAGCCATGAAAGAAATCAACTTGCTGAGATGAAGATGCTCAGATTAGGCTCAAGAACCTCCTTTTGGATATCTGAAAGAGATGTGGAAGATAGAATAAGCAATAAAGACTGCCGAGGCACAAGTTGTCCCTAATCTAACAAACCTTTTAACGGGAGGCAAACAAAGCGGAACAACCCCAATGGAAGAAAGTTGAAGTTTCTGATGAAGAGGAGGTTACTCGGCTACATGGGAATTTGGGATGGGAACTTATGCAACAAAACTATATCAAAGCAGAAGATGTATACAGAAGAAATCTAGAGGTGCACCAGACAGCAATATGTGCAATATGGGCGTATCGCATATGTTTAATGAAACAGGGGAAGCTTGGTGAGCCTAAAAACACTCTTAGGCTAGTCAAACGAGCTGTGGTGGACGTGCTATGAGGAGTGGAGTCACACCTCAAGGCTTATAAGAGAGCACATCAGATGCCAAGGAATCTCAAATCTGAGATGATGATCAGTAGTGGAGATAAGAGTTGAAAAGGATAAACTGTGCGCTTTGTTCTGTTCCTCGCCCCTCTGGCAGCCACAAACCCGAGCAAACCCCAAAGTGGTTGTGCCAATGTGAATGCTTCGAATAACTTCGCAAAAAAACAAGTGATGGGTCCGTCTAAAAATTAACTTAGTATCATTCCTAAGCCTTTCTAATTGGTGAAAGGTTCAGCTGGCAGTTAAAACATAGCTGAGGCACTTAAGAAATCAAGGCCAGAAGATGCAATTACTATAGCTAGAGATGAGCCTAAGGCTGCGAAGGCAGGTTAAACTAAGACACAAATGTCATTTTACCTGAGAAAAAAGGTAACTTGAGTGAGTTTTGCCTGATGGGACTTTAGAGACACTATAAGTTCTGCGATTTTGGGTTCGAACTCTGACTCTGAGATGATGAAGTTAATTGAGAAAATTGGGGGAGGAAAAGTTGCAGAGAAAGAATGAAAACAGGCTCAAAGGTTTTTAAGACATCACACCATCTTTTAGTCCAAGAGCTTAAGGACCTAGACATTACTGGCTCTTGGTTCTTTTGATAAAAGCTGAATTTGATACAGTTTTGATATTGTCGAGGGTTTGTGTACCCAGAAGAGCACTATCATATACATATTAGCCTCCATAATAAGCATTTGGTCAGCAATAAACTCTATTACAAATACAAATGATCAACAATGTTAAAATAAACACCAATAAACCATATACTTAGCACCCTAAAACACATAATTCACTTGAAATCGCAATCCCCAAACACATTAACATCATCTCCTCATTACCAAACAACCACGCAGCAGTGCATTACACCCCTTGACACTCTACAATACTTCAAACTAAAGCCCTTAATTCACAAATAAATTTAAACAAAAAACAGAACCCATCAAAACAAAAATTAGGACTAATCATGCTGTATGAATGATACATATACAAATTAATCGATAACACAGCACCCTATACAAAACTTATCTTTTATCAAATACCCACAATTTTCAGTAAATCGGCATTGTCGTGGTCAATTGTCTTTACAGTCAACTATCTTTTATTCGTATCAGGCTCTAATAGTCACTACAGAAACTTGCATTCGGAAACAGTAAACATTGAAATCCATTACACAACATCCACATTGCACAAAAAATCCTTAAACCATAACAATACTAATTCACGAAAATCAAACCCAATCAAATACAACATGCATAATAAATACAGTAATCTATATACATACATATATATAGATACATATATTCATATATACCTTCCAGCATCTTCAGGGCTAAACTCAACATCATTACACCCCAAACTTCTAGCATAAGCCACCATACTCCTAGCTTTTTCAACAACTTCTTCTTTACTCATTTTCAGCTTATAAACCATATGTATCTCACTCGTCGCGATAAACGTATGTATCCGCGGATATTTCGCATATTTCACAGCTTCCCAAGCCTTATCAATATCATTCTTATTACATCTAGCTAATCCACAAATAACTGGCAAATACCCATTTTCCGAATTTTCACCATTTTTATGATTTCCAACTTCTTTAGCTATAAGTTTTACGGCTTCTAAATCGGCTTCAGAAGAAGCAGGAAATCCTGCTTCAATTATATCAACACCCAGTTTAGCTAACTGTCTAGCAATGTCGAGTTTTTCTTTGGTGGTCATGGTGGCTCCCGGCGACTGTTCGCCGTCGCGGAGGGTGGTGTCAAATATCCGTACGTATTTTGGGTTTGAAATGTGGTGTGGGATGTAGTCTGGACGAGATGTGCAGAGGGTTTTGAAGGGTTTTTGGGATGTGGGTTTGTGAAAAAAGAGTGTGGTGGTGGTGGTGGTTGACGGTGGGAGGAATGATGGGTGGTGGGGGAGATACGCCGTCGCCGTCGCCGTCGCCGTCGCCATGGGTGTAGATACAGAGTGTGTATGTATGTTTTTGTGTGTGAAAGATGAGGGGTCAAGTCAAAAATATTTGACTGATATAGAAAGTTTAGTAGTACTGAAATATACCATAGTACTTAAATAAATACAAATGTCAAAAGTTGAGACGTAATTAATTAATTATCTAATACTGAGATTTAATAATTTGATGATTTAGTGGGTGTATGACTGTATGATAGTAGATGATAAGGTTTGAAATTTTATATACATTATCATTATGTCACTCTTTCAAAATGTTGAAATATAATTAGTGAAATATATGTTTATATCAAGTTTCATTAAAAAAATATACCCATGTAATATACAATAAATGAATTCTCAATTTCTTTTAATTGGTACCACAAGTTTGTATATTTGGTTATAAATCGTGTAAAGAGAGACAATGACCGGCTTCACCAACAATAAATCTTAAATTGTTTAACATACGAATATATAAAAGTTTCTATTAATATATTTAAAGATTAAAGATAAAAATTAACTAGATAGATATATCAAAATTTTAACCTTTTAACTATAGATTTTTAATTGCATATCAAAAATATATGTATCTTTATAATTTCAATGTTAGATTGTAGGTTCTTTCGTTGTAAAAGCACTAACTATATCATATTTCGAAGTGATGTAACTTATGATCGTAAAATAATCTTTTACCATCAACTAATGTTTAGGTTTGATCAAAAAGTTATCGTAACATTATGTACACATTTATTCTTTAGTGGTTTATACACCAATTTTATTTTTTTTCATTACCTTTTTCATCATTATATTTTCCATTTACTTTTAAGAAAAGAAAAATACTCTAAACCTAAAAATCACGATGTAATTAAAAAAGTTTTTTGATTTTCACTTAAATTTTGACAATACAAAGGGAAACGCCGAAAGAGTCAAACGTCAAGACTCAAAAGTCAAAACTGGAGACCTTTGTTTTGGGCTTTATTTGAAGAAAAAATGAAACATTGTCAAAAATAAAAACATATTCTAGTTTTGAAGTCTCTTGGGCCGCAAAAGACTAAATCAAGTAAAGGCCCTCTTTCTGTTTGTTTTTTTCTTTTTGGAAACGAGACAAAGTTACAAACCTTTTGGTTTTGTTGTTTCGTTTGAAGTAGTCGAGATAAAAGGTTAATTAGGAATTTGGCCATCTGTTTATTCAAAATTGAACAATCTCCATTTTTAAACTTTTAAAATTTTAAGATCATCAGATATGTTATCATGTCTTTATTCATATCATTTAATGATTATGAAACATAATCATTATGTCTTACATGGCTCAAGTTTATGGCTCAGTTTTTTGGCTTCATGGCTCAAGTTTATGGCTCAGTTTTTTGGCATCATGGCTCAAGTTTATGGCTCAGTTTATGCCAAAGCATAATTTCTCTTAAAATGGCTTACATGGCTCAAGTTTATGGCTCAGTTTTTTGGCTTCATGGCTCAGTGGGTTATGTTGTTCCTGGTTTAATACCTGGAACAACACTTGCTTAAGTAGTAAGTGTGACACCTGGTTATTGATCATGCAGCCTTACAACTGTCCCACTTAAACTTCCACTAACTGATTTATATGTATATAAATCATACTTAGTGGAAGAAGGTAGTTCAGTAACAACAACACTTTATCCTGGATCATCAAACAAACTTTTACTCTTTCACTTCTGTTCTTGATGTTCTTCAAGGTATAATTCTGGGTTCTTGGTTAACTCCGGCAGTACTTACTGCTTTGGCTGTTGTACCCTGGGAAACTGACGGGTTCACTTGGGTGGCCCGAAATCAGTTTTAAGGGCCCTCTGTTAAACAGAATCCTCAGCCCGTAGTTAACTTGTTCCTTTCTTTTTATGTTATTGTCTTGTATTTTGATTCTTGTATTACTTTCTTAGTTGTTAATTTCTTTGTAACCTTCTTGTAATTCGAATGTTTATCAATAAAATGTTATTTTAAGAATGGTGTTCCTACAATTACTTCATGTAAAAATCAGTGAGTTTAATTAATTAGCATTTTACCTCAAAAAGTTTAGCTTTCAAAGCATGTCGTCCACTGCTCAACAAGATTTATATCAAGATTAGATAGATTATAACCAGCAAATGATATTCAAATAAAACCGATGTAGACACACATTCATATAACGAATACATGCCATATATATAAAGTAAACCATAGATATTTAGTTTTTATCATATATACCTAAGTTTTCCAAGGGTAAGTCCACATTCATTAGTTCGGTGAAGCCCGATATCTTCTGGAGACATGATTTCATATGTGGTTTTGTTCTTTAGGACACCATCCTATAATACATAAAGCACAATATATATATAATGCCGATAAAAATTATTAGAGCAATCCACATGAACCACAAACAAATAATAAGCAAGTAAGCAATTAAGCATGTATATAATTAGTTAAAGAAGACCAATTACTTGATGGATTCCACTTTCATGAGCAAAAGCATTATCACCAACAATCGGTTTATGTGGTTGAACCCGCATTCCACTGCACTCTTCAACCTAAATATAATTAACACACATGCACAAATCTAATTAGTATCTCAAAATTAGACTAAATTATTAGAATGACAAGCATAATTACGTACTTACCATCTTGCTAGTCTTGACTATATGTTTTGTATTAATATTTGTATACAGGCCACCCAATAATTCTCCTTTGCTTTTTATACTCATTACCACCTATATTTTCAACAAAAACACTTTTGTGTACCTCATGAAATTGAACAGCCATATATATATCAAGAAAACAATATACCTCTTCTAAAGAAGCATTGCCAGCTCTTTCTCCAATTCCGTTTATTGTTACTTCCAACTGCCTTGCACCCGAATAAGCCCCCTAGATTAATCCATCCATATAAATATATATGTTAGCATATATATATAGATAGATAAAGAGAAATTAACCCAAATTTACTAACAACGTGACAATTGTATATATACACTATGTAAGTACCTCTAGAGTATTTGCAGTAGCAAGTCCAAGATCATTATGGCAGTGAGTAGCAATGATGACATTCTCAACACCAAGGGTGTTAGCTTTTATGTCAGTAATTAGTTGCCCGAACTCACGAGGCCAATTATAGCCAACCGTATCTGGAATGCAAAGAGTCGTCGCACCTGCTTTGATGGCCTCGCTCAAGACCTCATGTAGAAATTGTCTCTCCGATCTTTTAACCAACATAATTTATGCAGTTAAGAAACTTAACAAGTTATTGAGCTTTCATAAAGGGAAAATGATTTATGCTCTTATTAAATCGTTTTTACCTCATTCGCAGTAAAATAGTATAGTTATATTGTATTACACACAGTCACACTGAAACAAAATTAAAATAACAAATATCATTATGTGGACGCAGGAAAGCATCAACACTTAGTATAGCTCAGTGGTTAAGCACCAGCTTTATATGAAGGTCTCGAGTTCGAGACATGAAAAAGACATTTCAAGGAATTTCACAAATAAAGTCCTCCAATGGAGCAGGTTTGAGTCCTGCAGAGGGGGCAAAGTTTTATCCCAATTAAATGTCGTGCCTTCGGGCGGTTTAGTTGGAGGTTTCTCCTTCTACTAGGTATTGAGGGTGAGAGGCTCTCTAGCGCGGACCCGGTTAAGACAACGTAAGTTAGATCCCCTGTTGCGAGCAAATAATCCACACCTTTCAAAAAAAAGTTATTTTATTTCGCCCTTATTGTTGACTAGGGCAATGAGTTATATTTTTTTTAAAAATTATTTTAATAATCCTTAATTTGATCAAGACATTTGAAAAAATCAACAGATAAAATAAAGAAAAATAATTAATAGACTACATGTTTGTTATTTAATCAGTTATTAAGAGGCTTATTTGCTAGGTTGATATACTGTGTGATTAGTTGATAATTAATAAAGATTTGTACATCAATATATTAAAATAGGATTAAAGTTTTTATTAATCGTTATCTGGCTTGATTATTATCTAGACAACATGTGTCTTTTAAATTACTTTATTACTATCAAATACTAAAAGTTAATCATTAAATATAATTTTATGTAAAGTATATATATCTTTTACTAAAATATTTTGATAAGATACATAACGTTACGTTTTGACATTGTCATAGAATACCAATTGAAAGGTGCCTTAATATTATATCCCGCGTAATACGCGGATAAACATATATAACTAATAAAATACTAATATTTCATGATATCGTATTGACAAATTGTAAATAAAAAGGGTTGAAAAACACTAATGTTATATTTGTTTACATATAATTAAATGAGTTTAAGTATATGTAGAAAAAAGAATTGCATGATGTAGATATAAAAAAAGAGAGATTTTAGTGATCAATTATTCACATACCTAATCTTTATATTATATTTGTATCATTTTATTAATTTAACAAATATAAATAAAAGATGTTGAAATTTGGTGATGTTGTCATTTTTATAACTTTTTATTTTTTGATTATTCTAGACACTATATATAGATCAGATATATGTTTTATTTAGTTATCATAAGATATTAACGATGTAAAGTTAAATACTTATAATTATAACCAATATTTATTACGTTATATGATAAAAACATATATAAAGTCATAATTTAATAACAACTAAAAAAACCAAAAGTGATTTTTGAAAAAATAATATAAAGTTTATGAATTAATTTTCATAACTATATCATTAAATTAATTACTTTCTATAATTATAAAGTGTAGAAACTTACTTTCCATAATTAATAATCAGATTTAAATTTATTGTATTAAAATTTAATATAAAAAAGGTATAAAAGGTATATGACATCATCATTCTGATCTAATGGTTCTAATTAAAAGTTGAGTTTTATCCAAGGGTTCAAACTTCTCCATTTGGAATTAAGGTTTCTCTTTTATATATATTTAAAGATTCTAAATTTTAGATAATTATGCATACCTTTATTTTATATCAATGAATTTACAAGAATAAAAGGTATTAAAATTTAATTTATACTCGTATTATATATGCTTTTGTTTTGGTTATGTATATCTTCTATTATTATATTTTATTTCTTTTCTAACATAATTTTTCAATGTCATTTTTATAATTAAAGTACAAATAAGCCAAAAATTAACTAAAAATGTAACAATTAAAAAAATTATTACCATCTTTAAGAAATTATCAAATAAAAGTTAATATATATGTTGGACAAAATTATTGAACAACGGTAACCATATTTTATAATCATCATTTAAGATCGTATCATTAGTAATAAAAAGGTAATATAGTATTTCCTGTCAATATCTTTATAATCCATGTATCTTAGGATGATGGCAATCATGCCTCCCATGCCTAACCATGTCTAGCAATCCACCAATAATATACCTCCACATTATTTCATGCATAACTCATGCCTAACCATGCCTAACCCATGACAACTATGTCTCCCCATACCTCAAATAATTAAATTACTTGATGCCTAAAATCCACCTCCCTTCCATGCCTTCCATCTATGCCTCAGCGACAATTGATGCCTAAAATCCATGCCTAGCAACCATGCCTAAAGCATGGCGGCGGTGTTTGCCATCGTCCTTATATCAGGTTGTGACAAATACATTGAATATATTATGTTTAAATTTAGACTTTTTTAAATAGTCATGTTCGTGTATATATACATATCTCTCTCTCTATTACTTTATAAAAATTATCACACTCTCTCTCCTAACATTTTTCAACATTCTCTCTCATAAAAATGTCCACATGCGAAATAATCATTCTACCCTTAATGAATTAATTAATTCTTTTTCTTTTATTTATTAATTTAAACATCTTCACTTAAAATACCTATAATACCTTTAATGAAACAACTTACAAGACCACACCGCCGCCACCACCACACCGCCGATACCGCTGCCGCCGCCGCATTGCGCGGGTAAAATGCTAGTATATATATATGAGGTTAGGGTTTATGTGGCTTAGATACCTAAGTTCACATCTTGTTTTTTTAATCCATAAAAAACATGAGGGGCCAAACATTTATATATATATTAAAAAATTAGTATGTGAGGGGTTCTACACCCAAGTTTGGGTGTCTAACAGCCACATACTGTGTTTTCTCTATATATATATACACGGAATATACATTAACATATCCGTATATCGTACGAGTATTAATACTAATTTTACTCTTATAATAATTGATATTGATATTGGTATTATTATCAAAACTTAAGAAATTTACTCAATGCCTAATTCAAGTGCATCAAATTAATCAAATTATATCTAATGAAGTTCACAATCCGTTGAATGAACATGGCAAACACATCTGACTTTGAAGTTTAAACTACGACTTTCTTTTAGTCAAATGAACATGTATGTTTTGTTTTTTTTGAGAACATAACTATTCCTCACGTGTCACTATGTACTCGAATAATAATTTAATTAGTTAATATAAAAACATATAGCAAAGTTGAGAAATAGTTAACCTTCCTGCATCTTCAGGGCTAAATTGAACATCATTACAACCCAAACTTCGAGCATATGCAACCATTGTCCTAGCCTTTTCAATAACTTCTTCTTTCGACATCTTTAGCTTATACCGCATATGAATTTCACTTGTTGCTAGAAAAATATGTATTCTTGGGAACTTGGCATACTTCAAGGCCTCCCATGCTTTATCGATATCGTTCCTAGTGCATCTTGCAAGCCCGGAAATAACTGGTATGTGACCATCATTATTAATATTTCCAACTTCACGTGCAATCAACTCAACGGTTTCTTGATCGGCTTTGTTGGATGCAGGAAAGCCTGCCTCAATTATGTCAACACCTAGTGTTGCAAGTTGACTTGCAATGGCTAGCTTTTGCTTTTGGGACATTGAGGCGCCAGGCGCTTGTTCCCCATCACGTAGAGTGGTATCAAAAATGCGAATATGGTTTGAGTCTTGAATATAGTTTGGGATGTAGTTTATTAGATTATGGGAGCATAGGATTGAGGTATTTTTCTGGGGTTGGGTTTTTAAGGGTTTAAAATAAGAAAGGGACGAGTTTGAACAAGCTGCGAATGTGGTGGCAGTGGTAGCAGTGACGACGATTGAAGAAGAAAAATTAGAAATGTGTGAGCTGAGAGACGTCGCCATGGATATATATGTAGTAGATCGATATGAAATCTTAGCTAGCTAGTTATTGTTCGATTATGCTAATTAGAAACAACATTTGATAGCATTTAAATAGTGGGACAAGTTATTATGATGCCCTCAATTTAGCCATTTTTAGCTTTTCGTAATTCGTAACAACTTCTTGGTCTCTGTTGACTTTTTATACAACTAGAGATTAAATATAAGGAGTTGTTGAAATATGACTATAAGGGTAGTGAATAGTGATTCTGTATATATACTAACAACAATAGTACAGAGAGTTGCCATTGAGATCCACAGATGAGCAGAAAAGAATTATCAGCTATATAGATGGGATCTTAGATTTCTATTCTTTTTATAGTTTTAAGTGAACCTGCACTTTTTGCATGTCATTTACAGTTTTTTATGTTAGGATATTATGTTTACATATAACTCACATGACTATGCAGCTGATTGAAAATCTCAACTAAATAGTAAGTATGTTTTTATATTTCATGATTTGCATTGTTTATAAAAATAACTTGATGTGTTTCTCATTATATGACCAGCTATAAGGTGTTTGTTTTTTGATCCACTAGCTAGATTATAACTATTTTATTTGTCCCCTTTTATATATGGTTTCTTTAGTGTTCATTGTCCTACCGTTTGTGCCAAGCTTGCTATAGGTTGCTTACTTCAAGTTACTGGTATGATTTTTTCTTTAGATTTGTTTATTTTGTCTTCATCAGTTTTCTTCTCTGCCTAGCTTCCGTCATTTTATCTTTATCGTTATTTCTGCAAATACCATAGTAGCGATAGTAAGAGGAACGAAACAGGTATATTATTAGTAACACAACTATTATATACAGTGATAGAAGCACACACGATAATTGGAACATCAATTAACCATCGAGTATATATAACTACAACAACTGTAAACATTTAGATAACGTTAAAACACATGAGGTTCTTTAGGCTCATCCTGCCTACTCATGCTACCAGTCTCAACTCTCAAGTCCTGCCATCCCCCATGGTCACATCTACAATCAACCAGTAACATATTCATATTAATTTCTTAATCCGCAAAGACCAGAGACTGCAGCACTTTTTGATAGGTTAATCAAAGCAAGCGAATTACACTATTATTATCGATAAACAAATCTCCCCCAAAGCTAATTCTTTGCTAAAAGCTATATCCCCCATAATAATTAAATAAAATTAAGAAAACACACTACATAGAGAAAAGTAAGCATTTTTGTTGTGTTAATTGCTTACTGAGGACAAAAAATAATAATAAAAATAGGTAGGGAGCATTACCTAATAATAATCCGTGAGATAGAAGATCGAGATTTACATAATCTGAGTACATGCATGAGAACCGTGATTTAGTTTGAGTAGAGAGGGTTAGCGAGGAAGCGATAATTTGAGAAAAATTAAAGGACAAACACTACTACAAAACTGGACTATTCCGACGGCCACTTTCCGTCGGAAATCCGTCGGTAAAAGCCTTTATGTAGTGTGTTTCCACTTCCGTGGGTAATCCACTTCCGTCGGGAATTTCCGTCGGAATTTTTTGATTTCCGACAGATTAGTCCGCAATGATTTCCGACAATATGTACCGACAGATTTCCGACAATATAGTGACAGATTTCCGACAGATATTTTAGTGACAGATTTCCGACAGATTTTTAGTGACAGATTTCCGACAGATTACCAACAGAAGCAGTTAGCGACGATTTTCCGACCGTTGTTTAGTGACAGATTTCCGACAGATATTTTAGCCACAGATTTTCTGACAGATATTTTAGTGACAGAATTCCGACGGATATAGTGACAGATTTCCGACAGATATTTAGTGACAGATTTCCGACAGATATTAGTGACAGATTTCCGACAGATTTTTAGTGACAGATTTCCGACCGTTGTTTAGTGACAGATTTCCGACAGATATTTTAGCCACAGATTTTCTGACAGATATTTTAGTGACAGAATTCCGACGGATTCTTAAGGACAAAAAATAATAATAAAAATAGGTAGGGAGCATTACCTAATAATAATCCGTGAGATAGAAGATCGAGATTTACATAATCTGAGTACATGCATGAGAACCGTGATTTAGTTTGAGTAGAGAGGGTTAGCGAGGAAGCGATAATTTGAGAAAAATTAAAGGACAAACACTACTACAAAACTGGACTATTCCGACGGCCACTTTCCGTCGGAAATCCGTCGGTAAAAGCCTTTATGTAGTGTGTTTCCACTTCCGTGGGTAATCCACTTCCGTCGGAATTTCCGTCGGAATTTTTTGATTTCCGACAGATTAGTCCGTCGGAATTTTGTCGGAAAAACTTTTAGGATTAAAAATAATTCTGTCGGAAAACCGAATTTTAGCGACGGATTACCGACAGTTTAATACCGACAGATTACCAACAGAATTAGTGACAGATTTCCGACCGTTGTTTAGTGACAGATTTCCGACAGATATTTTAGCCACAGATTTTCTGACAGATATTTTAGTGACAGAATTCCGACGGATTCTTAAAAAAAAATAAATAAATAATAACAATAATTTGGATGCATTTTTTTTCTTTTTCAGTATCATTTATATGGTCAAATTGGTGTCAAAAAGAACATATAATGATTTTTATTAATTTCTACAATACCCATGTACATGTAAATTGTTCCAGAAGTCATAAACAATATGCTACAAATGACTAACTAATTTAAAATCTAAAATTCCTCTATTTTGAATCTTTGATGGCTTCAATCGATTAAAACACCCATAAATCATCGTTTTCCACATGTAAATTCATAAAATAATTTCAGTATAATCTCGTCTTCATCCTCGTTTTCCTCCTCATGCCACTCTATCTCTATAAAATGTGTGGACAAACCTTGTCTCTATCGGAATTTGCCATCACCATGAGTCCATGACTGATGAAACTGCCATCAAACAATTAAAAATGCAAAATCAATAGCAACACTTAAAAAACATATATAATAAACTTATCTAATTAAGTCATTACTTAACATCTCAAACAAGTATTCTCGCCGCTTTCTAATAATAATTCCAAATTTCACTTTAACACAATAATAATAATAATAATAATAATAATAATAATAATAATAATAATAATAATAATAATAATAAAGGTAGATCGTAGATGTACATTGAATTAGATTTAACATTATTTAGCTATATAATATATAAAAATATGTATAATTTGTAATAATAATATTCTGTAAAAAGAAGTTGTAATATTAAGAATAATTATTATTCTGTAATATACTTACAAAAATATACATATATAAACATCTAACAAGTAACTTTGTAAACAATACATATAAAAAATGAAAAATAATGAACAAATAGTATATAAAAGAAACTTAAAAAAAAAAGAATAACAGAGGGAAAGAAGCAAATAGAAGGGGACGAGGGCGAACAAGATCTAGAGATTTTCGTCTAATTTCCGGCGAGAGAATGAAGGGGGCGGCGGTGGTGGGTTTATCCGGTAGGTCTTGGTGGTAACAATAATATATGTATATATACTTACATACATGAGAAGCTTTTTCCGGTGAGACTTTTCCGGTGGGTTTTTTAGGTGGGCATATCTGTGGATTAGAAGAGAGGATAAGAAAGGAATGAGGATAGGTTCTCAATGTATTTAAATGTATATGTGTGTTATGTACTAGTAGTTCATGTTTAATTTTTTTTGATGTGAAATGGAGGGATATTTAAAATTTTTGGGTGAAAATTGGAGGGTTTCTTGTCTTCTTTTTTCGAACGGCGTGGAAGTATATGGAACTATGGAAGGTTTCCAATGTGGTTGGACTTAGTTACATACTTACATGGTTTTAGCTCTTAAGAATATAAAAGATATAATATAATAATAATAATAATAATATAAATATATAGATAAATGACATGATAAATAAAAATCTATATACATCTAAGACAAAACCATTATTTCAATATTTTCATTTCGTATAACAACGAAACAAATAATAAACTATATAAAAACTTATCACTAAGTTAATTACCACAACACATAACAAAAATCAATTATATGATATATTATCGTCAAACCGTACATCGTATGGTTATTAGTGCTAGTTAGTTATATAATATAGTAAAAAAATCTATTAAGATGATGATGATAATAATAATAATAATAACAATAATACCAAAACGAAAGATTGGGCTAATAAGTGGATCTAATAATAAGCAAATATCAAAAGCTTCATTTTATAGTGTTCGTCTAATAATTATGCCTAATGGGCCCACTATGTTTCTCAATAGTTCGTTTCAGATAACAAAAAATGTATAGGGCCCAATAGACCCAATCGAGTGAAAGACGAACACACACGGCTCGTTTGGCCCATTTATACAAATGATGAACATGTTTGGCCCAATAAGCCCAAACGAATGATTGAGAAATGTATTGGGCCCAATAGGCCCAATGATTAGACGAACGCTGTAAATGAAGCTTTTGAGCAAGTAAATACAATATGCAAATATTGATGATCAAATTTGGAGTTCGGTTCCACATCAGTGTGAATGGAAACATTGTTATGCATTGTTATGAAGCTTTTGAGCAAGTAAATACAATATGCAAATAAATGAAGCTTTATTAACAAGTTATTATATCGTAATTATAATAATTATTATTTTATTATAGCTTTAACTTAACAAATAATAAAATAGTTGATTGTTGGTAATCTTTATTTAACAAATTAATATTTTTTAAATATAATTGTTATTTGACTGAATTTATAACGTGACTTAATGGATAAATAATGTCTGTATATATTATGACATTATCATTTTCCTTGATATTAATATACACACATTCATACTTATTGATAAACGATTTTAGGCCCAAACAATGATTTTAAAACAAAGGAGGTTTAAGGCCCAATCGAGTGAAAGACGAATACACGCGCCCTAATAGGTCCAAAGAGGCGAGTTATATGCATACGTGTCCCGTTAGGCCCAGAAAAATGATAGGAAAACATATTGGGCCCATTAGGCCCAATGATGAAACGAACACTATAAATGAAGCTTATGAAAGTTAAGAAAGACATACATACAGTACATATACACACACATGAGATAACAACGATGTTTAAGGCCCAACAGGCCCATTTGAGTGAAAGACAAACGCACGGCCCAATAAGCCCAAATACGCGAGTTATATGCATACTAGTCCCGTTAGGCCCAGACGAGTGAAAGAAAAACATATTGGGCCCAATATGCCAATGATAAGACGAACACTAAAAATGAAGCTTATGAAAGTTAAGTGAGACATACATACACACATATCTACACATGAGATAACAAACGAGGTACGAACTGGGTCAGGTCCAAAACAAATGACAATTAGCAAAAACAAATGTTTTAAGGTAAACTTCTTTTAATAGTGATTTTAGTGATTTTACAATATATATTTCAAAGAATAAATTACTACATATATAATATTTAACTAGTCTTAATACCTATACGACGTACGAATTTAATATAAGATTTCTAATTAATATGATTTTTAATATAAGATTTCTAATCATATTAAGAATTTATATCATATAGATATTTTACCCGCACAATGCGCGAGTTTTTATAATTATTGTTTAAAAAAGATTGAAAAATAAAAGTTTAGATATACATTATGTTTTTTTCATTTTTATGTCACCATTTAAACAAAATCTTTATAACTTAATATAAAAAAAGTAAAAAAAATACTAAACACAACCACATTTTACATTAATTTTAATCATATTTGCTTGTCATTTATTCATAAATGGGATCTTGTATATAACAACTAGTATATAATGGTTTATTATTATAAAGGTATAATCTAAATTGGAAAGTATACTCTCTTTTTGTTTATCATATAATACATACGGGATTTATATTTATAATTTAATATATATATTTTTAATATTTTTGATAAGTGTGCAAAACTTGATAGCAAAACATGGTAAGTGTGCAAATTTGTTGGAAAATTTCTATGGATAATTTTTTTTTGACATTTTTTTAAAAATATTTCAGACGGATTCCCGACGGATATAATTACAAATTTTTTAAAACAAACATATTTCCGACGGATTTCCGACGGAGATTTAAAATCCGTCGGTGTTCGGTCGGAAATTTCCGACAGATTCCCTACGGATATAATAATAAAATTTAACTTTTAAACAAATATATTTCCGACAGATTTCCGACGGAGTTTTCAAATCCGTCGGTGTTCTGTCGGAAATTTCCGACAGATTCCCGACGGATACAATAATAAAATTTAATTTTTTAAAAACAATTATAGTTACGACGGATTTCCGACAGAGATTCATAAGTCCGTCGGTATTCCGTCGGTAATTTCCGACAGATTTCCGACGGAATTTGTGTTTCGTCGCTAATCCGTCGGAATTCTGTCATAAATTTTCCAATATATAAATTAAATGGCTTGCCGTCGGTACTTCGTCGGTAATCTGTCGGTAATTTCCGACAGATTTTTTCCGTGGGAAAAATCCGTCGGTATTTTTCAGTTTTGTAGTAGTGAAATGCCATTGTTGTTGCTCTAAGGACCTTCTGATATTCCATCCCGGCCACAGAAGCACGTGGAAGCAACAAGTGTCTAACCGCGCAACAAATTCAAAAAAAAAACAAAACCTAAGATGACAGATGGAACTTTACTTCTTACACCCTAAGATGGCAGATGGAACATTGCTTCAGGTGTTGCACCCAGAGCTTATACAACATTGCACCCTTATTCAGACTCAGAGTTAAAGTAATTTAGATTCTGGTTATATTATAACCACTGGCTAACAGTATAAATAAAATTATACATACATTATGTGTTAATCAGGACAGTATCTTGGCGTGTCACAAAAAACGACAGATAGGGCTGATATTACATAACTAGAATTACATTACATATAAATACTAAACACTTATCTAAATCACCTAAAAATGGCTGATTATATGTCTACATGTTCACCAATTTATATATATCACCCATTCGTATACGCTCTTCCTTTTAATACAAAACTAATGCCACCATTGAATTAAACAATTGATTTGAATAATTGACAGGTTGCTCAACCAACAAACCGCATATTTAACCAACAGCAACAACAAGGACAACCAAAACCTTACGACCATAGTCGGATTACTTGAGAAACAACCATCAGAACTATCCGTAAGCACATCAAACGTCATTTTCTTTCCTTATAACCCTCAGTTATCTTCACATCATCTAACTCCAACTTATAAAAAATTACAGGGAAAGACGTTCACATGCAATGCCAATGTTCGGGGGGAAATAGTATCCACATTTTTTTGCAACTGGTTTGTAACTGCAACTTCAATCTTTTGTAACTGAATCTGATAAGGGCATCAACAACGACCATTTTGGAACACGGCCTGAGAAAAATATCTACAACTTCTGCATTAGCACACATTTTGTATAGAAAAGGGCAATGGAACCATAACACTTTTGTAAACCAATTGGCA
>CM067174.1:54175576-54327579 GCA_034093135.1 Erigeron breviscapus | reverse complement strand
CCCACTGCGTCGCAGTCATAACTCACTGGACAAAAGTGCATGCTGGAAAAGACTCACTGCGGCGCAGTGGTCCATGACTACCCCCACTGCGTCGCAGTGCATTCTCACTGGACAATTGTTCTCTTGTTTCTGGTGGCCGACTGCGGCGCAGTGGTCCAGTCCACCACCACTGCGTCGCAGTGCATTCTCACTGGTCTCGAACTGCTCTTTCCACCATGATGACTGCGGCGCAGTGGGCACATGCAAACGCCACTGCGTCGCAGTGATATCTTACTGGTCACAAGGTCTCCTTGCCCTATAGATGACTGCGGCGCAGTGGTTCATGATTACTCCCACTGCGTCGCAGTCCAATACTTCTGGTCTCGATGCCACTCATCAACATATGAAGACTTGCATAATTTCCATCACTTTTCACCACTCAAACTCTCCAATCAACTTCATGGCCGCGAAATTACTCGAAATTGCACAAAATGGATGCGTCACCTGTTTAGAACCTGAAACCACTAACAAACCCATAAACGCACCAAATGCCAACAAAATCGACTAAAAACATAAAATAAAGAGGCCAATAACGATGTGGGCAACGGGTATAAGTTGGTCACATCAGACCGTTCTATTGTTTGTTTTCTTTAGTTGAGGTTTTTAATAAACTGTTTCCGCTTTATTGACGCCGTTAGGCGAAAATTTTTGGAAATCCATATTTTTACGAAACGGGTGTTACAAAAGCATTTGCTCGAAACATTTCATTGGACTTTGCTATTTGAAGTTCTTTGATGGTTTGGGTTAGGTCAAAAACTTTGGTCTCAAGAGCTTGATTTGCTATGAGCAACTCAGAAGAAGGAGTAAAGGAAACAGAAAGTTGATTAGCTGTCAAATCATCAAAATCTTTTTGCAGTTTGTCATGTTTATTTTGAAATTCAAGCAAAGATTTTTCTTTCTTTTTCAATGATTCAAGTAAATCAGAAACTTCTTTTTGCAAAGATTCGTTAGTTTCGACAGCTTTATTCATGTATTGATCAAGATCACGTTTAGAAATTGTACATACCTCATCATCATCAGATTCAGAACCGGTACCACCTTCTTCAAGTTCTGTGGATCGCTTGATCTTGGTCATGAAACAGACATTGGCTGCAAGTTCTTCAGTCTCTTCATCAGATAGGTGTAGCCATTCGTCATTCTCAGCAAGAAGAGCAATACCACTTTCTTGTTGTTTCACTAGCAAGAGCTTGTTCTGGTAGTAGGTGGAATTCTTCTGACGAGGTTTGGTGCAGTGGATAGCAAAATGACCAGTAAGACCACAATTGTAGCATTTCTTTTCTTCGGTCTTCTTTTCAAGAACCCTCTTCTCAAACTTCTTTGGAGCTTCATACTTCCTTTCACCACCAGCATTGTTGTAGTGATTGTCAAATTTTGGAGCTTGTGAGTTCTTGACATAGGAAGACACCGATGAAGTGCGAAGTTGATTATTGGTTGGTTTCTTTGTGAAGAATTTTTTCCTGAAAGATCTGGTAAAGTAGGCTAGGTCTCTGGA
This sequence comes from Erigeron breviscapus, assembly GCA_034093135.1. Taxonomy (NCBI): domain Eukaryota; kingdom Viridiplantae; phylum Streptophyta; class Magnoliopsida; order Asterales; family Asteraceae; genus Erigeron; species Erigeron breviscapus. The sequence continues at coordinate 54,326,048 of CM067174.1, read as the reverse complement.
CATCTCCTTTTCTCTTTCATCCATTTCAGGATCACTGGGATCACTCGATTCATCATCATCAGCAATTTCAACAAGACTTTTTCTTGACAATCTGGATGGCTTTCTATCAACAACTAAAGCAAGTGGATCTGATGAGGAGCTTCCTTCAGTCTTCATTTGTTGCTTTTGGACAGCTTGAAGGTTTATTTTCAACTTCTCATACAAGGTATGAATAGAAAGTTTGCCAAAGTCATCTTGCTAATTGAGTTGAGCACCATAAACTTGCCATTCTTCATGAAGATTTCTCAGAAATTTGATGTTGAGTTCCAAGTCAGTCTTTTTAATGGCATTCTTTCTGAGTTCATTGATCACGTTACAGAAACGTGTATACGCTTCTTCTAACGTTTCACTTTTCTCTTGTTTGAATGATTCATACATATCAAGAACATTGGATAATCTGATCGTTGAAGACACCTCTGAACCTTGCAATTGCTTTTCAATTTCATCCCAGATCTCTTTTCCAGTTTCATAAGAATCAACATTGGAATAAATGTCATTAGGAAGAGCCATGTAGAGATGAGATCTTGCGAGATTATCAGCCTGAGTGCGGTTCTTTTGAGCTGTGCTCCAACTTTCTTTTGGTAGAAGTTCTTTGGTGACTGGATTTGTATGAATAGCCGGGCCTTCTTCATAAGAAGCTTTAATGTCGTCCCCAAGAGGTTGTCGTTCAATCCAATCCAAAAACCGTTTTTTCCATTGGGGATATGATCCACGATAAAGAACAGGAGGTCTTGAATCAGAACCGAGAATCAGTGAATCAGAAATCGACATTCTTCTAAAATGTGATGATAAACCGGTTTTCAGTAAATGTATACTAAATCCGGTATTCAGTAAAAGAGTACTAATACCGGTATTCAGAATGTGTACTAAATCCGGTATTCGTCTCGAAACTTGGACAGAGTAACTTTTCACAAAGTTGAAGAAATTAAGAACTAATACCGGTTTTGGGGTAAACCAGGTATTAAAATATAATAAAACCGATTTTGAATCCGGTTTTCAGAAAGTTGAATAGAAATTCTATACAAATACCGGTATTGGTAAAATGTATAGTAAATCCGGTTTTCGAGGGAAACAACGGACAGAATTTTGACTTATACAATGAAGAAATTATGAACTAATGCCGGTTTTGGGATAAACCAGGTATTTTCACACACAATATTACTTAAAGTCACAAATCTTTTACGAAATCCGGTTTTCAGAAAATTCTTCACTAAAACCGGTGTTACAACTATTAAAATTCGTGTTCTAGTGCGGAAGTAAGGTAATCAAAAATGGTGGAAAGTGTGTGTATTAGTGTGTGTTCTTGAGAGAGAAAGGTGTGTGTTTGGGAAGCAGGATTGATTGATTATCATAAGTGTGTAAAAAGCTCTTAAAATTTGAAGGCTTGAGGGGTATTTATACTCTAAGTATATTACAAAATCTCCCCCTCAACCTTACATTATATACACAAATTACAATGTTTAGAAATACAACTAAGCACTATTTTATATTTCTAACATTCTCCCCCTTAGTGCTTGGTTGTCCATCATCACTTTCTATGTTGTCTCCTCCTCTTGTTTGCAAGTCTTTGCTTGTTCTTTCTTTTCTTATATCGTCGTGCAGCATTTGAGGTTGATGGCTTGTCAATCTTTGAACTCCAGAAGGCTCTCTTCTTATAACTGTTCCATGATCATTCCAAAACTTCTTAGGGATGAAGTGCCAGTTATCACCCTACAGGACGTTCATCTGGCAATTTGATATTATCTTGGAAGTTTACAGGAGGAATGTTATGAGGACCACGTTCATGACTAGGATTCCAATGAACCCATGAACCTGTCTTTGTGTGAATAATTCCTTCCTGTGACCTGGGAGTTCTGGTAATAATAAGATCTCTAATCCTCTGTCTCATATCGAGAGTATCTTTGATACGTCTTATATGATCTTCTCTCTGAGACTTGATTTGTTCATCTTCTTCATTGTCAGAATCTTCATCTATTGCATTCAGAATTGATTGACAATATTTCAAAGTACCATCTGAATATTTTGGAAAATCAGAAGCACGAATGAAGATCTTTTTCTTCAGTCGATTGATGAAGACAAATCCATCCAAATTTTCAATTGGATCTCCAATCTGATATGAATCTAGCTCATAACCTCTGGCTCTTTGGTTTGGTTTTGTAAGGTTAATTCTGCTAGTTCTTCTTTCTAATCCAATCTGAAAGTCATTGAACTCATAGAATCTGATCAATGCTTGAATATGACTTTTCAATGCTTCATAGGCTAGAAGTTGATCTGGAGTCTTGATGATCAGATAAGCATATTGATTGTAGAGAAATAAGATGTCTGAGATCGTCATATGTTGAAAAGATTCTTCTTGAACAACATAGATATTGCCATCTGCTCGACGAACTCTGAATCGAACAAGTCTAAGATTGCGGTTTTTGAGAGGAGTAAACAACTGAAGGATTTTAGTGATTGGGATTTGAAATTGCTGATACCACCATTCAGCTCTTACAGAACTTTCAGCATTCATTAGCTCCATATATGCATCTCTTTGACCTTGATGCCTGAACAGAAAGAATGCTCTTAATCGGTTCAAGGTCATGTTGAGTCTTTCACTTGGTGAGCAAGTAACACCCGACGTTTAAAAATATGGGTTTTCAAAAACTTTTCACCTGACGGTGTTAAATTGCGGAAGTAAAGACTGTAAAAGTCAAAACCGATAAAAACATTTCGGTTTCTACGTTTTATTGGTGTTACATGCCATATCAAACATTAGTTCAAAGAAAACCCAACGGTTGCCCAACATTAAACAACCGTTCACACATTATTACATAAATTCGACATCAAAATGAAATGTATTCAAAAGCCTCCATAATAAGCAACTATGGGTAGCTAAGGCTCCTTCATTGCATCTACCCAAGCTCATAAGTCCTGCGTCACTAGTCCATCAAGCTAAACTTGAGGGAACAACCACATTAAAGAAACAAGTGTTAGCTATAAGAATAGCTAAGTAAGATCACACTTAATTTAAAAGCATTTGTCCAATTAAAACATTTCTCCATTATTAGACAAGCTCATTAGGCACAACGCACAACACACAAAACTGCATAACAACTTCATATCAATTAGGATGAATCACCCTAAATGTGCCTATCCTGCTTTACTTCATTACACACATATAACCACATAACTGCTTTCTAAATTTAACTGTTTTTCTACATTTTAACTGCTTTACTACATTTTAACTGCTTTACTACGTTATTAACTGCGTTAATTTGTAACATAAGTTACACCCGACTAGATGACAAACCCCACACGGTTGTACATCAAGCGTCGTTAAGGAATGGCAAGCCAATCCAAGAGTAATCCGTCTGTGGAGGTTGGTCAAACCCCTCGTATTACTCGCCCTGCATTATAAAGACCATGTTGCAAGGAGCCACCCAAGCAACAACTACGTCAACGCACTTAGCCGGGCTAGGGCAAGTACGGGTTAAGCTTAACTTTCCTGCATCAAAGTTTAACGAGCTCGATCCTGCATTATTTAGTTTAGGTGACTGCATTACCTAAACATTTTCTACGTTTACTGCTTTTTACGTTTTGGGCCCTTAGACGTGCACGTGTCATGGCAACTTAACGAGTCTAGTGTACTAGTTGAGCAAGCCATACAATCATGCACATATCAACAATCAACAACATACACTACATCTCAAAGCATCACAAGCTACTTCGTAATACTACATAAACTGCATAACAGTATACTACATTAAGCAATTCTTCATTTCACTACGATAGGGTCTGCATTTCAGGTCTCATGGTCAACTACATATCCCATAATGCCTCCCGTGTAACCCGAGATACCCACATATATCATAAGTTACCGTTAAGGAAGTTATAAGTATGAAACCTTTGCTTGTTAAACCCTCAGCGTGACAAAAGTAGTGTATCTTACCTTGATACAGCTTAACAACAAGCTACAAGCACAATACAACGATGACTAGGTGTCTCCAATAACCTAGAACAAGTATAAGATCGAAAGATAAGCTAAACGACACCTTTTGTAAAATCTGGGCAGGTGGTACGCCGCACCTTCCATGTGGTGCGTCGCACCATTCCTCCAGGGAAATTCAAATTAACTACGAGTGCGCCGCACCTACCCTTTGGTGCGTCGCACAAAACCATCAGAAAAACTTATCTATCAATAGGTGCGCCGCACCTACCCTTTGGTGCGTCGCACTAAACTCCAGGGAATTTAGATTAAGACCAGGTGCGCCGCACCAGCCCTTGGTGCGTCGCATATCGGGGTTCACCAAAAACCCAAACTGGGCTGTGGTGTGCCGCACCACTCCTTTGGTGCGCCGCACCTGGGGTGCAGACCAGCAAATCAATTTTTGTTCTTTGATCAAACGAATCCCATACTAACCCATACCCCAAATCCAACCTGGGGATTTAAAATTAATCCTTTTAATTGCACTTTCATTACCTTTAATCAACCTATTAATCCCTAAATCCTTTACATCATAAACCAACCATTTAATCACCCGAATAACATGAAATTGATGAACGTTTAATCAAATAACCCAACCCAAACCCTTATGGCCTGGATTAAGACTAATATAAGACTCACACAATCAGATCTCAGATGAGGAATACCTATATTACCTGTATTAGGTGACAAAGATCCAAAATCTAAGCAATACACGATCGCTTCGGCTCCAAAACGAATAGATCTAGGAGAAACTAGAGAGGGAAGGGAGGGGATCCACTAGGGCTTGTTTGAGAGGAAGGAAATCTGCATAAAGCTCTCAAAGACAACCCTTAAACCTCTAAACCCGTTTTTGACTTTGCACACATGCCAAAACTAACCCCTAATCTTCCTAATCCTTCATTATTGGTCACAAACTACATTATTGACCACATACAACATTAATCCTTCATTAAATGTCACTACATAGACATTAACCTTCATATTACACATTTGGGAGGGGGACGTGGGGGGGGGGGGGAGGTGGTGTGTGGGGGGTAGTTGGAGGTGGGTGGGGGAGAGAGGGGCTGGGGGGGAGGGGTGGGGGTGGGGGTAAAAGGTGTAGGGAATGAGAGGGGTGGGGGGGGGGGGAGGTGAACGGGGGGGGTAGACAAGGGAGTGACTCACATTTATACTACATTAACATTTAGGCTTACAAGCCTCACACATAACACACATTAACTTCATATAAGCATTAAATCTACAATAGACTTAACGACACACACAATGTTGACTTAACGGCATTAGTCAACTAAAAAAAGTTTGGGATGTTACAATTACCTCCCCCTTAAGAGGATTCCGTCCCCGGAATCTCTTCATTAAGGAACAACTCGGGATACTTTTCCTTCATTACTGCTTCAGTTTCCCACGTTAAGCTTTCTCCATGGTTATGCTTCCACTTTATCAACACGAAGTTCAATCACTTTTCGGCGTAACTTCTTTTGCTTTCTTCCAAGTATCGCTACCGGTTCGTCTACTTCTCTTCATTGGGTCAATACTCACGTCTTTAATAGGAATCACACTCGACTCCTCAGCTACACATTCCTCAAGTAGGATACATGGAAGGTGTTGTGAATTCCATCCAATTCTGGAGGTAATTCCAACTGATATGCCACATCTTTAATGCGCTTCACCACTTTAAAAGGTCCAATGAAACGTGGACTCAACTTTCCCTTCTTTCCAAATCGGATAACTCCTTTCCAAGGTGATACTTTCAGCATCACTAAATCACCCACATTAAACGCAATCGGTCTCCTTTTCTTATCTGCATATGTTTTCTGCCTTTCTCTTGCCACACGTAAGGCTTCTTTAGCTATATTAACCTTTTCAGAGGTAATTTCAATAATTTCAGGACCGGTCAACTGCTTTTCACCGGGCTCCATCCAACAACTTAGAGTCCTACACCTTCTTCCATATAACATCTCAAATGGTGGCATTCAAATGCTTGCATGGTGACTATTGTTGTAAGCAAACTCAATCATCCTCAAATGATCATCCCATGCTCCACCGTATTCAAGTACACACGTTCTCAACATATCCTCCAAGGTTTGAATGGTTCTCTCACTTTGCCCATCGGTTTGGGGATGAATAGGCGGTACTCAAATTTATTCTACTACCCAATTCCCGTTGAAGACCCTTCCAAAAGTTTGACACAAACCTCGAGTCTCGATCTAAAACAATAGATAAAGGAACTCCATGTTTCGCAACTACTTCATCAATGTACATCTTTGCCATCTTCGTTAAAGGCACATCTTGTCGGGTAGCTAGAAAATGAGCACTCTTCGTCAATCTATCTACAATCACCCATATCATATCATTCCCTTTCGGCGTTTTAGGTAGCTTCGTTACAAAGTCCATGGTAATATGATCCCATTTCCACTCGGGAATTTTTAATTGATGCAACAAACCATACGGCTTTTGATGGTCCGTCTTCACTCTTGCACACGTCAAACACTTTGCTACAAAATGAGCTACTTCTCCTTTAATATCCGGCCACCAATAAATCGGCTTCAAATCTGCATACATTTTGGTGACACCGGGATGTACTGAATATCTACTTCTATGGGCTTCCTCAAGGATCAATTCTCGGTTACCACCAAGCAATGGCACCCAAATTCGACCCTTGTATGTTTTGAACCCACGGCTATTAGTCTCCATCACAAGACGTTTCTTCTTCCCAATGCTTTCATTGTCAATGTTATCCTTCATCAATGCCCTCACTTGTGCTTCCTTAATTCGATCAAGTAGCCCCGACTTGGCTTGAACTTTCATGCTCATCAACTTACAAGAAGAACTTTGCACCTTCCTACTTAGTGCATCCGCCACTACATTGGCTTTTCCCGGATGGTATTTGATTTCACAATCATAATCCTTAAGTAATTCCATCCACCTTCTTTGTCTCACGTTCATCTCCTTTGATTAAAGACATACTGCAAACTTTTATGATCGGTAAACAAAGTGCATTTTGTACCATAAAGGTAATGTCTCCACAATTTTAATGCAAATACAACTGCGGCCAATTCCAGATCATGGGTAGGGTAATTCTTCTCATGTGGTTTCAACTGGCGGGAAGCATAGGCGATCACCTTGTCCCTCTGCATCAGTACACAACCCAAACCCGTGATAGATGCATCACTATACACAACCAAATCATCGGTACCTTCAGGTAGGGCCAGTATAGGAGCTTCACACAACTTCTTTTTCAATGTTTGAAATGCATTCTCCTGCTTATCGGTCCACTCAAACTTTACTCCTTTCTTTGTTAGTTCAGTCATGGGCTTGGCTATTCGGGAGAAATCCTGAATGAACCTTCTATAATATCCAGCCAAACAAGAAAACTTTTAATCTCAGTAGGAGTCTTTGGCTGCTCCCACTTTGAAACAGCTTCAATCTTTGAAGGATCCACTTTAATACCTTCTGATGAAATAACATGACCAAGAAACTGCACCTCTCGAAGCCAAAACTCACATTTAGAAAACTTTGCATACAACTTCTTCTCCCTCAACACCTCCAAAACTGCTTTCAAGTGCTCACGGTGCTCATCTTCTGACTTAGAATAGATCAAAATATCGTCAATAAACACAATAACAAAATGATCTAGAAAGGGACGGCATACCCGATTCATTAAATCCATAAACGCGGCTGGAGCATTAGTCAACCCAAATGGCATGACCAAGAACTCATAATGACCATATCTAGTCCGGAAAGCTGTCTTTGCTACATCCTCCTTCTTAACCTTCAATTGATGATAACCGGACCGCAAATCTATCTTTGAAAAATATGAAGCACCATGTAGTTGATCAAAGAGATCATCAATTCGCGGGAGAGGGTATTTATTCTTAACCGTTCGCTTATTCAACTCACGGTAGTCTATGCACATGCGCATAGATCCATCCTTCTTTTTAACAAAGAGAACCGGAGCTCCCCAAGGCGAGGAACTAGGTTGTATGAAACCTTTGTCAAGTAACTCCTGAAGTTGGGACATTAACTCTTTCATTTCTGTAGGAGCTAATCGGTAAGGTGCCTTAGCAACAGGTGTAGCACCGGGAATAAGATCTATCTGAAAAGTAACTTCACGGTCAGGAGGAATACCGGGAAGATCTTCGGGAAACACATCGGGAAAATCGGATACTACATCAACACTAGCAATAGAAGGCTTCTCCTTTCTCACATCAATAACATAGGCCAAGAAATGACTCTTATTCTTCCTTATACATTTAATAGCCTTCATCATACTAATGATCTTTATCCCCCTTCTCTTCTTATCTCCATAAACCGTTACCACATTACCATCGGATGTAGGAAACCGAATAATCTTTTGGGAACACAAAATATTAGCTTCATTTCTTGACAACCAATCCATACCAATCACTACATCAAAACCGGCTAAGGTAGTAGGCAATAACTGGACTGGAAACAAACGACCTTCAATCTCAATGTCACAATCATCATAACCCACACGTATATCACTAACCGTACCATTAGCAATTTCCCCCTCTATCGAGCAATCTAAAGGGGTAGTGACTCTTCCTAGCTTAGGAGCAAATAAAGTAGACACAAACGACCTATTTGCACCCGAATCAAATAAAACAGAAGCAGGTTTTGAATTAACAAGGAAAGTACCACTTACCACCTCGTCATTGTTCTTAGCATCATCAACAGTCATCTGCAAGGCTCTCACTTTTGTTGCTGAAGTGGCTGCTTTCTTTCCGTCATTCTTCATTTGCGGGCAATCGGCAATAAGATGACCCGTTTCTTGACACTTGTAGCAACGAATCTTGTCCCTACATTCTGTTGCAAGATGTCCCGACTTCCCACACTTATGACACCTTCTTGTCTTATCGGAACATTTACCTTCATGAACATTCTTGCAAGAAGCACACCAAGACCCATTCTTCTTTTTATCTTTGTCACCACTCGAGCTAGAATTCCCACGAAACTTCTTATTATTATTATTGTAGTTAGATGACCAATTTGACCCTCTTTTGAACCCTGCTTTCTTGTCATCAATCTTCACCACAACTTTCTCACTTTTGAAGTCATCATCCAACCTCTTTGACTCCTTAATAGCCGCCGATAAAGTCACATGTTGTCTACATAATCCACGAATTAGCGGAGAACATCACAATAAGCCTCAATTTGGTCCTCCTGCCTTCGAACCAAGTGTCCAACAAACTTCAACTTCTCCATAAACGAGTGTGCATAATCAGAAATTGCACCGGGTTTAGCAACCAACGATCTAAACTCCTTTTCAATTAACCTTAACTCACGCGTTCCCACATACTCATCTAGAAACTTCTCCTTAAATGTTCCCCAAGGCATAACTGCAAGTACCTCAGGAGCCATAGACACTGTAGTAGCCCTCCCCCAATTACGGGCATTCTTCTTCAACATCCTACTAGCACACAAAACCTTCATATCATCCGGACAATAGCAAGATGCAAAAACTACCTCAATGTCCTCAATCCACTCCATAGCTCCCACTGCATTTTGGGTACCATCAAATTCCTTAGCACCACATTTCTGAAAACTTTCGTATTTGAAGTTATTAACACGAAGTGCATTAACAACTCCATGTCCTCCATTATTAACTCCATTAGCACCCACGGCTGCCATGGATGGTTCAGCACTTTGGGAGGGATTAGAGTAATTCCCTTCCGAACGCTCACCTCTTTGTTCACTCCCAATCCTTTCTACATTTCTCTCAGCCCTCATTTGAGCTAACTCTTCTTCATTTCTCATTAAGAGAGCTCGAATAGCTCTCAATTCTTCATGTAGTTGGGCTTGATTAGGAACCTGCTCTATAACCGGGTTTGCCCTATCTACTTCAGAGACAGTTGGTGGATCACCAAGACGACGATTTTGTGCACGGGGTGGCCTTTGCTCTACTTCATTTCCAGCCCCGTTTCCATTAGGAGGAACACCATCACCATTTCCTCCTGCTCTCTGATTACTAGCTCTAGTGTTTGCCATTAACTCTACAAAGCAACGACGACGGTTAACAAGAGTTAAAGAGTGACTACATATGTTAAGGCTCTACTACATATAACTACATTATCACACACAATAACAAGCCTTAAATCAAGCTCTCACTCACTCCCCAACCCGTCTTAGAGCATTCCACTTCATTAGATAGGCATCCTACCTAAGCCTAACCTATTTCTCATCGGTCTAAGTCCAAAATCCTACGGCATAAGTCGAATTTTGGTTCACTTAAACCAATGCTCTGATACCAACTTGTAACACCCGACGTTTAAAAATATGGTTTTCAAAAACTTTCACCTAACGGTGTTAAATTGCGGAAGAAAAGACTTTAAAAGTCAAACCGATAAAAACATTTCGGTTTCTACGTTTTATTGGTGTTACATGCCATATCAAACATTAGTTCAAATGAAAACCCAACGGTTGCCCAACATTAAACAACCGTTCACACATTATTACATAAATTTGACATCAAAATGAAATGTATTCAAAAGTCTCCATAATAAGCAACTATGGGTAGCTAAGGCTCCTTCATTGCATCTACCCAAGCTCATAAGTCCTGCGTCACTAGTCCATCAAGCTAAACCTGAGGGAACAACCACATTAAAAAACAAGTGTTAGCTATAAGAATAGCTAAGTAAGATCACACTTAATTTAAAAGCATTTGTCCAATTAAAACATTTCTCCATTATTAGACAAGCTCATTAGGCACAACGCACAACACAAAACTGCATAACAACTTCATATCAATTAGGATGAATCACCCTAAATGTGCCTATCCTGCATTACTTCATTACACACGTTTAACCACATAACTGCTTTCTACATTAACTGCTTTACTACGTTTTAACTGCTTTACTACATTAACTGCTTTACTACGTTATTAACTGCGTTAATGTGTAACATAAGTTACACCCGACTAGATGACAAACCCCACACGGTTGTACATCAAGCGTCGTTAAGGAATGGCAAGCCAATCCAAGAGTAATCCGTATGTGGAGGTTGGTCAGACCCCTCGTATTACTCGCCCTGCATTATAAAGACCATGTTGCAAGGAGCCACCCAAGCAACAACTACGTCAACGCACTTAGCCGGGCTACGGCAAGTACGGGTTAAGCTTAACACTTTCCTGCATCAAAGTTTAACGAGCTCGATCCTGCATTATTTAGTTTAGGTGACTGCATTACCTAAACATTTTCTACGTTTACTGCTTTTACGTTTTGGGCCCTTAACGTGCACGTGTCATGGCAACTTAACGAGTCTAGTGTACTAGTTGAGCAAGCCATACAATCATGCACATATCAACAATCAACAACATACACTACATCTCAAAGCATCACAAGCTACTTCGTAATACTACATAAACTGCATAACAGTATACTACATTAAGCAATACTTCATTTCACTACGATAGGGTCTGCATTTCAGGTCTCATGGTCAACTACATATCCCATAATGCCTCCCGTGTAACCCGAGATACCCACATATATCATAAGTTACCGTTAAGGAAGTTATAAGTATGAAACCTTTGCTTGTTGAACCCTCAGCGTGACAAAAGTAGTGTATCTTACCTTGATACAGCTTAACAACAAGCTACAAGCACAATACAACGATGACTAGGTGTCTCCAATAACCTAGAACAAGTATAAGATCGAAAGATAAGCTAAACGACACCTTTTGTAAAATCTGGGCAGGTGGTGCGCCGCACCTTCCATGTGGTGCGTCGCACCATTCCTCCAGGGAAATTCAAATAACTACGAGTGCGCCGCACCTACCCTTTGGTGCGTCGCACAAAACCATCAGAAAAACTTATCTATCAATAGGTGCGCCGCACCTACCCTTTGGTGCGTCGCACCAATCTTCCAGGGAATTTAGATTAAGACCAGGTGCGCCGCACCAGCCCTTTGGTGCGTCGCATATCGGGGTTCACCAAAAACCCAAACTGGGCTGTGGTGCGCCGCACCACTCCTTTGGTGCGCCGCACCTGGGGTGCAGACCAGCAAATCAATTTTTGTTCTTTGATCAAACGATTTCCATACGAACCCATACCCCAAATCCAACCTGGGGATTTAAATTTAATCCTTTTAATTGCACTTTCATTACCTTTAATCAACCTATTAATCCCTAAATCCTTTACATCATAAACCAACCATTTAATCACCCGAATAACATGAAATTGATGAACGTTTAATCAAATAACCCAACCCAAACCCTTATGGCCTGGATTACGACTAATATAAGACTCACACAATCAATCTCAGATGAGGAATACCTATATTACCTGTATTCGATGATAAAGATCCAAAGTCTAAGCAATACACGATCGATTCGGCTTCAAAACGAATAAGATCTAGGAAGAAACTAGAGAGGGAAGGGAGGGGATCAACTAGGGCTTGTTTGAGAGGAAGGAAATCTGCATAAAGCTCTCAAAGACAACCCTTAAACCTCTAAACCCGTCTTTGACTTTGCACACATGCCAAAACTAACCCCTAATCTTCCTAATCCTTCATTATTGGTCACAAACTACATTATTGACCACATACAACATTAATCCTTCATTAAATGTCACTACATAGACATTAACCTTCATATTACACACATTTATACTACATTAACATTTAGGCTTACAAGCCTCACACATAACACACATTAACTTCATATAAGCATTAAATCTACAATAGACTTAACGACACACACAATGTTGACTTAACGGCATTAGTCAACTAATAAAGAAAAGTTTGGGATGTTACACAATAGATTTGAAAGGCTCTTTCTTCAAGATATCTTGCTCTGCTCACAATTTCTTCAGGTCTTGTGCTCAAATCCAAGATTTGTTGATAATTCTCAGCAAAATAGCCCTCATTGATCTGCCATATCTTATTTCTTGAGATCCTTGGATGTCGAACTCCTTGTCCAAGTTCATTGGGAGTCTCAAGATTTTCTGTGTTTCTGAGATGATAAACTATCTCTTCAAAGATATCTTCTCCATATTCTTCTTGAACTACACTTGCTGGAGCATCATCAGGTTTATCAGAATCAGACTCATCATCATTACCATTTCCTGGTTGAAATGGGTCAGGATCACTTGACTCATCAGAACTTGATGTGGAAGAATAATAATGAGAAATATTTCTGATGAGTGGAGGTAAATCATCCGAATCTTCTTGAATTTGAGTTCCTCCTTGAGTTTCTGTAACAACTTCTTGAATAGTTTCTTGATCATCTTGAGCTTGTGTCTCATGACCCTCTCTAATATCTCTCATATTCTCCCCCTCGGGTTGATCATCAGGATCTTGATCATCCCGACGCCTTGAGATATTAGCCAGTCGACATTGTTGATCAAGCTCGGTACTCGCTTTTGAAGAGCTTCAATTTGAGCCTGGTGTTCCTGTTGTGTACTTTGGAAAGACAAGTATGCAAGAAGTGATTGAAAAATAGATCGTTTATGTGAAGAAAGATGGGGTTCTTCTGATCTCAACCGATTCATGAGAGCAACAATTAAAGTATCGGTAGATAACCCACTGGTGGCAATTCTGTTTGGTGAGCAATCACTTAAGTATTCAGATGAATCAGATGATTCAGAAGAAGAGGTTGAAGAATGATGTGGTGAATTTGGATCAGGAAATGATTGTGGTGGTGGTGTTGGTGGTATGGTTGTTGTTGTTGTTGTTGTTGTTGTTGTTGTTGTTGTTGTTGTTGTTGTTGTTGTTGTTGTTGTTGTTGTTGTTGTTGTTGTTGTTGTTGTTGTTGTTGTTGTTGTTGTTGTTGTTGTTGTTGTTGTTGTTGTTGTTGTTGTTGTTGTTGTTGTTGTTGTTGTTGTTGTTGTTGTTGTTGTTGTTGTTGTTGTTGTTGTTGTTGTTGTTGTTGTTGTTGTTGTTGTTGTTGTTGTTGTTGTTGTTGTTGTTGTTGTTGTTGTTGTTGTTGTTGTTGTTGTTGTTGTTGTTGTTGTTGTTGTTGTTGTTGTTGTTGTTGTTGTTGTTGTTGTTGTTGTTGTTGTTGTTGTTGTTGTTGTTGTTGTTGTTGTTGTTGTTGTTGTTGTTGTTGTTGTTGTTGTTGTTGTTGTTGTTGTTGTTGTTGTTGTTGTTGTTGTTGTTGTTGTTGTTGTTGTTGTTGTTGTTGTTGTTGTTGTTGTTGTTGTTGTTGTTGTTGTTGTTGTTGTTGTTGTTGTTGTTGTTGTTGTTGTTGTTGTTGTTGTTGTTGTTGTTGTTGTTGTTGTTGTTGTTGTTGTTGTTGTTGTTGTTGTTGTTGTTGTTGTTGTTGTTGTTGTTGTTGTTGTTGTTGTTGTTGTTGTTGTTGTTGTTGTTGTTGTTGTTGTTGTTGTTGTTGTTGTTGTTGTTGTTGTTGTTGTTGTTGTTGTTGTTGTTGTTGTTGTTGTTGTTGTTGTTGTTGTTGTTGTTGTTGTTGTTGTTGTTGTTGTTGTTGTTGTTGTTGTTGTTGTTGTTGTTGTTGTTGTTGTTGTTGTTGTTGTTGTTGTTGTTGTTGTTGTTGTTGTTGTTGTTGTTGTTGTTGTTGTTGTTGTTGTTGTTGTTGTTGTTGTTGTTGTTGTTGTTGTTGTTGTTGTTGTTGTTGTTGTTGTTGTTGTTGTTGTTGTTGTTGTTGTTGTTGTTGTTGTTGTTGTTGTTGTTGTTGTTGTTGTTGTTGTTGTTGTTGTTGTTGTTGTTGTTGTTGTTGTTGTTGTTGTTGTTGTTGTTGTTGTTGTTGTTGTTGTTGTTGTTGTTGTTGTTGTTGTTGTTGTTGTTGTTGTTGTTGTTGTTGTTGTTGTTGTTGTTGTTGTTGTTGTTGTTGTTGTTGTTGTTGTTGTTGTTGTTGTTGTTGTTGTTGTTGTTGTTGTTGTTGTTGTTGTTGTTGTTGTTGTTGTTGTTGTTGTTGTTGTTGTTGTTGTTGTTGTTGTTGTTGTTGTTGTTGTTGTTGTTGTTGTTGTTGTTGTTGTTGTTGTTGTTGTTGTTGTTGTTGTTGTTGTTGTTGTTGTTGTTGTTGTTGTTGTTGTTGTTGTTGTTGTTGTTGTTGTTGTTGTTGTTGTTGTTGTTGTTGTTGTTGTTGTTGTTGTTGTTGTTGTTGTTGTTGTTGTTGTTGTTGTTTACTGAGTGACCCGAAGACATCATTACTGTCTCAGGATTTCCTGTTGGTTCAAAAGTATGAGCAACAGTTGATGATTCGGCTTTGCAACCAGAATCTTTTGAAAAGTGGATATAAATAACACCGGAGTCACTTAGACGAACCGTTAAGCCCATAGCACGAAGAGCTGATGCAACAGTTCGAGCTCGTAAGAATTCAGACTGTCGCACAACTAGGGCACCTTCGTTCAAAGCTGGCGTGATGTTAGCAATGTAGGATTTCCAAACAATCTTCGAGAGGGCACAAGAGCCGATCTCTCTATGTTTGTTCCGGCATCATCACATAGATGTGCAAATGGTATCACAAGTGGTGTCCTAAGTGTACTAGACACACGTGCAGAAACGAAATTTAAGAGAGGGGCAGGTGTCTCTTTTGCTTCAACATTCACAGACTCTGAAGGAGAATGGAATGGAGTACGTGGTTTTTGCCCGTGCAAAAATGAGACGTCAGTCTGTAGAGAGACTTCCGAATGGCTTATGGAGGTTTGTTCATGCGAGAGTTGGGAGCTCTCGTCTTCTACCCTACAGCGAACCCGGCGTTGATATTGGTTTGAGACTAATTGGAGGCCAACGTTTTCTTTTTGCCTTTCACCTATCCCGGACCTCTCAACCTCTCTGGTATTTTCAAACCCTCCCTCATTCCTTCCTTGTTCCTCCGGGATGTCTATGACATCATCAGGAAACTGATTTGCATCATCATCAGATGCATCATTATCAGAAGTAATCGTATCTTCTGGTTCGGGTTCTTGAAATCGGTCATACTCAAAGCGAGATCTTTTAAAAGTTTTTCGAATATTTACCGGAATTGATTTCTTTCTGCCTTGAGTATATGTCGGTGGAGGAGATCGGACAAAGGATGATGAAGGTATGGTTGAGGTAGATTGAGGTATGATTGGTTGTTCAGGTGTTGTAATTTCTGGAAGTGGTGAAGAATGATGAATTGGTGATTGAGGTAATTTGGGTGAAGATGGAGATGATTGTCTTTGAGGTGATGGTGTTCTGGGTGATGGTGATTGGATTAAATTAATTGTTTTGGGGAGTGGTGATCGGATTGGTCTTTGAGACCCAGTAACAGATATTGTTTCCTCAGAAGATCTTGGAGAAGAAGTTTCAGCTGTAACTTTGCTTTTGAGTTTCTTTGATGAACTCTTCTTCTTCTTCTTTTGATGCACTTGTTTACTTAATTTTAACACAAACATTTCTCCTTTTTGTTTCTTTCTTTTTGGCTTACTGGAACTGGATTCACCCTCACGCTCTTTTCTTTTACTACTTGACCCCTCACCAGGTGTCCTATGTACAGCTTGGGTAGGAACCGGGAGGCTTTCCGGTCCCAGTGCTGTTCTAATCCAGTCCAGATAAGCAATCTTATCTTCATCAAAATCTGACACCATATCTAGTAGAAATGATGGAATCAGGAAAGTATAGTTAGCAGCTCCTGAATCTCTAACATACTTATAAAAGTGTATGGTCACTTGGCTACTGTCTTGAAGCCTTGGAATGCTTCTTTCCTGTCTGACTGCACTGTAGACAATTGCTGTGAGAAATCTTATGAATGGAATATACTTCTTGGGAGCAGAGACTTTGCCATTTACTAATACTATCAATTGATCCCACAGTTGAGCAATGTCATAGTGTCTGTTGAAAACAACACCATAGAAAATGTGCAGCATTGGCTGTGTCAGATTGTCCATCCCTCTTGTGTAAGGAGTTAAGCAGTTGCTTAGGATGGAAAACACATAATACCAAATCTTTGGTAGATTTTTCAACTTGAAATCTCTTGTCCTGGATAAAGGACCTTCATAACCAACAGAAATTAATGCAGCAAACATTTCTTCATTGGACTCAAAATCATCATAATCAGCATGTCCATTGAAGTTTGCTTCAGGTAGTCTTAAAATCCTTCTGAAGTCATCAATATTGAACTCAAACTCATATGTTCTTTCTCCTGAATTCAACTGATATTGAAAGTAGCCTTGACGACGAAGTTCAGGTGATTTTGATTTAGATTTGGCTCTTGGATTTGTTGGATCATAAGGTTGAACAAAGGTAATCGATCTCCACATATCAAAAAGGTAGACTGCAGCTAAGTCTTGTTCGACAGTAAGTACATATGTGAGAGAATGATTATGAAGAATTCTTGGAACAATTTGGAAACCGGGAGCCATGAAAGGATCAAACAATGCTCTGTTATTTCTCATGTTACTTGTGTTTCCGGCAATGAGAATTTCTTCAATTGATTCATTTAGAGCAACCTCTTCATCATGTTCAATAACTTCTTGATGATCCATTTTTATTTTTCTGATTTAAGACATAAAAGAGTTTAACGCACACATAAAATACAGTTTGAATAGCAAATAACAAGTTTCACTCAAATGATTTAAATAAATCATTTGAAATGAGAAGATAAACTCAGAAAAATTAAATACATATTTCCATATATAAACTTACAAAGAAGTTCACAAAGGCGATCAATTCTCTGTACTTTTATATATTTTCATATGTAAATAACTTGAAAATTAAGTATAATCATATAAGTACAAGATATTTAAAATAGTAAGGAAGTACACAAAGGCGTTCGATTCCCCGTATTTCAAATATATTGTGATTATATGATAATACAAAACACTTTGTCACATCACACAAAAGTTAAGAGAAAAAAAAAAAAAACTTTTTGAAAAAAAAAAAAAAAAAAAAAAAAAAAAAAAAAAAAAAAAAAAAAAAAAAAAAAAAAAAAAAAAAAAAAAAAAAAAAAAAAAAAAAAAAAAAAAAAAAAAAAAAAAAAAAAAAAAAAAAAAAAAAAAAAAAAAAAAAAAAAAAAAAAAAAAAAAAAAAAAAAAAAAAAAAAAAAAAAAAAAAAAAAAAAAAAAAAAAAAAAAAAAAAAAAAAAAAAAAAAAAAAAAAAAAAAAAAAAAAAAAAAAAAAAAAAAAAAAAAAAAAAAAAAAAAAAAAAAAAAAAAAAAAAAAAAAAAAAAAAAAAAAAAAAAAAAAAAAAAAAAAAAAAAAAAAAAAAAAAAAAAAAAAAAAAAAAAAAAAAAAAAAAAAAAAAAAAAAAAAAAAAAAAAAAAAAAAAAAAAAAAAAAAAAAAAAAAAAAAAAAAAAAAAAAAAAAAAAAAAAAAAAAAAAAAAAAAAAAAAAAAAAAAAAAAAAAAAAAAAAAAAAAAAAAAAAAAAAAAAAAAAAAAAAAAAAAAAAAAAAAAAAAAAAAAAAAAAAAAAAAAAAAAAAAAAAAAAAAAAAAAAAAAAAAAAAAAAAAAAAAAAAAAAAAAAAAAAAAAAAAAAAAAAAAAAAAAAAAAAAAAAAAAAAAAAAAAAAAAAAAAAAAAAAAAAAAAAAAAAAAAAAAAAAAAAAAAAAAAAAAAAAAAAAAAAAAAAAAAAAAAAAAAAAAAAAAAAAAAAAAAAAAAAAAAAAAAAAAAAAAAAAAAAAAAAAAAAAAAAAAAAAAAAAAAAAAAAAAAAAAAAAAAAAAAAAAAAAAAAAAAAAAAAAAAAAAAAAAAAAAAAAAAAAAAAAAAAAAAAAAAAAAAAAAAAAAAAAAAAAAAAAAAAAAAAAAAAAAAAAAAAAAAAAAAAAAAAAAAAAAAAAAAAAAAAAAAAAAAAAAAAAAAAAAAAAAAAAAAAAAAAAAAAAAAAAAAAAAAAAAAAAAAAAAAAAAAAAAAAAAAAAAAAAAAAAAAAAAAAAAAAAAAAAAAAAAAAAAAAAAAAAAAAAAAAAAAAAAAAAAAAAAAAAAAAAAAAAAAAAAAAAAAAAAAAAAAAAAAAAAAAAAAAAAAAAAAAAAAAAAAAAAAAAAAAAAAAAAAAAAAAAAAAAAAAAAAAAAAAAAAAAAAAAAAAAAAAAAAAAAAAAAAAAAAAAAAAAAAAAAAAAAAAAAAAAAAAAAAAAAAAAAAAAAAAAAAAAAAAAAAAAAAAAAAAAAAAAAAAAAAAAAAAAAAAAAAAAAAAAAAAAAAAAAAAAAAAAAAAAAAAAAAAAAAAAAAAAAAAAAAAAAAAAAAAAAAAAAAAAAAAAAAAAAAAAAAAAAAAAAAAAAAAAAAAAAAAAAAAAAAAAAAAAAAAAAAAAAAAAAAAAAAAAAAAAAAAAAAAAAAAAAAAAAAAAAAAAAAAAAAAAAAAAAAAAAAAAAAAAAATTAGTTTCCCTCCTCCTTAAGGAAGAGGAAACCGTATTGGTTGGGTCGGGTGGGTCTTGACCCGATTGGAAATCACAGCAGAAGATTTAGAATTTCTTACAGACCATGGTTTAGCTAAATTACTCAATTTTGAATCAAATTTCCTATCAGGAACTTTCTTCTTGTAATCATTAGCTATCCAACTTCTTCTAACTGGTGATTTATCAGACACTTGTGTTTTAGCATAGCTAGTAGATTTTATCAATGATGATTTAGAAATCCACTTATGGTTACTAGCTAAGCTCTTCTCTCCTTTATCAGATAACTTCTTAGATTCAGTTCGAGGAGTTAAAAACACATTCTGATTTTTGCTTTGCTTGGTGGAGGTTTTGATATTCTGTTTCTTTTGAGTTGCAACAGTGAACCAACCATACTGATCTCTATAACTAGTTATACCATTAGATGTATCTTTTATTAGCAAATCTTGGCTAGTTTTAGACATCTTAGGAAAACAACTAGATTGAGAGATAGCTTTAGAAGCAGAGGTTCTAGAAACAGATGAAATATCAACTTTAAGCTTTGAGTTAGCAGAAATTGCCTTCTTACCTTTGACAGCTGGGGCATGCTGACCTTTGGGTGTATAAAATGAAGTTGGAGCAAACTTAGATTTAGATTCCTTGTTTGATTTAGGCTTTCTGGGTGAGAGTTTTTCAAGCTCTTTTTCAACTTCTGGTGCAAAAACATGATCAGTTTCCAAAAACTTATCTAATTCTTCAACAGAAAGATCTGGATAAGTAAACTGTAATTCTTTTGGTTGAACTTCTGATTTTAAAACAGTTTTGTTAGTCAACTTTTCAATCAATGCTTTTGCTTTAGCCTTAAGATCAGTAGGAATCTCAATCTTTTGCTCTAAGTTCAATTTATTTTGGTCAACAGGGGTGATTACAGGAGTATTAAAAGAAAGTATTTTCTTGACAGAAGCAAGATGTTTAGCTTTTAAAGCTTGAACTTTCTCTTCAACATGGAAGAATGATGATAGCATTGAGGTTGACATATCATGAATCTCTTGAGGAGAGATGCTATGACCCTGCATATCTTTGTTAAAATTCTCACTCCCATTGGATGGAGTGGAGCAATCAACAGAAGTTAGATCATGCAACATTTGGGTCTTGGTGGTCTCACTTACCTTTGAAGACTGATTTTGAGTTTTCAGATGTTCAATGACTTGGTGTTGAGACTCAATCTGTTGTTTTAAACCTTCAATTTCTTTTTCCAATATGGTAGTTGGAATGTAAAATCTTTCTGAGATTGGTTTTGAACAATCTTGTTGAGACTCATTTTCAGGAATTGAAATGCTGTCTATTTCTTCTAACTCATATATGGATCTTTTATGAGTTTTCTTGTATGTGTCATTAATAGCAACATAATCAATCTGAAAACTGTTTGGTTTTTGTCTTTCAACATCATCTGACTCAAAGTCATCCTCAGATGGTCTGATGAACTCTTGAATCATGCCAAATCTAAGACATTTTCCATCATAAAGTGGACCAAGGTCTTCTTTTTGGACTTTTTCTTTAGCCTTAAGATCAGTAGGAATCTCAATCTTTTGCTCTAAGTTCAATTTATTTTGGTCAACAGGGGTGATTACAGGGGTATCAAAAGAAAGTATTTTCTTGACAGAAGCAAGATGTTTAGCTTTTAAAGCTTGAACTTTCTCTTCAACATGGAAGAATGATGATAGCATTGAGGTTGACATATCATGAATCTCTTGAGGAGAGATGCTATGACCCTGCATATCTTTGTTAAAATTCTCACTCCCATTGGATGGAGTGGAGCAATCAACAGAAGTTAGATCATTTACCAATTGAGTCGGGGTGGTCTCACTTACCTTTGAAGACTGATTTTGAGTTTTCAGATGTTCAATGACTTGGTGTTGAGACTCAATCTGTTGTTTTAAACCTTCAATTTCTTTTTCCAATATGGTAGTTGGAATGTAAAATCTTTCTGAGATTGGTTTTGAACAATCTTGTTGAGACTCATTTTCAGGAATTGAAATGCTGTCTATTTCTTCTAACTCATAGATGGATCTTTTATGAGTTTTCTTGTATGTGTCATTAATAGCAACATAATCAATCTGAAAACTGTTTGGTTTTTGTCTTTCAACATCATCTGACTCAAAGTCATCCTCAGATGGTCTGATGAACTCTTGAATCATGCCAAATCTAAGACATTTTCCATCATAAAGTGGACCAAGGTCTTCTTTTTGGACTTTTTCTAAATGTGCTGGATTCTCATAACCCAAACCAAGAAGAAGTTCTGATCTATCAATCTTCGATTTATTGTAATAAGCAGTGAAATTCAGAAGAGGATTTTGTTCAATTTTATAGATTTTTTCTTGATAAAACAAAATGTTTGTTTTCAAATCCTCAACTTGTTTTTGAAGAGTCTCAATTTCAACTCCTTTGAGAAAACAAGTACTGTTTAGATCAGAAATCTGTCTTTCATGTTTTTCACAGTTGGGTCTAAAATCTTTCATTTTATTTGTGAGAAACTCAACATCAGCTTGTCTTGCATTTGCTCTTATCCATTCATTGGTTTTCTCAAGCTTTAAGGTCTCAATGGTTTGCTTGAGTGAATGGACAGTCTTTTCAAGGTCTTGACATTTGTTGGTCAAATGAGCATTGGGTGAAACAACTTGAGAACTGTTACTTGACAAATGCATTTCTTTTAAAGAATCATAGTTCACTTTGAGAGCTTCATGAGCTATTGAGAGTTCTGAAAAATCTTCATTAAGTTTATCAAACTCTTGTTTAGCCATTTTCAAATTGTTTTTCAAAGTAAGATTTTGCTTTGTCAAAGTATCAGCAGTTGTTTGGACAGACAAGTAATCATCTTTGGAGATGAATTCTACCTCACTTGTTGTTGTTTGTGAAGTATTTTGTGAAAGATTGGTTGTTGAAGTGACAGATGTCATTAAGCATGTGAGATCTTCAGAATCAGCATCAATATCCCCGAATAGCCATGGTTTCATCTTTTGTTGTTTGTGAAGTATTTTGTGAAAGATTGGTTGTTGAAGTGACAGATGTCATTAAGCATGTGAGATCTTCAGAATCAGCATCAATATCCCCGAATAGCCATGGTTTCATCTTTTGTTGTTTGGCTAAGAAATTCTTTCTGATCTCAAGCTCTGAATTCTTCATTGTTGTCATTGAAATGAATGAATAAAAATTTGTAATTGTTTTTGTTGTTTTTGATTAAAAAAAATGATACGATCTCGAGGAGATCGTCTTGAAAATTTGGAACTTAGAACGATCTTGAAGGAGATCGTCTTGAAAATTTGGAACTTAGAACGATCTTGAAGGAGATCGTCTTGAAAATTTGGAACTTAGAACGATCTTGAAGGAGATCGTCTTGAAAATTTGGAACTTAGAACGATCTTGAAGGAGATCGTCTTGAAAATTTGGAACTTAGAACGATCTTGAAGGAGATCGTCTTGAAAATTTGGAACTTAGAACGATCTTGAAGGAGATCGTCTTGAAAATTTGGAACTTAGAACGATCTTGAAGGAGATCGTCTTGAAAATTTGGAACTTAGAACGATCTTGAAGGAGATCGTCTTGAAAATTTGGAACTTAGAACGATCTTGAAGGAGATCGTCTTGAAAATTTGGAACTTAGAACGATCTTGAAGGAGATCGTCTTGAAAATTTGGAACTTAGAACGATCTTGAAGGAGATCGTCTTGAAAATTTGGAACTTAGAACGATCTTGAAGGAGATCGTCTTGAAAATTTGGAACTTAGAACGATCTTGAAGGAGATCGTCTTGAAAATTTGGAACTTAGAACGATCTTGAAGGAGATCGTCTTGAAAATTTGGAACTTAGAACGATCTTGAAGGAGATCGTCTTGAAAATTTGGAACTTAGAACGATCTTGAAGGAGATCGTCTTGAAAATTTGGAACTTAGAACGATCTTGAAGGAGATCGTCTTGAAAATTTGGAACTTAGAACGATCTTGAAGGAGATCGTCTTGAAAATTTGGAACTTAGAACGATCTTGAAGGAGATCGTCTTGAAAATTTGGAACTTAGAACGATCTTGAAGGAGATCGTCTTGAAAATTTGGAACTTAGAACGATCTTGAAGGAGATCGTCTTGAAAATTTGGAACTTAGAACGATCTTGAAGGAGATCGTCTTGAAAATTTGGAACTTAGAACGATCTTGAAGGAGATCGTCTTGAAAATTTGGAACTTAGAACGATCTTGAAGGAGATCGTCTTGAAAATTTGGAACTTAGAACGATCTTGAAGGAGATCGTCTTGAAAATTTGGAACTTAGAACGATCTTGAAGGAGATCGTCTTGAAAATTTGGAACTTAGAACGATCTTGAAGGAGATCGTCTTGAAAACTTTGGAACTTAGAACGATCTTGAAGGAGATCGTCTTAAAACTTTGGAACTTAGGACGATCTTGAAGGAGATCGTCTTAGCAAGATCGTTTTAGAATCAATCAGCAAGAACAGCAGAAAAGACAAAATAGTCGAGAATTTCACTATTTTGCTTGTAATTTACTCAATTTTGAGAATTAGAACTCAATTCAAACCCAGAAATGCTCAGAATATGATCGCGCACAACCCTAGAAACAATTCCATTGCTTAAATCAACTCAAACTGATAATTCAAAATCTCATCAACTTTCCAAAAAATTTGGATTTTGATCAATACTGTGAATTGGATTCTGAAACTTGACAGGATGTTTTTAGAGGTGATTTAGAATGTATCTGTGAACAAAAACAGGAAAATTGAGTGAAAATTGATGGTGAATTGGTGAAGATTAGTGATGGTTAAAACGGTTATGGTGATGAACACGAATTCTCAATTTTGAACAAAATTTGCACCAATCTGCTTGAAATTTGTTCTGGATCGTCAACAGATTGTTGTTTTGCTCTGATACCACTTGTTAAAACTATTATAATTCGTGTTATAGTGCGGAAGTAAGGTAATCAACAATGGTGGAAAGTGTGTGTGTTAGTGTGTGTTCTTGAGAGAGAAAGATGTGTGTGTGGGAAGCAGGAATGATTGATTATCATAAGTGTGTAAAAAGCTTTTAAAATTTGAAGGCTTGAGGGGTATTTATACTCTAAGTATATTACAAAAGCTCCCCCTCAACCTTACATTATATACATAAAATACAATGTTTAGAAATACAACTAAGCACTATTTTATATTTCTAACAACCGGGATTCAAGAAATACTTCACTAAATCCGGTTTTCGTGGAGAAAGATGGGTATTACGACGGGATGGAAAATGAAGAAATTAAGTACAAATATCGGTTTTGGTGTAAACCAGATATTTCAGAACATAACAACGAAAATTTAAATTTTTTATCAAATTGAAAACCGGAAGGAATACCGGTAGGAAAACCGGAAGGAATACCGGTTTTACAACAGAAATTCAAAGGAAAATGAAAACCGGAATGAAAATCGGATTTACAACAGAAATTCAAAGGAAAATGAAAACCGGAAGGAATACCGGTTTTACAACAGAAATTCAAAGGAAAATGAAAACCGGAAGGAATACCGGTTTTACAACAGAAATTCAAAGGAAAATGAAAACCGGAAGGAATACCGGTTTTACAACAGAAATTCAAAGGAAAATGAAAACCGGAAGGAATACCGGTTTTACAACAGAAATTCAAAGGAAAATGAAAACCGGAAGGAATACCGGTTTTACAACAGAAATTCAAAGGAAAATGAAAACCGGAAGGAATACCGGTTTTACAACAGAAATTCAAAGGAAAATGAAAACCGGAAGGAATACCGGTTTTACAACAGAAATTCAAAGGAAAATGAAAACCGGAAGGAATACCGGTTTTACAACAGAAATTCAAAGGAAAATGAAAACCGGAAGGAATACCGGTTTTACAACAGAAATTCAAAGGAAAATGAAAACCGGAAGGAATACCGGTTTTACAACAGAAATTCAAAGGAAAATGAAAACCGGAAGGAATACCGGTTTTACAACAGAAATTCAAAGGAAAATGAAAACCGGAAGGAATACCGGTTTTACAACAGAAATTCAAAGGAAAATGAAAACCGGAAGGAATACCGGTTTTACAACAGAAATTCAAAGGAAAATGAAAACCGGAAGGAATACCGGTTTTACAACAGAAATTCAAAGGAAAATGAAAACCGGAAGGAATACCGGTTTTACAACAGAAATTCAAAGGAAAATGAAAACCGGAAGGAATACCGGTTTTACAACAGAAATTCAAAGGAAAATGAAAACCGGAAGGAATACCGGTTTTACAACAGAAATTCAAAGGAAAATGAAAACCGGAAGGAATACCGGTTTTACAACAGAAATTCAAAGGAAAATGAAAATCGGCCGATTTTCTGATATGATCCCACATCGGCCAAGTATGGGATTGGTTGGTGGTTTAAAAGCCTAGGTGTCCCCTCCTCCTTTGAGCTAGCTTTTGGGAGTGAGTTTTACACCTAGATTATGGCATGATGCGAGCCTATTATGGGATGGGTTCGTATCAATTGGTATCAGAGCCGCCCTACCTTTCTAGGTTCCAACACTTGGAGTGGTGGCCTATGGAGTGGTGGCTTGGACCCAAGGAAAACCGTGACCAACATAGTCGTGACCAACGAGGACGTTGACTCTTCAAAGGGTGGGGTATTGATATGATCCCACATCGGCCAAGTATGGGATTGGTTGGTGGTTTAATAAGCCTAGGTGTCCCCTCCTCCTTTGAGCTAGCTTTTGGGAGTGAGTTTTACACCTAGATTATGGCATGATGCGAGCCTATTATGGGATGGGTTCGTATCATTTTCACAACCCTGCCAAGTTCTACGAAATGTAGAATGATTGGTCGACTATGAACATACACTTCTTGACAAATTTACTGTAAGTACACCGACTTTCTTTCTTTTTTTGAAATTGACCGTTCTAATTCAGTTGTCATAATCAATCAGCAAATCAGGATACTTGTAACAAACATGACGTTTCCCATCAACTGTAAGAGTGACATTTAACTAAACCTCGGCAAAAAAGGCCAGAGGTTAGCATTTTGAAATAACTTCCATCTTTCTAGAGGTGGGCGCCAACAGCTGATCAAGCTCTCAGTTTTTACAAACTACTAACAAAATATTAACATGACATATTTTCGATTTACATAAAGATGCCCTAAAATGAAACATAATTCATGACATGACGACACTGATATGCAGATGGGACAACTTAAAAACCAGCCACCACACCTTGCAAAAGCAGAGAAAAGGGTCATCTTGAAAATGCTATTGATCCCCTTAACAAGCTTTGATTTATTTATGCGAGCATGCTTTTGGGGTCAAGCTGCAAGACCAATGATCACAATGAGAAGTACGATTCCCAGTATGACCAAAAGCAAACAAGTCTGCACAAAAGAGTAACAAAATTGATAAGCACCATAGGAACTGGAAGACGAGTAATACAGTCATATGAAAAGTGATGAACTGGGTGGCCAAGGGCACAAGGTGAATACGAGTGAAAAATGAAGGGAATGTAATAGACATGTCTATGACGATGTAGAGCAGATAATGGCTACACCTAGCCAAAAAACCCAGTTGTATTTTTTGCTTTACAAAAAATAAAAGAAAATGCACAATATACATTTGTGGTTTCCTTTTACGTGGTGATGTTCTATTTATACTTGATTTTCATATTGATTAATATATCTTACTCATTCTGCATATTAAATTAGAGATTTTAACTACTAATCTGATATCTAAATTACCTGCCAAAGGAGAGAAAATTGAGAATACCTGTGGACCAAGACGAAAGTCATTAAGATCGTGTAATAATTGCAAATTAGGAACAAATGAAGAGGTAAACTATACCAAGGACATGTAAGTATCTAACATATAATAGGGGGCATCCAAAATCATTACATTTATTTTGTGACGGGGGAAGTAAAAGATGATACATTATGTTTCCAATTTTTTGATATTTGGATGAAATTCATCGACTGATAAACAACATCCTACAATATTAAGGAATACCCCACTGCAACACTGCCTCGTATATGTCTCATGTCATCCCTAATAAAGGTAAACAAAATTACGTAGTACTTTCTTATTGATCAAGTGATTTACATGTATTCGTACTCATCAAATGAATAGCCTCCAGAGAGGATGAAGATATCAAAGACATCATGCAGTCAAGGATTTGCAGATATTAGTAGACGTTGTAAACCAGAAGTGTATCAGATATTTACCAGTTCTAGCAAGTAAAATAGCTAGAGAAAACTTTACCATGGAAGAATTGTGATTTTTAGATATTAGTACACGTTAAAAACCAGAAATTTATCAAACTATTTACCATGGAAGAATTTGATCTTTGAGTCTTTGAAGCTTTTACAAGGTGGGATCTTGCCTGTATAGTCGCAGCATGAGAATTCTCAATGTTGGAGCTTATGTCATCTGATAAAGAGTTGTTGAAAAGTAATGCATCAATGTCACAGGAAGAGTTTAACACAAGAAGTAACCTGGGAGAAATCATTACCAATCATAGTTCCTTGTTTATGAACCAAAACAGCAAGGTCTTTAAATATTTCGTTGACCTCTCCAATTTGGTTCTGGATTTCCTGTATTTCCTGATCTCTTTCCTCGATAATAGCTTCATTAAATGCAATCTCATTTTCCAGCAGTAAGACCTCCTCCCTACAAAGATAAATTGAGATGGTAACACAATTAACAACAAACAATCGTATATTTTCAAAGCCAACAATATGAATACTACCATCAATATATATTCTGCTACAAATTATAACGTCCCAGTTATAGTTTAATAGTTAGCTATATGGTAACTTACAGCTGTGTCAATAGGGAATGAATTCTACAGATACTACTAATGAATTGTTTGGCATTTTTCAATTCTATTAAAGTGAAATGCCAACTTCACTTGTTGCTAATAAAGCATAAAGTAAAGAGTTTTGCCTTTTAGAGTCCACGAGAAGAGCACGTTGTTCTTGACTCCTGCCTGAGCTTACATCTAGTTCACTGGACGGATCACTGAACATAGAGTAAAATTAATTGGCGCAATAAGTAAACTAAAGTGGAAATTTACACAGATATTTGCATGTACAAATAGGAATTCCTTCACATCAAAAGAACTTCTAAAGCTCATTTTTGGTAGTCATTAGTTCATTTACAACTTACCCTGGAAGGGGGGAAACTTGAGAAACAAAGGGTGTGTAAGCTGTCTCTCTTTCAGCTGAAAGCCGTTGTGCCTTCTGGAATTCTTCCAAAACTACTTGGAAATCTTTGGCAAGTGCATCTGTGATCTTTTTGCTAGCCTGCAGAAAAGAGAATGATTCCAAAACACGAAGAAGAAATACATACGATTAATTTAAGAAGAATGGGTCTGGTATGTAATGTAAATTCAGGGGGTTTACTTACACTAACATTGGCATGATGATCTGTTTCACTTGCTTGCTTTAGTTTGTCAGAAGTATCTTTCACTAATTGCCCGATACGTAATCTGGTCTTGTGCCTGCCATTTAAGTAATCTCCATGTAACAATGATAGAATCTGAATATTAGACTCAAACAAAAGATTCAATTACTGGAAATAAAGTCCCAATTCGAGAAGGGAAGATCTCCAATTACAAGGTAATTAAACCTTAATTTAAGATAAAAACACACACTGCTCAAAACAGAAAATAAACCTAATATTAATACTAATCCTAATAAGCAGTTATCTAATAGTTATTAAACACAACTCCTCCACTACTTGTTCCAGAATTCTCTGTGGATAACTCCCCATCACTTCTCTTTTCCCTCCATTTTGTTCACTCCTTGATTCCCCTCGTTCAACTTCAAATGGGCCAATTTTAACCGTCCATCTTCAATTGGGCCTGTTCTGACTTTGTGTGACTTTGTCCAAGTATTGGGTTTGTATCAATGCAACCTGCCCGGAGAATCGACTTGTCCTCAAGTCTAGCAACATAAAACGGGGCCCCTGGTCCTGTTGTGTGCATCTGGAATGGTTCAATACTTAGGTGGCTAAATGTTGCAGCTGGTTGACGATCTGGTGGAAGTCCCTGTAGCTTATACTCCTTACCATCCATAGTGAACTTCATGAACATCTCTTTCCAGTTTGCTTGGACTGTGTTACGTGTTGCTAACCATTGAATACCGAGTACCACATCGGCTCCCCCCAAAGCAAATTGATAGAAGTTTTGTTTTACTGGTAGGTCAGCACCCTGTAGAACCACCTCTTTGCAAATCCGGTTGCATCTGAGGACATATCCATTCCCAATTTGGACACTGAAAGGAGAGATAGAATGGGTGACGAGTTTCAAGTCACTAACCAACTTATCAGAAATGAAGTTGTGTGTGGACCCACTATCAATCAGAATCAGAACTTCTGCCTTGTCTAAAATGCCACGAAGTTTCATGGTTGTTAGAGAAGACTGACAAAATAGTGCATGGAGGCTGATCTTGGCTAGTTCGCCGGCGAATTCGTGTTCATTTTCCGCCGCTTCTTCTCCCCCTTCATTTTCGCCGGCGAATCAGAACCTGTGCAGATCCAGCGCCGCTTGTTGACACTCCACCAGCGCCGCTATCAGCTCCGTTCTGCGCACCAGATCGCCAAAAATCCAAAAAAATCAGAAAATACCAAAAAGAAAAGAAGATGGAGACGCATCAATGGATCGCCATCAAATGGAGACGATTGAATTTTGAAGCTCATCATGTTCAAGTCGCTCCGCATATGCCATCTTCAAACATCAATCATGCAACTTTAGGCCCGGGAAGTTTTGTTAATCCTGTTACTCTTTATTTTACGTGTTTTTCCTATTACCCTTAGTTATATGTCTAGTACAACGAGGACATTGTACAATTTAAGTGTGGGGGGATGGAATAGGAAAAACCCTTGGTCTAATTGCTTGATTTTGAACAAGTTTTCTACTACTTATTTCATGCAAATTAAAAGTTTTTTGTGTCTGAAAACTATTTTGAGAATATAAGCTTTGTAAGTGGACAAAAGATGACGATAACAAAGCAACATTAGCTTTGGTAGGATGAACGGTTAGTTAGAACTGTTAGCTTAACTATAGACTTGTGGCTGTTCATGCTTCTAACTGGATTAGAGCTTAGCCTGAAACTGTATGCGATTATGTTTGCCATAGCACACTTAACCGGACTTTAATATGCCTAGCAATTAGAGCTTTATAGTTATTAGTAGGTATATTAATTGGACTTAATTATACGTGCTTGTGTAGGAACTAGTTTAGATGTATGGTTCGCCTTAATTCTTACACTATTTAATGTGGACTAGTTGCATGCGGAGTAAGATTATGAGTCATCTGGGGTCTCTGATAGTGTCTATTGCATGAATAATGTAGTATCTTAAGAAAGACAATCAGTAGATTAAACAAAGTTCAAAGAACTATTAACGAGTAAAATCTAAATAAAACGCATCAAGTTATGTCGCTCTGCGCGTGGGGAACCACCGACCTGTCACCGCTGTCTTGATGAGCACTTTTAGTTGAGTTATGTCGTTCTGCGCGTGAGGAATCACCGACCTGTCACCGCTGTCTCAACTATTAAAGATGATAATATCGTATGATTGCTTTAGTGTCTAGCTAGCGAGCATGACTGTAGTGTAGGAGTATATCTAAGTAGTGACTCACTAGTACACACACCTTGAATAACAAATGCCTTGCTAGTAGCTAGTAGTTCTGATTGCTATACAAACCTTATATAAGTGCTTAACTAGTCTGCAAAAGGTAGTAAGATTGAGCTGTAAGACATGTGGAAGTATAGAACTGTTTTAGAGGTATTAACACGAGTAAAAAGTAGCTTTTAGTTTTGATTGACCAATTGTCTCGCCTCTAGCTATAGCTTACTGATTTTGTCTAAAGCTTTCCATTATGTACCAAGGGTTCAACCCAGCCACGAGTCAACAAAAATCAATGGTCAACGAAAGTCAACGTTCATTGCGCCGCAACTCAAGCATTGCGCCGCAATAGGATTTCAGTAATTTAAGTTGCGCCGCAACTTAGAGTGTTGCGCCGCAATGCATGCAAGTTCAAGTCTGGTCAGGTCAATGAAAGTCAAAGTCAAACCGGTGGTCAAAGCTCCATTGCGCCGCAACTCACCATTGCGCCGTAATGGGGGTCGAATCTGGAATATTTTTGAAGGGGTATAAATACTTGCACATAAAAATAACAAAAACCCTACTATTCTTTTTGGACGGCTGTGTTGGAGTATTGAAGAAGTTTTTGATCATTCTTGAAGATTATCATCACAATCGGACAATCTCCGGTATTAGCTTTCAATCTCTTGTATTTGGTAACAATGAATTCTCATCTATTTGTTTGTTCTTGTCTTTTTAATATGAGTGGCTAATTCTCTTTACACCCGCTTGGGTAGTAAGCATGTCATAGGGTCGATTTAATGTTACTTGCAAGTGTTGAACAAGATTTTTATGTTTAATCGAAGATCCATATTTATTTGAGTTTAAATATTGTTTTTATCTTTTATATTTATTGATTGATAATTGTAATTAGAAGTTCGGAAGAAATCTATGTCATTGTCAATTGGTTTATGAAACGGTTAATCAGTCTATAATTAACCTAAAGTCGTTGGGGTTCGGGAGAAACTAGAGATAAAGATTTTAAACAATTAAATTCATTTTGAGTGTGTAAACATCTATGATAGAGGGATCTGATTAGGTGAATAAGCAGTTCGGGAGAAAGCTTTAAAAGATTAAATCATAAAATCAACTTAGGTTCTTAATGCTTAATTGTTTTGAGTAGAAATTATTCGCGGGAGCGATAACTATATTTTGAGCAATTAAAGTTTCAAGTATGACGGGAGTTCATCTTGATTACCCTTTTTAAGTGTTCAACAACGCAAGTAATATTTAGACCCGATGATTGACATGTAAGCTGATCCAAGTAGGTGTCCTATTTATATTATTGTTTCAAACAAAACTATCTTTTCGAATAATCCTGAGGGATTACTAACCTTTTTCTATTTAATTGCAACGTGGCAATTCGGCCATAAAACCCTTTTTACTTGAATTACTTTATTTAGACAATTACTTAATTAAGTCCTTGTGTTCGACCTCGGATTTACCGAATTTACTATACTGCATGCGATCAGGTTCACTGCCTGTGAGTGTGTTGTAGTCAGTCTTTTCGTAATTCGTGTTTATAAATTTTATTACTCGATTTAACACATCAAGTTTTTGGCGCCGTTGCCGGGGACTTTCATTTAAGTGATTGTTTAATTTAGTAGTTTGATCCTTTCTCACTTGTGAGAAAGTTAATTGCTTTAATAGTTAGTTTTTATTGTTATTTCATTTTTTTATTTTATCAGGTGCGGTTGACGGTTTTATTTTGTGGTGATTGTGCAGGTTTTCGTTAGTTGATGAACACAAGAGCTTCTGGAAAACCTTTGCTTAGTCCTTTGTCTAATCCAGGGAAAGTCAGACGTCGTCTTGCGTCAAGAGACGACAAGGAACCATTCACACCCGTCAAAATAGATTTAGATACCGCAAGTCAGGTCCCACCCGAACAAACCTTGGAAGAGCAGTTGGTTGATAAGTTGAAGGAAGCAGCTGAATTTTTTTACACTGTTGAGAACTCAGAAGAAGAAGAAAAAGTTCAGACACCTGAACCAAACAGAATTGTTACTCCTCAACCAAAAAGAAACAGAAATCAACAACAAAGGGTTTTTAGAATGGGTGATGAACAACCAAGGGACCCGAATGACCGTCCTTACGGGGAACGGACAAGAAATATCCCAGCCAATCGGGGTACAGCCATTCGCCCTCCCGCTATTTCGGTGGATTTCTCCCTAAAAGGAAATCACCTGAAAAGCGTTGAAGAGGATAAGTTCGATGGCATCAGAAGAAATGATCCTTATGCCCATCTTGAAAGGTTTGAGAAGATTTGCAGGCTATATCAATACGGTTAAGGGCAAGCCGAAGCAGTTAAATTAGAGCTTTTCCCCTTGACTCTCATTGGAGATGCAAAAGCTTGGTTTAAGGAGTTGCCTGAAAATAAGTTCTCCACTTGGGCCGAACTTCGGGAAGGTTTTATTGATGAGTTCTACTCTTTGAGAACCCAAAGGCAATTGGAAAACAAGATCAGGGCATTCGCTCAAGAAAGTGGAGAGGATGTTGTTGATGCATGGAAACAGTTCTGGGAAATGCTAAGGAATTGCCCCGGACATAGTATGGATAATGAAAAGAGTTTAGAGATCTTCTACGATGGGCTGGACAGAAAGAGTAAAAGGGAGCTTGGTTATGCATTCGGGGGTAGCTTGAACAACATTTCCCCGAATGAAGGATACAAGATTCTGGAAGATATGGCAAAGGAGTATTCAGCCAGAGATGAGGACCGAAATAGTAGATCCATTAAAAGCACTGTGGCTAATGTGGAGAGTAGTGAAGACTCAAAACTTGTTGCTGAAATCAAGGCTCTCTCGAAGCAAGTGAATGAGAGGTTTGATAATCAAGAGAGTCGATTCAAGAGCATGGAGCGAGATGTGAAGGTCATGGCGGATGGTTGTGAACACTGTGGATATTTGCATTATTCGGAGGATTGCCCGGATAAACCAGTTAAAAATGTTAGTTATGTTCAGAATCAAGGGAATTTCAACCAAAACACCGGTTATCAAAACCGGCCATCAGGTAGTTCTTACCCTACTTCTTCTTTTAATACTAACAGTTCTGGTTATGGTGGTAACAGGTTTAGTAGATTCAACAATCAGCGAGGTGCAGATCCAGAATTAAGGGAGATAGTGAAGGACTTTATAGGTGCTCAGAAGGCCACCAATGAACATGTGGCAGAAGAGTCCAAGAAGGTGATTTCGGTTTTGGATGCCTTGACTACTCGCTTGGATGGATTGGGACACAAGCTGGATCAAAATGCGAAAAACCACCAAGCCACCATCAAGGATGTGGAATTGAAGCTTGAAAGGCTAGGGAATTCAAATAGGCAGCCTGGTACACTACCGAGCAACACTCAGCAGAACCCTAAGCCTCAGTCAAGCAATCAAGGATAAGGGCAAAAGTACACCCCTCCCAATGCTCGAAATGAGCATGTGAATGCAATCACTACGGGGACAGGTAAGACTTATGATTCTGTAAACCCTTTGCCTAATAATTCCACTCCACTTGTGCAGGTTTCTGAAGATGAAGATACAGTTGATGAAGAGGTTGAGATGGAACCGGAACCAGCCGTGCCGACACCGGCCATTCCATCCAAGTCTGTTGAGAAACGAACTGTAAATCCATATCAACCCAAGATTCCATTTCCTCAACGGTTGAGGAAAGAAAAAGTGAAGGAACATTTTAAGAAATTTATTGATTTAATACAATCTGTTAATGTTACTGTTCCTCTAGTTGATTTGGTTGAAGGAATGCCTAACTATGCAAAGCTCCTCAAGGAACTTGTAAGTGATAAGAAGAAGTTGGAAGAGGCAAAGACTGCAGTTATGAGCGCCGAATGTTCAGCAATCATTCAGAATCAGATCCCTCCCAAGTTGGAAGACCCAGGGAGTTTCCTAATTGCTTGTTCTTTTGGAGCTTATTTGTGTGAGGTATTTGCCGATTTAGGGGCCAGTATCAACTTGATGCCTTATTCTGTCTACAGAAAGTTGTCTTTAGGAGAGTTAACCCCTACCCGCATGAGCATTAGGCTCGCGGATCGATCTTTCCAATATCCCATGGGGATAGCGGAAAATTTGCAAATCAAAGTAGGGCATATGATATTTCCGGTCGATTTTATAATTCTTGAGATGGAAGCGGATGCTAAAGTCCCTCTCATTCTTGGCCGACCATTCCTTATGACCGCGGATGCTATCATCCGGGTTAAGGCGAAGGAGATTTCCTTAGGTGTCGGGGATGACCGTGTTATTTTCAATGTTGATAGAGCTCTTAAGCATCCTTATTCTTGTGATGAAACTTGTTTCAGGATAGATGTGATTGAAGAAGAAGATGCTTTGGAAAAGGAGCTCATGGATTTCTTGGACATGGAAGAAGGAGAAGCTATTCTTACTTGTAGTAATGAAGAACAAGAAATGGTGGATGAAATGGTGCAAGAAATCATGGCGTTAAGTGTTGATGAAACGCCACCGGAAGACGAAGCTTTTGAAGAGATCATCACTAGTGAAAGCACACGGTTGCTAACTTCGGTGGAGAATCCACCAACCGACTTGGAACTCAAGCCGCTTCCGGACCATCTTGAGTATGCATATTTGGAAGGTACATCACTTTTACCTGTTGTCATCTCGTCCTCATTAATGGAGGATGAGAAATCTAGGCTTATGACCGTCCTAAAGGCCCATAAAAAGGCCTTTGCATGGAAAATTTCCGATATTCCAGGTATAAGTCCAGAATTTTGCAAACATACCATAAACTTTGTTGATAATTTTAAACCGGGTGTGCGAAGGAAACGTCGATTGAATCCAAATATGAAAGATGTGGTTAAAAAGGAGATAATAAAGTTGTTTGATGCGGGAATCATATTCCCCATCTCGGATAGTTCATGGGTAAGTCCGGTACATTGTGTACCGAAAAAGGGTGGGATGACTGTAATTTTAAATGAAAAAAATGAATTGGTTCCCACTAGGACTGTCACGGGGTGGAGGGTATGTATTGATTATCGGAGATTGAATGATGCTACCCGCAAAGACCATTTTCCCTTGCCCTTTATTGATCAAATGCTCGAACGGCTCGCCGGTAACGAGTACTTTTGCTTTTTGGATGGGTTCTCCGGGTACTTTCAAATACCCATTGACCCCAAGGACCAAGAAAAGACCACCTTTACTTGCCCCTTTGGCACTTATGCCTATAGGAGGATGCCATTTGGTCTTTGCAATGCCCCGGGTACTTTTCAAAGGTGCATGATTGCTATATTTCAAGATATGATTGAAACTTCCATGGAAGTTTTTATGGATAACTTTTCCGTTTTCGGTAATTCGTTTGAAAGTTGTCTTGAAAGTCTTGATAAAATGCTTGAAAGGTGTGAACGGGCACACTTGGTTCTAAACTGGGAAAAGTATCACTTTATGGTTAAGGAGGTATAGTGTTGGGACACAAAGTTTCAAAAGCAGGTCTAAAGGTAGATAAAGCGAAGATAGATGTCATAGCCAAATTACCTCCACCTACCAATGTTAAGTCAATAAGAAGTTTTCTTGGTCATGCCGGATTTTATCGTAGGTTCATAAAGGATTTTTCAAAGATTACCCGGCCTATGACCAAATTGTTAGAAAAAGGATGTCCCTTTTGTTTTTGATAAAGATTGTCTTTATGCATTCAACTTGCTTAAAGAGAAATTAACCAATGCACCAATTATGTCTCCACCAAATTGGTTATTACCATTTGAGTTGATGTGTGATGCTAGCGACTATGCCTTAGGGGCCATTTTAGGCCAAATGGAGAATAACCATTTCCGCCCT
Organism: Erigeron breviscapus; assembly: GCA_034093135.1. Classification (NCBI taxonomy): domain Eukaryota; kingdom Viridiplantae; phylum Streptophyta; class Magnoliopsida; order Asterales; family Asteraceae; genus Erigeron; species Erigeron breviscapus. Next base: position 54,289,361 of record CM067174.1, on the reverse strand, counting down.
ATCTCCTATGCTAGCAAGACTTTGAATCCGGCTCAACAAAACTATACAGTGACCGAGAAAGAGTTGTTGGTCGTGGTTTATGCCTTCGATAAGTTTAGACCCTATTTGGTTTTGAATAAGACCATTGTTTTCACCGATCACTCGGCTTTGAAGTACTTGTTCTCGAAACAAGACGCTAAGCCTCATTTAATTCGTTGGGTCTTACTTTTACAAGAATTTGATGTTGAGATTAAAGATAAAAGTGGGGCTGAAAATGTTGCAGCCAACCACTTAAGCAGGCTCGAAAACCCTCACCTTGAGGAGTTGAAGGAGCATGAAATAGATGATGCATTTCCTGACGAATATTTGATGCAGGTTCAAGCTGAGGAGGAACCATGGTATGAAGACATTGCTAATTATCTTGGTGCTAATGTGCTTCCTAAGGATATGTCTTATCAACAGAAAAAGAAATTCTTTTCTGAGATTAAGCATTATTTCTGGGAAGCACCATATTTGTTTAGAATGTGTGCAGATGGGATGATCAGGAGATGTGTGTCCGGTGCTGAAACCCGGAAGATTTTGGATGCATGCCACTATGGACCTACCGGTGGTCATTGTGGACCGTCTGTGACCGGTAAGAAGGTATATGATGCAGGATTCTATTGGCCTACCATTTTCACGGAAGCTAAAACCTTGGTTGAAGTGTGTGATGCGTGTCAACGCCAAGGTAATCTCACCAAAAGAGACGAAATGCCTCAACAAATGATTCAGGTATGTGAGGTTTTTGATGTATGGGGGATTGATTTTATGGGTCCTTTTCCCCCATCGAATAAGTTTCTTTATATTTTGGTAGCCGTAGATTATGTGTCCAAGTGGGTCGAGGCTAAAGCTCTTCCGACTAATGATGCTAAAGTGGTAATTGAATTTTTGAAAAAGTTGTTTAGTCGATTTGGTGTACCAAAGGCCTTAATTAGTGATCACGGATCACATTTCGCGAATCACCAGCTTGCTAAGGTTCTAAAGAGGTATGGGGTGACCCATAGGTTCTCCACCTCTTATCACCCTCAAACAAGCGGCCAAGTGGAAAATACCAATAGGGCTTTGAAAAGGATTCTTGAAAAGACCGTGCTTGATAACCCCAAGATTTGGGCCAAGAGGCTTGATGATGCATTGTGGGCGTTTAGAACCGCTTACAAGACTCCAATAGGTACTACCCCTTATAAGCTTCTTTATGGTAAAACTTGTCATCTCCCGGTTGAGATTGAGCACAAAGCCTATTGGGCTTTGCAAAATTGTAATATGGATTTAATCTTGGCTGGTGAGAAAAGGTTTTTGCAGTTACACGAGTTGGATGAAATGAGGTTGCAAGCTTATGACAACTCCATGCTTTACAAGGAGTGCACAAAAGCTTGGCACGATAGCAAGATCAAGAGAAAAGAGTTCAAAGCCGGAGATAAGGTGCTTTTGTTTCAATCTAAGTACAAAATCAAAGCGCCAAAGCTTAAATCAAGATGGATAGGACTGTATGTGGTTAAGAGAAGTTATTCGTCCGGATACGTAGAGTTGTTTGGAAATGATGAGAGTTTTATTGTGAATGGACATCGTTTGAAGCATTACCATGAGGAGGATGAAGAGAATGCGGAGGTGTTCGAGATTGGCTTTTATGCCATCAACAAGTGAAACTCAAAGGACTTCGAGTCTAGCTAAGGACTCGTAAATAAATTAAGCGCTTCGCGGGAGGCAACCCGTGTTTCGTATTTTTCTTGTTTTAAATCATTTTGTTTGTTTTTTTATTGGTAATGTGTTTTAAATAAGAATTGAAGGTTAGAAGCCACTCTCACTCCTTCCGGTAAGTCGTTCTCAAGGAATCAAAAGGTAAGTGTGGGGGAAGTCATTGCGCCGCAACAACAAGTTGCGCCGCAATGAAACTGTTTGATTGCGCTGCAACTATCTAGTTGCGCCGCAACCTTATCTCTGTTTTTCAGTTGCGCCGCAATGAAGGTGTTGCGCCGCAACACGTTGTTTCAGAAAATCAAAAAAAAAAAAAAAAAATTCATTCCAATAATGCATTGCGCCGCAACTCGGGTCAAACCGGGTCAAAGTGTTTTGAATTAAAATGGGAATTGTTTTGTAACTCACACACACAAACACTTCTCCAATAATTGAAGACTCCCTTTCTTCTCTCTAGTTTCAGCCGACCCAATCACCTCCTCCTCATCTATTTTTATTTAAATCTTTAATCTTTCTCTTTAATCTTCATTAAACATGACAAGAACAGGAAAGGTTAGTGTTTTTTTCTCCTCTCCTTTTGATTTTAATTAGTCAAATTTCATAATGTTCATGAATAAATTCGAATCTACATAGATATATGCTTTAATTGCTTGTTTAAATTCGAATTTATGGTTGAGAGGGATCAAGAACAACGAGGGTTAGTTGATTTGTGGAAATAATTGATGTTTTGTTTCATGGATTGGGTAAATTGAATTAATTAGGGTTTAATTAAGTTATTTTACTATTTGAATGATAAACCCTTGAATTAAGATTGTGAATTATGTTTGTGGGGATTTTTGGTGTTCATGCTTGCTGTTACTGCTCGACCCTGACCCAGAAAACCCCACATTGCGCCGCAACCTTGATGCAGTTAATTAAGTTGCACCGCAACTAAGGGAGTTGCGCCGCAATTCAAGCTTGTTCAGACCAGACCCGTTTTTCACCTCTATATGTATGATTTTTGTTGGGCTTTAATTGTTTAAATGTTTTTATTTGCATGAGCAGGCCCCCGCTACTTCCGCTATTCGTGCACCAAGAGGTGCCTCTCGAGCTTCATCTGCTGCTGCACCTGCTACGGGTGTTGATAGTGGCCTCACACCTGAAGCCATTGCTATGGGAAATCCCGCCCATCCTTGGTTGCGATTTCCTCATGTTGCACCTAACAAACAGATTGAATATACCAACAGGTTAGCCACCTTGCTCCATAAGGACATTATTGAGCCACGCTACATGAACAGAGAAATGTTAGATGTACTTAATGTGCGCGCCGATATAAGTAGGTATATGCACCTGATGGGTAGGTCGAATGATCCGGATGGTAATCCTGTTGAGAAGGAATTCACTATGTGGTTTGATATTTTTCGGGTTAGGGAGACAGTTTGTAAGGAGTGGTGTCTAGAGGTTTATTCCACTATATCTGTGGAGAATATTGATAAGGCTAAGGATGTATTTTCAGATCAAAAGATGTTTTAATTTTGATTCAAAACTGATTTAAAAAGGGTTTTCAATTAATTAGAATTTAAAAGATGTTTTGGTTAATTGATGTTCGTAATGGTGTTTAACGGGTGTATAAACGATCTTGATGATCGAAAGATGTTTTAATTTTGATTCAAAACTGATTTAAAAAGGGTTTTCAATTAATTAGAATTTAAAAGATGTTTTGGTTAATTGATGTTCGTAATGGTGTTTAACGGGTGTATAAACGATCTTGATGATCGAAAGATGTTTTAATTTTGATTCAAAACTGATTTAAAAAGGGTTTTCAATTAATTAGAATTTAAAAGATGTTTTGGTTAATTGATGTTCGTAATGGTGTTTAACGGGTGTATAAACGATCTTGATGATCGAAAGATGTTTTAATTATGTTAAACGAGGTCAAAATCGTGTTTTGGAAAAGCCATAGTCGTTCGTTTCTGGAGAAAAATGAAGAACATGTTCGTTTCTGAATACTGAACGAAGTTAAGCTTAAGTTCGTTTGAGCCATCTTCGTTGAGCCATTAATTCGTTTGAGCTAAATTCGTTTGATGCTTAATTCGTTTGAGCTTAATTCGTTTGAGCTTAAATTCGTTTGAGCTTAAATTCGTTTGAGCTTAATTCGTTTGATGCTTAATTCGTTTGATGCTTAAGTTCGTTTGATCTAAATTCGTTTAGGCTAAGTTCGTTTGATGCTTAAGTTCGTTTTCAAGTTAATTAAGGTCCCAAATGACTTATATTTCATATGTTAATGTACGATAGGTGTCGGGGGATTACTATTAAGCACTACTAGCTGTTGTTTACGCGCATACACTACTACGAGGTAAGATACACTACTTTTGTCACGCTGAGGGTGCAACAAAAATGGTTTCATAAACTATAACCTCCAAAACGGTAAAGTATAACCTATATTGTGGTTGGGTTGATAATTGTATTTTCAGATCAAAAGATGTTTTAATTTTGATTCAAAACTGATTTAAAAAGGGTTTTGCAATTAATTAGAATTTAAAAGATGTTTTGGTTAATTGATGTTCGTAATGGTGTTTAACGGGTGTATAAACGATCTTGATGATCGAAAGATGTTTTAATTTTGATTCAAAACTGATTTAAAAAGGGTTTTTCAATTAATTAGAATTTAAAAGATGTTTTGGTTAATTGATGTTCGTAATGGTGTTTAACGGGTGTATAAACGATCTTGATGATCGAAAGATGTTTTAATTATGTTAAACGAGGTCAAAATCGTGTTTTGGAAAAGCCATAGTCGTTCGTTTCTGGAGAAAAATGAAGAACATGTTCGTTTCTGAATACTGAACGAAGTTAAGCTTAAGTTCGTTTGAGCCATCTTCGTTGACTGCTAAATTCGTTTTCTGGAAAACTATCTTCGTTTGACAAAACGAAGATCATCTTCGTTTGAAGCTAAAAACGAAGGCTAAGTTCGTTTGATGCTTAAGTTCGTTTGATGCTTAAGTTCGTTTTCTAAATTCGTTTTAAGCTAAATTCGTTCGATTCAAAACCTAAGTTCGTTTTCAAGTTAATTAAGGTCCCAAATGACTTATATTTCATATGTTAATGTACGATAGGTGTCGGGGATTACTATTAAGCACTACTAGCTGTTGTTTACGCGCATACACTACTACGAGGTAAGATACACTACTTTTGTCACGCTGAGGGTGCAACAAAAATGGTTTCATAAACTATAACCTCCAAAACGGTAATGTATAACCTATATTGTGGTTGGGTTGATATGGGAGGTAAGCGGGGATTAAAGATGACGGTGCTTTGCTTAAACCTGGTGTTATCTTACTTAGCTTTATAGCTAACACTTGTTTCTTTTAATGTGTTGACACCCCTCAGGTTAGGCATTGAGATGACGTGTGAAGCTTTGGCGAGAGATGGGTAGATGATCAAGCTGGCTTTAGTTTACCCAATAGCTTCGCATAAACCTTATGTTATTGATTTCCTTTATGGAACTTATGTAATGACTATGTTATGATTGCTTTATGTTGGGCAATCTTATGGATTTCTTTTATTACTGATTTGATGCTATTAGTAACACCACTTATGTTTTCTCAACTGTTTTCCTTAGTTGAGTATTTTCCTAAATCGTTTCCGCATGATTTAACGCCGTTAGGCGAAAATTTTTGGAAATCCATATTTTTACGAAACGGGTGTTACAAGTTGGTATCAGAGAAGTAGTTTAAGTGAACCAAGGCCTATTGACCATAGGATTTGGACTTAAACTTAAGATGTGCATGCTAGGTATTCGTAGGATGCCTTAGCTAGTGATGACATGTGATGTAGGATGGGTTGGGACGAGTGCGAGTGTGATAGGGCTTATGAGATGTTTACGATATGATATGTTATGATGACGGTGGTTAATGATATGTTGTAATGTTGTTATGTGCATGTATATGTGGCTTGTTCATCTAGAACACTAGACCTTTTTAGGTTGCCATGACACGTGCACGTTTTAAGGGCCCTAACGTGAAAAGATGATAGTATGGATTAGTTTAGGTTAAAGGTGGAAATCTAAACTAAATACGATAAATGCTCGAGCTAATTAGATGTTAAGTGTTATGCATAACCTGTGCCTTACGGTGGTAATAGGTACATCGTGCCTTACGGTGGTAATAGGTACATCGTGCCTTACGGTGGTAATAGGTACATCGTGCCTTACGGTGGTAATAGGTACATCGTGCCTTACGGTGGTAATAGGTACATCGTGCCTTACGGTGGTAATAGGTACGTATAAATCGTGCCTTACGGTGGTAATAGGTACATCGTGCCTTACGGTGGTAATAGGTACGTATAAATCGTGCCTTACGGTGGTAATAGGTACGTATAAATCGTGCCTTACGGTGGTAATAGGTACGTATAAATCGTGCCTTACGGTGGTAATAGGTACGTATAAATCGTGCCTTACGGTGGTAATAGGTACATCGTGCCTTACGGTGGTAATAGGTACATCGTGCCTTACGGTGGTAATAGGTACATCGTGCCTTACGGTGGTAATAGGTACGTATAAATCGTGCCTTACGGTGGTAATAGGTACATCGTGCCTTACGGTGGTAATAGGTACATCGTGCCTTACGGTGGTAATAGGTACGTATAAATCGTGCCTTACGGTGGTAATAGGTACATCGTGCCTTACGGTGGTAATAGGTACATCGTGCCTTACGGTGGTAATAGGTACGTATAAATCGTGCCTTACGGTGGTAATAGGTACATCGTGCCTTACGGTGGTAATAGGTACATCGTGCCTTACGGTGGTAATAGGTACATCGTGCCTTACGGTGGTAATAGGTACATCGTGCCTTACGGTGGTAATAGGTACATCGTGCCTTACGGTGGTAATAGGTACGTATAAATCGTGCCTTACGGTGGTAATAGGTACATCGTGCCTTACGGTGGTAATAGGTACATCGTGCCTTACGGTGGTAATAGGTACATCGTGCCTTACGGTGGTAATAGGTACATCGTGCCTTACGGTGGTAATAGGTACATCGTGCCTTACGGTGGTAATAGGTACATCGTGCCTTACGGTGGTAATAGGTACGTATAAATCGTGCCTTACGGTGGTAATAGGTACGTATAAATCGTGCCTAACGGTGTTATCTTACTTAGCTTTATAGCTAACACTTGTTTCTTTTAATGTGTTGACACCCCTCAGGTTAGGCATTGAGATGACGTGTGAAGCTTTGGCGAGAGATGGGTAGATGATCAAGCTGGCTTTAGTTTACCCAATAGCTTCGCATAAACCTTATGTTATTGATTTCCTTTATGGAACTTATGTAATGACTATGTTATGATTGCTTTATGTTGGGCAATCTTATGGATTTCTTTTATTACTGATTTGATGCTATTAGTAACACCACTTATGTTTTCTCAACTGTTTTCCTTAGTTGAGTATTTTCCTAAATCGTTTCCGCATGATTTAACGCCGTTAGGCGAAAATTTTTGGAAATCCATATTTTTACGAAACGGGTGTTACAAGTTGGTATCAGAGAAGTAGTTTAAGTGAACCAAGGCCTATTGACCATAGGATTTGGACTTAAACTTAAGATGCGTATGCTAGGTATTCGTAGGATGCCTTAGCTAGTGATGACATGTGATGTAGGATGGGTTGGGACGAGTGCGAGTGTGATAGGGCTTATGAGATGTTTACGATACGAAGTATGTTATAGCCTTATCTTTGCGCTTATCGACTCTATCTTTCAGTGAAGGAAAGATGGTTAACACTCGTCAAGGCAACTTACGACGCGATGGAGTTACTGCTAGCGTTACTCCACCTGTCCATCCGGGTGCAGGTGCTTCTAATGCTGCTGCTACTGCTACTGCAGCTAACGTGAATAGAAATCAAGTGAATCCTCAGCAGGTCAATCGACAAGGCTCGTTAGGCCCTATGCCTCCACCTCCCGGCAATCCACCTAGAGTTAACGAAGCAGTGGTGGAGCAAATCCCTAATGCAGCTGAACTGTACAATCTTGTGCTGACTCTCCAAGCCCAGTTAGCACAGACTCAAGAGCAACTGAACAACGCTCTTGCTGAGAATGCTGAAGGAACTGATGGCAACTACTCAGTGCCATCTCACCACATTGAGCCACCAGTGGATAATGTTGTCGTTCCCCCTGTTAATGTTGATGTGGCTCCTCCTAATGTAGTTCAAGCTCCTCGATTTAAGTTCGAAAGTTTTCAGAAGTGTGGAGCTCAGAAATTCAATGGAACACTTAACGCAGTAGGCTGTATGGAATGGCTTGATGATACTGAGATGGTCTTTGAAGCTTGTGACTGTCCAGAGGATAAAAAGGTGTTGTGTGCGAGTAGAATGTTGAAAGAAGGTGCTCGAGATTGGTGGAAGAGCATTACTATTTCGATGACTCCAGATATGGTATCTGCTATCACATGGGCTACCTTCAAGCAGAAGTTTATTGAGGAGTATATCGGGACTCATGAACAGCGCAAAATGGAAAAAGAGTTCCGTGCTTTGACAGCTGAAGTTGGAAAAATTAATGATTATGCTCGTTCCTTTATGGAAAAGATGAAATTTGTGGGTCATCTATTCAGAACTGATGCAGATCAAGTCGCCTGCTATGTCGATGGTTTACCTCCAAGTTATCGAGGTATTTGTAGGCAGCATAAGACCCTAACGGAAGCCATCAAGGAATCCAAAAAGCTTGATGATGATTTTGCTGCGGATAAGAAAATTGAAAAGAAAGAAGATGAGAAGAAGACTGGCAATAAACGGAGGTTTGGTGGGTCAAGTCGTTTTGGTAAGAAATTTAAGGGATCTTCATCGTCCTCTGACAAGGGAAGGGCAGACAAGGATGGAAAATGGTGCCCTGGCTGCAAATCTATCCATTCTGGTCAGTGTTCTACAAAGACCCGCAGGTGCAATAAGTGTGGAACTCAGGGTCATACCATTGATCAATGCACTGACAGGGCTAGATGTTATAAATGTGGAGACACCAAGCACCGTATTGCAGATTGCCCACAGATGAAGAAAGATGAGGGAAAGAAGGCAGGAGCTTCCCAGGCCAAAGCCCGTGCTTTTCAGATGACGGCCGAGGAGGCAAAAGACGATGATCAGGTAGTTACTGCTACCCTTATTGTTAACTCCAAACCTGCTAATGTGTTATTTGATTCTGGTGCGAACAAATCTTTTGTGTCTACTCTGTTTGCTCCTAAGTTAGACATGACTACTAGTTCTTTACGGTGCCCTATAGAAGTAGAGGTGGCTAATGGTGCAACGTCTATTATTCGGGAAGGTTACTCTGATTGTCCTTTAGAAATAGAGGGTCGTTCATTTACTGCTAACCTGTTACCCGCTACCATTCCTAGTTTCGATGTTGTACTTGGTATGGACTGGATGTCTAAGAATGATGCTGTCGTCCTATGTTCGAAAAAGATAGTCCGTATCGCTACTCCCGACGGTAAAGGTGTCTGTGTTTATGGTGACAAGAAGCCGGGAAATGTTAAGGTGATCTCAATGATGAAAGCGCTTCGTTGTATACGGCAAACTAAGTCACATTTTCTAGCTTATGTAATTGATTCTCGTATCGCGAAGCCTACAGTTTCCGATGTTGAAGTTGTTTCCGAGTTTCCTGATGTTTTCCCTGAAGATCTTCCAGGTCTTCCTCCTGATCGTGAGGTTGAATTTTCTATTGACCTTATTCCTGGTGCTACTCCTGTAGCCAAAGCTCCCTATCGATTAGCTCCGACGGAGATGAAGGAGTTAATGACGCAAATTCAGGAACTTTTAGATAAAGGTTTCATTCGTCCGAGTTCCTCTCCATGGGGTGCTCCTATCCTTTTCGTAAAGAAGAAAGACGGATCCATGCGCATGTGTATCGATTATCGCGAGCTGAATAAAAGAACGGTGAAGAATAAGTATCCACTCCCTCGCATTGATGATTTGTTCGATCAACTTCAAGGTGCTTCTTATTTTTCAAAGATTGACTTACGGTCTGGCTATCATCAATTAAAGGTTGAAGAAGAGAGTGTAGCCAAAACAGCGTTCCGAACTCGTTATGGTCATTATGAGTTCCTTGTCATGCCATTCGGTTTGACAAATGCTCCAGCAAAGTTTATGGATTTGATGAACCGTGTCTGTCGACCGTTTTTGGATCATTTCGTTATTGTTTTTATCGACGACATTCTTGTGTATTCAAAGTCGGAAGAGGAACATAGAGAGCATTTGAGAGCTGTCCTTCAAGTCCTCAGAGAGAAAAAGCTATATGCTAAGTTCTCCAAGTGCGAGTTCTGGCTAAAGGAAGTTCATTTCCTCGGCCATGTCGTCTCCTCTGATGGTATAAAAGTAGATCCTTCGAAGATAGAAGCAGTGTCGAAGTGGGAGCAGCCTAAGTCTCCTACTGAAATCAAAAGTTTTCTCGGTTTGGCTGGCTATTATCGACGTTTTATTCAAGATTTCTCGCGCATTGCCAAGCCAATGACTGAATTAACGAAGAAAGGTGTGAAGTTTGTGTGAAGCTCCAGTCTTAGCCTTACCCGAAGGAACAGATGATTTAGTGGTTTATAGTGACGCATCCATCACGGGGTTAGGGTGTGTACTAATGCAACGAGACAAAGTTATCGCTTACGCCTCTCGACAGCTGAAGCCTCATGAGCGGAACTATCCTACTCATGACCTTGAGCTGGCTGCGGTTGTTTTTGCTCTGAAGTTGTGGCGACATTATCTGTATGGTACAAAGTGTACCCTTTATACGGATCATAAGAGCTTACAGTACGTGTTTACTCAGAAGGACATGAATGTTAGACAACGACGGTGGATGGAGTTATTAAAGGATTATGATTGTGAGATTAAATATCACCCAGGCAAAGCTAATGTGGTTGCTGATGCCTTAAGCCGCAAAGGATATGCGAAGAGTAGATTATGTGCGATGATTACAAAGATTGAGTCGAATTTACTGGAACCTATTCGATTAGCTCAAATCGAAGCGTTAAAGGATGATAATGTGAAAGCGGAGTCTATTGGGAAAAAGAAGAAGAACAGACTCCAAATGGAAGAAAAAGAAGAAGAACAGACTCCAAATGGAAGAAAATAGTCGTGGCCTTCGAACCTACAAAGGTAGAATATGGGTTCCTCTCTATGGAGGCAATCGTGAGTTAGTAATGGATGAAGCTCACAAAACTAAGTATTCTGTACACCCTGGTGCCACAAAGATGCATGCAGATTTGAAGCCTATTTATTGGTGGCCCAGTATTAAGAACGATGTGATGATGTATGTGCAGAAATGTTTGACGTGTGCTAAAGTGAAAGCTGAACATCAAAAGCCTTACGGGAAATTTCAGCAACTTGAGATCCCTGAGTGGAAATGGGATCACATTACGATGGATTTTGTGACCAAACTTCCGAGGACGCCTCGTGGTCACGATATGATATGGGTTATTGTCGATCGATTAACGAAGAGTGCTCACTTTCTCCCAGTTCGTGAGACTGCTCCTATGGAGAACTTCGCTACGTTGTATATTGATGAAGTGGTTTCTAAACATGGTGTTCCGATATCGATTGTGTCAGATCGTGATGCTCGATTCGTTTCCAACTTTTGGAAGAGTTTTCAACGGGAAGTTGGTACGCAAGTTCGTCTGAGCACAGCCTACCATCCGCAAACCGATGGGCAAAGTGAAAGGACTATTCAAACGCTCGAAGATATGCTCAGAGCTTGTGTAATGGATTATGGTGGTTCGTGGGAACGGATGTCATTCCACTCGAGGACGTAAGTATTAATCCCAACAAGCAGATTGTCGATGAACCTGTTGCTATATTGGGAAGGAAACAAAAGAAGTTACGACGAAAGACTATCGATCTAGTTCTCATAAAGTGGAAACACAATCACGGCGAAAGTATGACTTGGGAGACCGAGTCCGTAATGCGGGAGACCTATCCCCACCTTTTTGATGTTGAAGTGATTCCGGGGACGGAATCCTCTTAAGGGGGAGGTAATTGTAACATCCCAAAACTTAATCGTTCATGTTGACTAACGTCGTTAGGTCAAATCCTAAGTCCGTGATATGTTTACGTGGAAATACGTGTTTATATGTTTATGTGCCCTATATGTAAGATTTAATTATCTTTAATGAGTGACAATAAAGTGGATTAATGATGTGTAAAAGGCCTATGTAGTGTGCGAAAGTGCTTTAGTGTGTTGTATGTATCCCCAATAGGTGTTTGAATGTGAAATAAAGTCGATATGAAGTCCAGGGACTAGTTTTGCCAATGGAGAAAAGTTAAAAACGGGTTAAGGAAAAGGATTAACCTAATCTAGGATCATTAACCTAATTAATTACACTTATACAGCTTCTTCAGCCCCTTAACCGATTTCAAAAAGCAATTGTTCAATTTTGGTTGAATTGATTGTGTATTTTGGGTTACTTTCAATTGGCTATCAAACAATCAGGTAATCACTGGGTTGTTAATTGTATTTTCAGATCAAAAGATGTTTTAATTTTGATTCAAAACTGATTTAAAAAGGGTTTTTCAATTAATTAGAATTTAAAAGATGTTTTGGTTAATTGATGTTCGTAATGGTGTTTAACGGGTGTATAAACGATCTTGATGATCGAAAGATGTTTTAATTATGTTAAACGAGGTCAAAATCGTGTTTTGGAAAAGCCATAGTCGTTCGTTTCTGGAGAAAAATGAAGAACATGTTCGTTTCTGAATACTGAACGAAGTTAAGCTTAAGTTCGTTTGAGCCATCTTCGTTGAGCCTAAATTCGTTTTCTGGAAAACTATCTTCGTTTGACAAAACGAAGATCATCTTCGTTTGAAGCTAAAAACGAAGGCTAAGTTCGTTTGATGCTTAAGTTCGTTTTCTAAATTCGTTTTAAGCTAAATTCGTTCGATTCAAAACCTAAGTTCGTTTTCAAGTTAATTAAGGTCCCAAATGACTTATATTTCATATGTTAATGTACGATAGGTGTCGGGGGATTACTATTAAGCACTACTAGCTGTTGTTTACGCGCATACACTACTACGAGGTAAGATACACTACTTTTGTCACGCTGAGGGTGCAACAAAAATGGTTTCATAAACTATAACCTCCAAAACGGTAAAGTATAACCTATATTGTGGTTGGGTTGATATGGGAGGTAAGCGGGGATTAAAGATGACGGTGCTTATGCTTAAAATGTTTCCCCGTAAATATGTTTATGATATGTTATGATTGAACGGTGGTTAATGATATGTTTACGATATGATGTGTAATAATTACGGTGGTAATAGGTACATCGTGCCTTACGGTGGTAATAGGTACATCGTGCCTTACGGTGGTAATAGGTACATCGTGCCTTACGGTGGTAATAGGTACATCGTGCCTTACGGTGGTAATAGGTACATCGTGCCTTACGGTGGTAATAGGTACATCGTGCCTTACGGTGGTAATAGGTACATCGTGCCTTACGGTGGTAATAGGTACATCGTGCCTTACGGTGGTAATAGGTACATCGTGCCTTACGGTGGTAATAGGTACATCGTGCCTTACGGTGGTAATAGGTACATCGTGCCTTACGGTGGTAATAGGTACATCGTGCCTTACGGTGGTAATAGGTACATCGTGCCTTACGGTGGTAATAGGTACATCGTGCCTTACGGTGGTAATAGGTACATCGTGCCTTACGGTGGTAATAGGTACATCGTGCCTTACGGTGGTAATAGGTACATCGTGCCTTACGGTGGTAATAGGTACGTATAAATGGTGCCTGACGGTGGTAATAGGTACGCCATGCCTGACGGTGGTTATAGGTATGTAAAATGAGATGACATAGTCACAACTTAATGAAATGAGGTGAAACGGTGGTAACGGTAACTTCGGTTACAACTTAACGGTGACTTAGTCACAACTTAATGAGATGAGATGAGATGACGAAATTGATTAGGCACGCTTAGGGTCATGAACTCTATGCTTATATGTGATGTGGATATGTTTATACGGTGGTATGAACATCGTGCCTTACGGTGGTAATAGGTACATCGTGCCTTACGGTGGTAATAGGTACATCGTGCCTTACGGTGGTAATAGGTACATCGTGCCTTACGGTGGTAATAGGTACATCGTGCCTTACGGTGGTAATAGGTACATCGTGCCTTACGGTGGTAATAGGTACATCGTGCCTTACGGTGGTAATAGGTACATCGTGCCTTACGGTGGTAATAGGTACATCGTGCCTTACGGTGGTAATAGGTACATCGTGCCTTACGGTGGTAATAGGTACATCGTGCCTTACGGTGGTAATAGGTACATCGTGCCTTACGGTGGTAATAGGTACATCGTGCCTTACGGTGGTAATAGGTACATCGTGCCTTACGGTGGTAATAGGTACATCGTGCCTTACGGTGGTAATAGGTACATCGTGCCTTACGGTGGTAATAGGTACATCGTGCCTTACGGTGGTAATAGGTACATCGTGCCTTACGGTGGTAATAGGTACATCGTGCCTTACGGTGGTAATAGGTACATCGTGCCTTACGGTGGTAATAGGTACATCGTGCCTTACGGTGGTAATAGGTACATCGTGCCTTACGGTGGTAATAGGTACATCGTGCCTTACGGTGGTAATAGGTACATCGTGCCTTACGGTGGTAATAGGTACATCGTGCCTTACGGTGGTAATAGGTACATCGTGCCTTACGGTGGTAATAGGTACATCGTGCCTTACGGTGGTAATAGGTACATCGTGCCTTACGGTGGTAATAGGTACATCGTGCCTTACGGTGGTAATAGGTACATCGTGCCTTACGGTGGTAATAGGTACATCGTGCCTTACGGTGGTAATAGGTACATCGTGCCTTACGGTGGTAATAGGTACATCGTGCCTTACGGTGGTAATAGGTACATCGTGCCTTACGGTGGTAATAGGTACATCGTGCCTTACGGTGGTAATAGGTACATCGTGCCTTACGGTGGTAATAGGTACATCGTGCCTTACGGTGGTAATAGGTACATCGTGCCTTACGGTGGTAATAGGTACATCGTGCCTTACGGTGGTAATAGGTACATCGTGCCTTACGGTGGTAATAGGTACATCGTGCCTTACGGTGGTAATAGGTACATCGTGCCTTACGGTGGTAATAGGTACATCGTGCCTTACGGTGGTAATAGGTACATCGTGCCTTACGGTGGTAATAGGTACATCGTGCCTTACGGTGGTAATAGGTACATCGTGCCTTACGGTGGTAATAGGTACATCGTGCCTTACGGTGGTAATAGGTACATCGTGCCTTACGGTGGTAATAGGTACATCGTGCCTTACGGTGGTAATAGGTACATCGTGCCTTACGGTGGTAATAGGTACATCGTGCCTTACGGTGGTAATAGGTACATCGTGCCTTACGGTGGTAATAGGTACATCGTGCCTTACGGTGGTAATAGGTACATCGTGCCTTACGGTGGTAATAGGTACATCGTGCCTTACGGTGGTAATAGGTACATCGTGCCTTACGGTGGTAATAGGTACATCGTGCCTTACGGTGGTAATAGGTACATCGTGCCTTACGGTGGTAATAGGTACATCGTGCCTTACGGTGGTAATAGGTACATCGTGCCTTACGGTGGTAATAGGTACATCGTGCCTTACGGTGGTAATAGGTACATCGTGCCTTACGGTGGTAATAGGTACATCGTGCCTTACGGTGGTAATAGGTACATCGTGCCTTACGGTGGTAATAGGTACATCGTGCCTTACGGTGGTAATAGGTACATCGTGCCTTACGGTGGTAATAGGTACATCGTGCCTTACGGTGGTAATAGGTACATCGTGCCTTACGGTGGTAATAGGTACATCGTGCCTTACGGTGGTAATAGGTAATGACTATGTTATGATTGCTTTATGTTGGACAATCTTATGGATTTCTTTTATTACTGATTTGATGCTATTAGTAACACCACTTATGTTTTCTCAACTGTTTTCCTTAGTTGAGTATTTTCCTAAATCGTTTCCGCATGATTTAACGCCGTTAGGCGAAAATTTTTGGAAATCCATATTTTTACGAAATGGGTGTTACATTATATATGGAGGATTTGTGGTTGTTGCCATTGTTTGATGAGGGGGATGTTTACAGAAAAGTTTGTGCTCCCTATGTGTTGGCCAAACATATGGGGACGAAGGGGGTTCGAGATAGTGGTTTGGTGTGTGGTCATTTCATTGCTCGGATGGTTAAGCATTTTGAGCTTGTTGATAATGCAGTCGCCTTGAACCGCAAACCTATGAAACCTTTCACCTGGAATGATTTGAAGATGTGGAAATTGATTAAACCTCTCACTCATAAGCATGACATCCCGGAGTTGATTGCTTTTGGAGGTGGTGATTCGGATGATGAGGAGGGTGATGATGATGGTGATGAGGAGATGGAGGATGCGCCAATGCAGGCGCCTGAGCAGCCCGAGCCCGTACGACGTCCTAAACGTTGTGTCGCTACTACTCCTCTTGCGAGGGCATCTTCTTCTGCCGCCCCTGCAGGTACTTGGGAGTTTGAAACTTTGAAGGCCACAGTTAATAACATATGGGCTTCACAGCAACAAGTTCAACAGTCCCAGGAGCAGTTCCGGTCACGAGTGGACAGTGACTTTAGGTGGATGGGCTCGGGTATGGGTCGCATGATGCATGATCAGCATCGATATCAGCCCATGTGGGAGACCCAGTTTCGGGGAGAGCAGTACCATCCACCTCAGCCGATTCCTGATTACCATCCTCCTAGTATCTTCATTCCAGAGCACAGGGCTGGAGGTGGTTTCTTTTATCCACCTGAGCATCAGTATGAGACAGCACCTTCCCACGACGTGGGGGGAAGGGGTCCAGATATGCCGGTCACTTTTGGTTCTTATGCAGGTACACATTCACAGACTGGCACGGATGCTGGAGGATCAGGTGCTGCAGAGCCATCATTTGCTGAGAGGATGGTCGGCTCGTTCTTTGATATGCCCGGTGGTTACCCGTCTGCAGGTCTTCAGTGAGATGTTAATGGATGATGATGACGGCCGTCTGTTGGTTTTATGATGGCTTGTACACTTATTTGCTTTAACACTTTTATTTCCGTACTTTCATTTATCTCTTTTTAGTTTGTTTTGTAATCACCTTTTAAGGTGATAAGACGTCGTATTTTATTTCCCATTTTCGTTTAATTAGTAAGATTAGGATGATTGCATGCTCTATTATATCCATTGGCTTTTAATTGTGTGTTCATGTTGGATAGCAAGTTGAATGTCATATGCATATGCTGGCAGTAAGTTCAGCGACATATTTTGTTGGCATCATATTCGAGCATGGAACACACCGCAATACCCGGCAAGTTTTTCTTGTTCTAATCTTGTTTTTTGTTTACTTTTCCCTATTTCCCTTAGTTTGACTTAGTTCTTTGGACATTGAGGGCATTGTCCAACTCAAGTGTGGGGGGGTGGTAAATAGGAAAAGTTTGGTATTTTTGACGAATTTTGAAACTTTTGCATGCTTGTCCTTGTAGTTAATTGCTTTTGTCACTTAATTATAGATATTAATAAGCAATTTGACTACAACCTTTATTACAAAGTTTAATAAGTGGAATGTGTTTTGACTGATTAATGTGGCAATCCCTTCTGGATTAATAACATTGCTAGCATGCTCAAAGCACCAAAATACCCAAATTGTGAGATTATTGATTCATTGCTAGTATGATAGGTGTACGGTTTTGGAATTATTAGCCTTGTAAATTTGTCCCTCTCGTAGGCTTTTGGATTTATCCAGGAGTAAGGGTCTCTTTTAGAGCTCTGAACTATGATGTGCAAGTTTGAGGTTGATTTTTCCATTTCCGGATTATTTTCATTTGCTATGAGTGTGCCGGTGATTGCGTTGATTCTAGAACTTGTCCTGGTTGATCGTTCCGTGTATTTATCAAAAGAGGCAAATTTAGGATAAACCCTTTGTTCTTTGTTTAATTCACCCTTTGTTTCGTAAAATAATTGTTATGTGCATGTTTTGTTAATGTGCTTAGTAGCCAACTACACTGGTTGGTGAACCACCTGTTTAAAACCCTTGTGTTGCACTCATTTTCAGTGCAAGAAACAATAGTAAACTTGTTGTCACTAGCCTGTTCTTTGTTTTGAAACCTACCATAAATATTAACCTTTCCTATGCCATACCGATAGTCGAAGTTCTGGTGGGTCATTGGTTGCCTATGCTAGTGGATGGTTTGGGGTTGTCCTTTATGTCGGGTTGGGATATTCTCTGTTACTGAGAATAGATTGATTTCGTCATGCTTGTTTGGATAAAGTCTGGATCGTTCATTTTAGCATTTGAGTATATGATTTGTCACTGTTTCTACATTATTAAGAGAATACCAATTAGTCAGAGTAAAAGTAGTTCAGAGGAAAAAAAAAAGAGAAAGAATAAAAGAATTGAAAAACAGAAAAAGAAAGAAAAAAAAAGAGAAAAATGAAAAGAGCTTGGGCTGTCAGTTGGTATTTCTCACTTTTGGTCAAATCATATTTGTAAGTTTGTTTCAGTTATCTTAGTGGGTTGGCGAGTTTGTTTAAGCCATCATGGTTAGAATTGGTTGATTGAGTTGTTTGTATGTAATACACCACAATGGTGTCGGTTTTTAATCGTCTATTGGGGTATTGTCTGGACAACTTCATGGGTTTTGGACCGTTGGCAACTAATGACATGGGTTATGTGGATTAGACTATTATGTAAACAATTTGTTTAATGTTGTGTTATTTTCTTTTTAACACCACTTGTTTCCCAATTCCATACCTTTTAAACACCTTGTTTAGCCTGTCATGTTCATTACAACCCTTGTAAGACCTCTTCTGATTAACGTTATGGTGCTTGCACCATGATGGTGAAGGAACGAACCTAGTACAAGCCTATGGTTAAAAGATTATGCATCACGACTAGGCAATTGAGTGATTATTCAAATATTCAACCCCATAAGTAAGTAAGTTGGAGTAGGATAGGCGAGATATCACTGATTCGATTCTTTTGTGCTTAGTCGTGTTATTAAGGCTTGTCTATCAGTCAAATATTGTCAAACATTTCGGTTTTCATTTAAGATTAAAACTGCATAACCATTTCATTTCATTTATGGTTGAGCTTCTTTTTGATCACTGTAATGCGGTTTCCATTATGTACCAAGGGTATTTGTTTTTCAGCTTGGAATTGCTTGAGGACAAGCAAAGCTTAAGTGTGGGGGGATTTGATATGTCGTATTTTATACTCATTTCCCACATTGGATTTAGTTGATTTTGCATGATTTATGAGTCGTTTAGTATACATTTGGTGCGTTTATGGTATTTGTTAGTGTTTCAGGCTATTAACAGGTACTTGAGCGTAATTCTGGAGAAAATGACCTTTTTGAGGTGAAATGAGTTCTAACGGATGATTCCCGAAGCATTTGGATGAAGATTGTGGAAAGTCAACAAAAGTCAAAGCTGAATAGTGGTCCATTACGCCGCAACACATTATTGCGCCGCAACCCTGGAACAGAAGAACAAGTTGCGCCGCAACTCCCTTTGTTGCGCCGCAATGCCTTAAGGTTCAACCCAGCCACGAGTCAACAAAAATCAATGGTCAACGAAAGTCAACGTTCATTGCGCCGCAACTCAAGCATTGCGCCGCAATAGGATTTCAGTAATTTAAGTTGCGCCGCAACTTAGAGCGTTGCGCCGCAATGCATGCAAGTTCAAGTCTGGTCAGGTCAATGAAAGTCAAAGTCAAACCGGTGGTCAAAGCTCCATTGCGCCGCAACTCACCATTGCGCCGTAATGGGTGTCGAATCTGGAATATTTTTGAAGGGGTATAAATACTTGCACATAAAAATAACAAAAACCCTACTATTCTTTTTGGACGGCTGTGTTGGAGTATTGAAGAAGTTTTTGATCATTCTTGAAGATTATCATCACAATCGGACAATCTCCGGTATTAGCTTTCAATCTCTTGTATTTGGTAACAATGAATTCTCATCTATTTGTTTGTTCTTGTCTTTTTAATATGAGTGGCTAATTCTCTTTACACCCGCTTGGGTAGTAAGCATGTCATAGGGTCGATTTAATGTTACTTGCAAGTGTTGAACAAGATTTTTATGTTTAATCGAAGATCCATATTTATTTGAGTTTAAATATTTTTTTTATCTTTTATATTTATTGATTGATAATTGTAATTAGAAGTTCGGAAGAAATCTATGTCATTGTCAATTGGTTTATGAAACGGTTAATCGGTCTATAATTAACCTAAAGTCGTTGGGGTTCGGGAGAAACTAGAGATAAAGATTTTAAACAATTAAATTCATTTTGAGTGTGTAAACATCTATGATAGAGGGATCTGATTAGGTGAATAAGCAGTTCGGGTGAAAGCTTTAAAAGATTAAATCATAAAATCAACTTAGGTTCTTAATGCTTAATTGTTTTGAGTAGAAATTATTCGCGGGAGCGATAACTATATTTTGAGCAATTAAAGTTTCAAGTATAACGGGAGTTCATCTTGATTACCCTTTTTAAGTGTTCAACAACGCAAGTAATGTTTAGACCCGATGATTGACATGTAAGCTGATCCAAGTAGGTGTCCTATTTATATTATTGTTTCAAACAAAACTATCTTTTCGAATAATCCTGAGGGATTACTAACCTTTTTCTAACTAATTGCAACGTGGCAATTCGGCCATAAAACCCTTTTTACTGGAATTACTTTATTTAGACAATTACTTAATTAAGTCCTTGTGTTCGACCTCGGATTTACCGAATTTACTATACTGCATGCGATCAGGTTCACTGCCTGTGAGTGTGTTGTAGTCAGTCTTTTCGTAATTCGTGTTTATAAATTTTATTACTCGATTTAACACATCAGGGTGAATGACACCAAGTGACTCAAGAAGGAAGCCTATGAAGTTACAAGACACAAGGAAGTGATTCGGGAGCCGAACGAAGATGCGAAAGCTGCAGCAGGAGTCACCAGCGCCGCTGGCACCTAGCCAGCGCCGCTGGCCAACAACGAGCGCCGCTCCCTGTATCACCAGCGCCGCTAGCCACCAGCGCCGCTGGCACCTAGCCAGCGCCGCTGGCCAACAACGAGCGCCGCTCCCTACATCACCAGCGCCGCTAGCCCATCAAAGCCCAGGACCAGCGCCGCTGGTAAGCCCACCAGCGCCGCTGGTCGGCCCAGTTCAGCAACCGACTTTCACCTCTATTTAAGCCGAACTAACCCTCAAAACCCTAAGAGAGAGCCGATTCAGCAGCCCTAGCCGCCCAGCAACAACCCTAGATCGATTTGCAGATTTCCAAGGAGGTTTTGGAGCTTCTAACACCTTCCGATCTTCAATCTTGGTCTAGATTTATCTTTAATATTTACTTTCTTTTATCAAACAATGTCTTTTATCTTTACAGACTTTGTTATTCCTTTAATAATGCTAGGCTAGTAGGCTGAATACTTGTTTGGATAGATGTGATCATGTAGACGTTTATTGTTTTACTTTGTTTGTTGGAATCTGTTGGAATGTGTTTTACTGTTTATCGTAGATCCATGTTTATTAGTAATTCATGATATTATAGGTTCTATATCTGCATGTATTAGTTTAATTCTGATGATCTGTCTATAATCATACACTAGGACTAATGCATAAAGATGGAAAACACTAGTCGGTCTATAACTAGATGTAAAAGGTGATTCACTTGTAACCGAGGGATCCAGAACCATAGTAACTAGGATGAATTGAACATGATGCTTAACAATGTCAGACGCGATCCAGTGACTTGTGACCGAGCACTGTGGTCACCGGAGAGAATTATTATCTGGTCATTGCTTAAGAGCCGGGTAACTAAAAGATGAACTAGTAACACAAACTTTAGGTCATTAATGCTTAAACAATGAATCTAGCGAGAATTTGTTTATAGGGTAGTGTGAGTCTAGCGACAGCACTAGTTACTTAGGCTTAGTGAATCTAACGAGAATCTGAGCCGTGATTAAGTTTCCAACAGTCTAGCAAACGGGTAGAGTAGTATTTGGTCATACCATGAGATCGGAGATGCCAAACAAGTATTTTATTTTAATTACTGTTATTTGCTTTTTCAATATTTTACGTTGTGTCTTCTGACGCAGTCTGCCCCGGTAATACCGGATAGTTACTGTTAGGTATTAGTTTATTAGGAGTTAGTGACAAACCCCCAAACAAACTAGAATTACACACATTATTAGATTAGGTAGTGCAAGCGTCCCTGCGAACGATCCTGTAATTTACCACTAGACTATACTACACAGACCGAGTTCTCTGCTCGTAAGTGTGTTAGTTTTAGAATAAGTTACTTGTACAACATTATAAATTTAAAAGTTAGAATCAATAATAAAAACGCACATCAGGGACGAACCTCGTGCTGACGTCATCAGCATGTGGGATTGCCCTCGTGCTGACTTCGGCACGAGGCCGGCTGGTTGTTGTTTAATTAGGCCTATGGATTTCGATTAAGGCCTAAGCCCACATGAACTAAAACCCTACAAGTATAAATACTAACCTAAATCACGTAATTAGGTAACAATTAATTAAGGATTTTAGACGAATTAAGAATACAAGGTCGAATTGTTGCTCGTGTGCTCACCTACACGAATTACCAGTTCGTGTAACCCCTTAGGTCGATTAATCACTTATTAATTGACGGAAGGCAATAGCAATCTAGTTATCTCAAGAGGATTCCGCACTCTTAACATAACGAATCGCGTCTTATTACGTTCCATACAACCATGGGACCTTACAAGTGGTATCAGAGCCCTAAGGTTGATTACCAGAAGGTGTAAGATCGCTTGATTTGCTATTGATTGCAAAAACAATTCGAAATTCGTGTTTCTCCTTGAATTCGTAATTGACTTCGTGTGACCTCGTGCTTACGTCAGCACGAGGTGATCTTCATTCGTGTGCTTACCTCAGCACGAACTGCTCTTCGTGTGATTACGTGCCAAGTGGCCTTCGTGTGTTACTTCGTGCCACGTGTTCTTCGTGTAACTTCGTGCCACGTATACACGAACTTAGTGTCTTCGTGTGACATCATTCGTGCAACATCTACGCGAACCAAACTGTTACGGTATAATTTTCGTTTATCGTTTACTCAAAATGACTACTGTACCAGCTGCTGCTAATTCACCAAATGCCCTGCTTATCAGTTAAATGATCATGCATGACCATGAAGTTGGTCGTGGCAATACACCTCCAAAGCTTTTCCGTATGGAAAATTATTGGATGTGGAAAAGACATTTTGAAGATTATGTTCGTTTAAATGATATGGATATGTGGGTGGTGATAACTCAAGGATTTGACTGGCCTACTTATGAGAAAAATGGTGTAATCGGTAGATACACATACACTGATATGCCAGTTGAAGAAAGGAAGAGATACGTTGTTGAGGGAAAGGCACTTTCTACACTTACTATGGCCTTACCTCAAGAAAGTGTACATTTGTTCAAGAAGTACACTACTTTAAAGGATTTATGGGATGCCCTAGAAAAGTACTGTGAAGGTGATGCTACTTTGAAGAGAAATCGTATCAAACTTCTTAAACGTCAATATGAAGCTTTCAATGGACTGAAAGGAGAATCTCTTGATGAGATTATTGCTCGATTTAGTCATTTGACTACTGAGTTATCATATTTTGAGGTTGTATATCCTCAGACTGAGCTAGTGGATAAGTTTTTGGACTCACTACCAAAAATGTGGACTGAATATGTTCATCACCTTCAAGATGACAAGGAATACAGTTCATGGGATTTTGAGACGGTAGTTTCCAAACTAAAGAATAGAGAAATGAAGAGAAGAATCAAGGATACGCATTCGGATTTTACTCAAGATCCGTCATTGTATCATGCTAACTCTGTTGATTTGGCAAGTACTAGCTCAGGAACCAATGCATTTCTAAGTGGTGCTGAAGCTACACCAATAGTTGATGCAGAAGGACTTGTAGGATATGTTGCTTATGACAATGCAAATACTAATGTCAAGAGCAACACTCAATCTTTTCACTCAATGCCAATGAATGAATCTTTACTCAGCCTTTTGTGCGGCTCATGAAGCTTATATTGGTGGAAAGGTAACTGATCCTGCATTGATTGATGAGGATTACAATCAGATAGATCCTGACGATTTAGAAGAAATGGATCTACAATGGCAGCTAGCTATGTTAACCATTAAAGTCAGAAGGTTCACTCAGAGAACTGGTAGATTTGTGGGAAATGGCACTAAAGGCTTTGACAAATCTAAGGTGAAATGTTATAATTGCGATGAATTTGGTCACTTTGCAAGAGAGTGTCAACGTCCAAAGAGGACTGATAATACCGTTGCTGGTAGACAGAATTACAATCAAGGCGGTATTACTCCACCCAACAATAAAAAATCTCAAGCAATGATCACATTACCTGCTTCTCCACAACAGTCAGGTTCTCCTCAGCTCTTAGAGTCTAAGGCTATTGTCATACATAATCCAAATGGTACCTATCAATGGGATATACAGCCTGAAGATACTTCAAATCATGCTTACTTAGTTGAAGTTTATGATCACTATGCGCATGTTGCAAATGAAGTAGCTGAGACAATTGACTATGTTGTGTATACAAGTAAAGAGAATGCATCTGAGATAGTCAAGCAAAATGTTAGGAAAGTTGCTGAGATTGTAAGATCTGAGAGTGAAGTTATGACAGCGGTGAAAGCATCAGAAGAAAATGCTGAGTCATCTAAGTCAACTGATGACATTTCTAAGAAGAGCATTGAAGATCAAATGAAAGAATTCGTGATACCAGAAGGTATGACAACTGAAGACTTTGTTGCATACATGGCAGATTGCAAGGCTGCAGATCAGAAGGTATCATGTTCTTTACTCTCTATTGTTAATGTTTGCAAAATGGTGACTGATATGAAACTTGAGGTGTTCATTCTTAACAAAACTGTGTTAAACTTGACAAATCAAAACTCTACCTTTAAGAAGGAAAATGACTCTTATTGTGCTAAAAATTCTGGTTTAGTTAAACAAGAAAGTCTTTATCATGATAAAATTCGAGCTTCAGATAAAGATATTCTTGCTTTGAAAGAAAAACTTAGAGAGTCTGTTCTAATGGAAAATGTAGGAAATGAGCAGTATGCTAAACTAACTGGAGATTTTTTTAAAAAGGAGAAAGAGTTAGTTGATGCTAAACTAGAGATTGTTAAGCTTAATACCAGACTTGAACAAATTAGAGGTTCGGAATTAATAAGATCTATGCAGTTACAAACTCCTATGCCACGGGATTCAAAGGATAAATGTGGTTTGGGAATAGATTATAAAGAAGTTAGAGGTCCATTTAATGATAATTATAGTGAGTCTCTAACACAATTAACTGAGAAAGAAGATATTGGAGAGATTGCTCCTTCTCACTCAGATAATCAAACTGGTGATCTTAGTCCCTCTAAAAGTTCTATGAAAAGGTCAAAACCCTTGAAAAAGAAAACTGATACTATGAGTTCATGATGTGTAAAAATCTAGTTAAATTAAAATCTAGAAATACTTCGTACCGATTACTACACACAATCGGGCAGTGGACCCGTCCGTATGCAATATAGTTCAAAGTAAGTCCAGGATCGTTCCACAGAGACTAACAAGAGCAAGCGAGTTTTAAGTAGTTAAGAAAAAGGTTTGGATTTTTGGACTCCCGTCACTTGAATTTTTGAGAAGTTAAATTGAATTATAAAAGTTAGCAATTCCGGAGAATTTAAACGAAAGAGAATTTTGTATTATCAATGAGAATTAAAAGATCATCTACTTCGACTCCATGACACAACTTATTTAGGTTGCATTTAAATTAAAACCAATTCAACTATGTTGATTTTATAACGAGGCTAGACAAAGAACTCACTAGTTGCGCACCTAGCTTATTACCCTATCGGACCCATTAACCAATTGTTCGATCCCTAAGATTCCGTTACCACGTTCACTATCAAGACCTACTTAATTGACGAATTTGTATTGTTATTGTAAACAATCTTGTCTACCGATTGTACCCAACCGTTAATACTTCGAATTCTATTATCTATTGTTGTTTATCAACTTGTTACCACAAATCGACACCTATTAATTGTACCCAATTAACTAGAAACAATGCACTCCTAAACTTAGATACCTCTAAATCATTCATACATTATCAACAAATCAATAGATAAGAACACAAGTACTCAAAGCATTAAGATCTCGACAAAACGTTTAACAATCAACTTGAATCCAAAAGATTATGCAACCATTATTCATTGTGTCACTTCATCTCAGTAGATGATGAAGTATTTAGCTAGACATAATCATAAATAAGTCACAAATAGTAAAAGAAAGAGTAAACATCTTGTACCAAAGTGTGAAAGACAATGAAAAGCTAAGAAAATCGATGTTGGAATGCCTTGAATCTCTCGAGCAACCCTATGAACTTGGAGAACGTAAAAGCTGCTGAAAAGTGCCTCAAGAAACCCTAAAATCGACCCAAAGTGAAAGTGTATCGAATGGAAGGGTTTTGGTCTTCTATTTATAGTGTAAAAACAAAAGAAAGTCTGCCAACCTAGTTTATGCGCCGCACAGAACATCTGTGCGCCGCACAAACTCCACTTTCCATATTTTAGGCGCCTGTCATGCGCCGCATGCCTCCCCTGTGCGCCGCACATCTTCTTTTGCCAAATTTTCTGACCAAAACTTCTTTATGTTGTGCGCCGCATACACCATCTGTGCGCCGCACAAACTACCAGAACTCGCAAAACTTGTATTTTTCAATCCGTCTTCACTCGAACTCGTCCAAGAACTATCCTAATGCATCTTTTTACCTTCCAAAAGCCATTTCTACTCATTGTACCTGTTCTAAGCCTGAAATCACTAACAATACCATCAAAGCATCGAATATATATGTAATTTGTACATAATTAAGCTTAAACGACTTAGAAACGATATGGGAATGCATATATAAATGGACATATCAGTTCATTTGTTAGACCATCGGATCCTAAGAATGCAGTTTATGATACAAATTTTAATGTAAGCTCAAATTGTGTGAATACAATGTGTCATGATGAGAAAATCATAAAATGTTTTACCATGAAAGGATGTGATACCATTTTTACATCTACTGAAATTGATTTTGAGAAAATAGATCATGACAAAATTGATAAAGTTTGGAATAAAGATGAATCTACATCTAGTGGAATCACTTTAACACCATATTCAACACAATCAAGGATTCAAAAGAAAGTTCAGTTTTTAAATGAAAATGAATTGAAGGGTTTGTCAAAAGAAGAGTCTGCCACAATTCAACTCAAAGAATGTCTAGGTGTGACTTCTGAAGAGTCTGATCGAAACTGCCAGAACTATGCTTGTTGATTCAGGGTTCCCTACTATGTTTTGGGGGGAGGCAGTGAACACAGCATGTCATATTTTAAACAGGGTTTCTGTAGTCAAGCGTCTTAATAAGACGTGTTATGAGCTTCTACATAAGAAGAAATCAAATTTACAGAATGTTGAACCTTTTGGTGTACCATGTACCTTCTTGAAATATTTTCCTCAGTCAAAGCTTGATCCAAAAGTTGAAGAGGGATTTTTCATGGGTTATAAACCGGGTACCTCAATTCATCGGGTTTACAATAAGCAGACAGGAAAAGTTGACTTGGGTACAAATGTCAAGATTGTCAGTCATAAACCCGCTATTCATTCTGGTACAGGCAAGAATTTCGATTATGATAGTGTATTTCGGTCACTACATGGTCCTACTTCTTATTCAGGTCCTGAAACAGTGGATGATGTGATCATATTAAGAGATCATATGGACTATACTTCATTGCCTACATCTCCGTCTGCTCAAAATGTCGATACTACTCCAACCAAAGTTCAGTCTCCTACTGTTTTTGATGAAAGTAGTAAGGACAATGATAAGTCATCAGATTCAGATGTTTCTGAACCCGAGAACACTACACCACTCACTCCTTCAAAGGTTTCACTGCCTGATGATGATCCTATTTCTGAAGAATCGGAAGATGATTTTAGTTCTCCTGAATTACAGATTCAATCAAATTTAGGAGCTACTCTAAATGTTGATTCGGTTCCTCAATATCGAATAAATAAGGCTCATCCGGTTACAAACATTCTTGGTGATGCTTCAGAACCTGTACGAACTAGAAATCAGTTAAATAAGGAGATGACTAGTTTGTTTTGTGAAGTCAAGGATTCAGGACTAATAACTGAGTGCTTGTATTCCTGTTTCATTTCGCAAGAAGAACCTAAGAATGTTAAGGCAGCACTTCAAGATCCTTTCTGGGTTGAAGCTATGCAAGAAAAATTAGCTCAATTTGAGAAACTTGGAGTATGGGAGTTAGTAGATGTGCCTAGAGGTAAAGAACCGATTGGAACTTGTTGGGTATTTAAATGCAAACGAGATGACAAAGGGATCGTTACTAGAAATAAGGCACGTTTAGTTGTTAAGGGGTTTGCACAACGAGAAGGATATGACTATAACGAAACTTTTGCGCCAGTTGCCAGGATTGAAGCTATAAGGTTGTTTTTAGCCTATGCTAGTTTCAAAGGTATAAAGGTGTATCAGTTAGACGTTAAGAGTGCCTTCTTGTATGGTGAAGTTAAAGAAGAAGTTTATGTTCACCAACCACCAGGGTTTGAAGATCCTAATTATCCAAGAAGAGCATATCGGCTTGATAAGGCTCTTTATGGATTGCATCAAGCACCCAGAGTGTGGTATGAAAAGTTGTCGACACATTTTTGACAAATGGTTTTACAAGAGGATCGATAGACAGCACATTGTTTATCAAATTGCAGAAGCGTGATTACTTGATTGTACAAGTTTATGTTGATGATATCATATTTGGTTCATCTAACAATAAAATGCGCAAAGACTTCGAACTGAGCATGAAAAAGCAGTTTGAAATGAGTGCTATGGGGGAACTTCAATTCTTCCTCGGACTGCAGGTTGATCAAAGGAAAGATAGATTTTTCACACACCAGTCTAAGTATGTCGATGACATCTTGGAGAGGTTTCAAATGTTAGAATCCAAGACATATGGTACTCCTATTTAGCAAAATCATGGTTTAGGGGTACTTGATCCGAAAGATACACTTGTAGATGCAACTTATTATCGTCACTACTAGAAAAAATGCCTTTAATGACACCGATTGCGTGTCATAAAAGGGGTCAGATGACATGCTTTTTGGTGTCATAAATCGAGACGTCATAAAGCATTATGACACGCATTTCGCGCGTCATGAATTTATGACACGCTTTTATGACACCCTTTTACGACAAACTTTTATGACACTATTTTATGACCCCTTTTTTGCGTGTCATAGTTCAAATTTTAAAAAAAAAATTAATAAAATTACTAATATCCACACATTAAATAAGAGTTAATCTCATAATACAAATAAATACACAAATAGCAAAAGAGCGCATTTCATATATATCAAAACAATGCGTTTCATACAACTACAAGTTATTTTAAAATTCTAAAATTAACCATAAAAGTTTACAACCACTAAATTATATAGAATTCAAGACCGGTAAATGAAGTTTGATCAATGCCTATCCGATTTGCTATCAAGTCGTTCTTCACTGAATTGACTTTCTGCAACAATGAGAAATATCACAATTAGATTAAATGGTACTGATAACCAGAAAATTGTTACAAGCATCTAAACTTGATTCATTTTAAATTCGAGTTTAGAGTTTTTTGCAAGGGATAACACATGAAAACACAACGATAAATCAAAAGTCACTTGGCATTTGTCCATCAGGCTGTTACAATACAATTATACAACTAATACTATATACAATACAATTATACAACTAACTGGGAGTAGACAGCAGAAATATAGAACAATCAGCCAAAAGAAAAGGGTCAGCAAAACAAACTCACCCCGGCTGTATTCTGTTGCAATTGAACAAATCTTACCATTAGGGCCATGAGTTAAACTAACTGGGAGCAGACAGCAGAAATATACAACTAACTGGGAGTAGACAACAAATCTTACATTAGGGCCATGAGTTCGGACTGTAACCTGTTGCAATCGAAGACATACAAAATAAAGTATTAATATGTTCAAGATTTGGTTAGTTACCAATACAAATCTTACCTTCATATTTAAATATGAATATAAATTTATAACCGAGTTAATTTATCATACCAGTGAGTCTAAACTAGCCTGAATGTAACGGGCTAAGTAAGAAATATGTTTAAGATTTGGTTAGTTACCAATACAAATAAAGTGTGCAGAGTAATAACCAAATGATAATTTGGTTATACAGCTAATGTCAAACAAATAATTTTTTTCTGTTTTTACTATATGCTACTCCACATGTCCCGAAACACCACAAATAAAGAATTTTTCCCAATGAACACAAACACCAAAAACAAAAAGCACAACAAAAGAAAGCTAAAGAATGGCTCACCGTGAAGAACGAGAAGCACAATGCTTTTGAGATACATTACTACAGCTGCTATAAGGAGAGTCACTTTGAGTTCTTAGCAGCCCACTATCATGAAAAAGAGCTTCTTCATCTTTGCTCCCCTTGTAGATTCTCAGTCCAAAAACTGATCAAATTAAGAGAATCTTATCAGTACAAATCATCAAAAGAAATACAATGAAACTGCATGAGACTGCCATGTCACCAATAATTAAAAATAGAAAACCTCAAAAGATCATTAAATAACATAACCATAGGCGTATTGTCTTGACAAAACTGACTATATATCGACCTCAGTTCCGCCTTCAACATCTCCGAAGCACTAGATAAGCAATGTGAAACAATCCACACGCAGAAACTCATGCAGTAAACCACTCCAACACCTGCCAACCTCTGCATACAAAAGAAAAAATGTTTTCAAACTCTAACCACAAAAAAAATTCACAAAAATCTCGATACAAAGATCACAACAAAACCGACCTAAGGCGCTAACATAATATTGGTTCCGCTAATTTGACATATGCTCGAAAAGTGATACGTATATCAGTTGATCGTTGTCGTTGGACCGATCAAAAATACAAACTAAATACCACTAATAAGCAAGGGCAAGTCGAGTATCGTTTCCACAGGGAATCATGGGAAAGTGTTAAATAATTTTACAAAGTTGATTAAACTAGACATGAACTTAAAATCGATTGATTGATTGGTTTGATTAAAACTACAATTAATGATTGAATTAACAACTTAAACAATAATAATAAAAGGGACCATTCTCATGCTTCAAATTATGTTTTCAAGAGTATAACCTAACTTATGTTCGTTGGAAATCACATAGACATGACTCGTTATAAGCTTGGATTGAATGAATGCTAAGAATTAATTAATTAGGTTGTGATGATTCACGATATTGAAAACCGGGGAATTGACACAACTAAATTATCTATTCATTAACAAGATTACAAGTTATAAGAGATTCTTTCAATAATCCATGATAAACAATAATTTGAAATCAAAAGATGGATGAAATTCATTCAAAGTTATAAACAAGTAATCATTCATTCAAATCCAAACAACATTAGATGCAAAACACAATTAAGAATTAAACATCTAATCCAACTTAAACATAAGAAAGATTGATTACAATTGTCTTACATAATTGTTCACATGAGAATGATCAAAAGAGAATTAGCCTAAAATCTTCATCATTGATTCCTCAATTAAGGCTTGAATCTCCATGGAATTGATGATTGATGATGAAATTGGGGTGTTGAGAGGGTTAGAAATTGCTCCAAGTATGTGAAATATCAGTTGGATAACTTCCCAAGTCGTGAATGGAATAATATAAACTGAACTTGAATTAAAACCAACAATTTCGGATTTTGGTTCAGGTGCCTGGCGTAACCTACGCCCCTCCTGGGCGTAAGGTACGCCTTCTTCAGTTTTGCCTGGCGTAAGGTACGACCCTGGTGGGCGTAACCTACGCCTGTTGTAACTTCAAATTTCCAGAATTTGCATCTTGGCTCTTTTGACTCGTTTCTTGATTCACATTAGCTCCATTCGTTATTTATGGCCTGAAATCACTCAACAAATATAAAAACGCCCTAATCGCCTATTAACCTTTGCAAAACAAGTCAACTTTATATCCTAAAGTCATGCATTCTAGGCGTTTATCATCAGTATAGATTACCATGTTACCAAAATACAGGGTGGTTGAAAGTGTCATATTTAGTGTATGAAAATGACATTTTAATGGTCACATGGCATTGCATAAT
Source organism: Erigeron breviscapus (assembly GCA_034093135.1). Taxonomy (NCBI): domain Eukaryota; kingdom Viridiplantae; phylum Streptophyta; class Magnoliopsida; order Asterales; family Asteraceae; genus Erigeron; species Erigeron breviscapus. The sequence continues at coordinate 54,257,439 of CM067174.1, read as the reverse complement.
CTAAATGTGTTGGCTTAAATTATACTCTATTAGGCTATGTATTTGTTCCATGCACAGATGGTTAAACTACTCAAAAAGTACTTGTTTATCCCAATTTATTTTCGCATTGCAACTATCCCCTCTAATGTAACTCTACTACCAATTGTTCTATCCATTGTTCTGTACTCCTGTTTATGTAGTTAAAAACAGTATGTATTTTATTACTCTATACCGCAATACACAAAACAACCAAGGAATAACCAAAAATACAAAAGTGATTACTATCAATAGCAAACCAAAACCAGTTAATATATATGCATTTCCTTAGCAATTTGGCGCTTGCAGGACTCTGAATCTGTGCACCTTCATAACATCAAAACCTGACTCAGTCAGTAACCGCAACAGACAGAGAACAAAAGAAAGGCATAAAAACGGTTGACTAGATTTTTACAAGTGGTTAAGTGCCGAAGACTGCTTATCCTCTTTTTGTTATGCTGGAGCATTTGTTGGGCCAAATCGACTCCACTTATTTTCACCAAGCTGATCAACAAAACATATTAGATATATATAGACATAGATACATATCTAGATATATAGACACAGATACATATATAGATATATATAGACACAGATACATATATAGATATATATAGACACAGATACATATAAACATATACATATATAGATATATATAGACACAAATACATATAAACTATAACAATATATACATATATACATATATACATGTATTCATATATTTTTGCATTCAATAAACAATAATCAATATATATACGAACAGATACATATAAACAGATACATATATAGATATATATAGACACAGATACATATAAACAGGAGCTTCGATTTTGACTGTAATGGAGCGGAATTTGGGGTTTTTTTAGCGGGAATATAAGCTTCAATCGATTTAGGGTTTTTGACTGTAATGGAACCTTCAATCGATTTGGGGTTTTTTTAGATTTTGGAAATTAATGGAATTTGTGTAGATTTTTGACTGAAATTGAAATGATTTTTGGGGTCGATCGACATTATCTTCTTCTGGTTCAATCGATCGACATTATTTTGGGGTCGATGTGATTTTTGGGGTTTTTTTAATTTTGGAGATTTTAGGGTTTTTTCAAAGGGTTTTTTTGGATTAGTGAGAATATAAGCTTTTATATACGGGGAACAAAATTATAAAACGACACTTGAGGATGACATGCTAACACAGCCCTAAACAGGGAGTGTTTCACAAGATGCTTTACAACGTCTAACTGGAGAGGGTACAAGGGAACCCTGGTGTGGCACAGGATGGACAATACGCACTCTTTAGGCCGTTCATAAATGAGAGAGAAATAATTGAAGTCATGAGTAGTATCTGTGCCATCAACTATGTCGCCAATAGCTGCAATATGGAGGATAAATTGGGAAAGATATGTTGTCGCGTTGGAAGTCAATGGGCCATATATTCTCTTTTCAGCATCTTTTACATCATATTACATACAAGCCATAGACTTTTCACCACCGGATGATGGCTGTCTAGTGGGTCTAAATCCAAGCTATAGAACACCAGATTTCTCATGATTCAAAGCATGTTTATCAGAATACAAACTCTCGGTTTTCATATATTCTCTTTCGATTTCTTCATCAGCAATAGCTCTTGCAAGATCATGAAGCTTATCTAGAACTAATAAGGATATCAAACATTGTAATTAGCATCATAAACTAAACAATTTGGAAAGATGGTTACCGCTAAGAAACTGTCGTTTCCCCATTGAGCATCTTCAATCATTTGATGAAGCATAGCAAGAGCACACTCCCTGTGTCCTTGTCTCTGGACATCCTTCGATGAAACATTTATTATATTCCCCGTTAACAGAGACTAGAGTACCGGAATCTCGTCCTAGAAAATGTAATCATACCATGTACATCAAATCAGTTACTTGTGCTTGATTATTATGCTTGTAGTAAAAATCAACTCTTTAGAAGTTTTGCTTTTAACATTGGGAACAAGTTCATTTTGAAAACTAAAAACGTTCATTTTTTCCCGAAATTTCCCCCTTTTTTGTTCGATAAATTTGGGATATTATATAATCCAAAAAACACTAAAAAAATTTTATTTTTATTTCATTCTATAAAATAAAACACTACACTAAGTTTAAAAGCTCCACCACAAAAAACTTATAATATCAACTTTTAAAGAATATACAACCAACAAAAGAAGAAAAAAAACAAATTATTAAATACATTTATGAATCCAAATTTTCTCTCCTTCCCTACCACGCAAAAACACACACAAATATTACACACACACACATAAAAAGAAACAAAAAAAACGCAATAAGCCCCGCACTCTCTCGTCTTTCCTCTTCAGGTCCCCGAGCAGCCAGCACCACCATGACGAGGTGGTGCCATCAATGTCTTCTTCGACGAGCTTTTGGACGAGGCCAAAACAACCTTTATTGGGGGTCTAATTACTTCAATTCTTCATCATCAAGCCATTTAAGTCCAGGCAACAATTTAACCAGAAACGACACAAATCTTTCATCAGCAGCAGCATTCCCCACAATAATGAGCTGTATCAAATTTAGGCCTCCAAAAATTGAATAAGCTTCCCAAAAGTTGACCACTTTGGCATCACCATTAGCAAATTCTTCAAAAATTTTATCATAAGCAAGTGTATGTGCAAAGGGAGATGCACACAGATACCGTCTTGTGTCTACAGTGTGTATACCAATCTCGTTGTGGGATATATTCAACACTTTCAATGACTTCAATAATCTCAAAGGGTTTAATGTTGTAAAACTGCCGAGTTTATTGTGACCAAGGTTTAAGCATGAGAGAAGCTGCAAAGCTTCCAATCCTGTGAAAGAATTCCAGAGATTATTTGTTTTATCCTTCTAAATTTAATGTATTTAAGACAACGCAGGTGAAACATGCTTCATGAGTCTGGCGCTCTAGCTGTCTAGTTTACATTTTCACAACACATACTGAAATCAGAATGGTCAAGCATGCAAACGATGACGTTTTGTTCGGGATGGCGATTGGGGAGTCTTTTTGACTCAGACGTACTCAGCGTAACAGGGGTATCCATAGTTAACTCATGACTCGTGTATCGACTCATTTTGTAAATTTTGGAATCATGTATCGTATAGTGCCTCATAAAAATAAACAATCAATAACAAATATATATATTATATATATACACATATGTATGATATGAGTCAAGATTCAAAAATTTTACAGAACAAGTCGACGCACAAGTCACGAGTTAACAACTATGAAACTAACTCTAAGAAAAGATACAAATGGAGCACCCAAAGCGGTAAACTTAACGCTGAGAGGGACAATAATTTATACCACAAATTATATCCAAACCTAGAAGCGGCAAACTGAGCAGTTCAACGAGCTTAAATAACAAGTCAAAATAAATTCAGGTCTAAAGGGTTATTTCCAGTTCAGATTGAAACGGGACATGTGAAGTAGAGCCCAAAAGATTTTTTCCTCTAATATTAAAAAAAAAAAAGGTGTTAAATAAAAGTAGAGAGATGTCAAGCATACATGTGAGAAACTGAGAATCAACAAATACAGAAGTTTTACCTTCAATAGAATGAAGTTGGTTGTGGCTAAGATCAAGACTTTGCACCCATAATAACCGCTCAAAGGATCCAAGTTGTGACAATGATAGAGAATTCAATCTTAAGCACATGGAACCAGTGATATTCGTAGAAGTTGACTCTTTGTACTGCCAGCAGTATTTTAGCAAAGAATCCTTGCTTGAAGTCACCTGTAACACATCACAGCTATCAGAGTCCAAAAGGGTAAAACTGTATTACTTAAACTTGCAACTAGTTGAATCAGAGGTGGGAAAATGATCGGGCCCGCAAGAAGGGTCAAAACAATCGATTATGAATTCCCGACATACGAGCTCAGCCCATGTTCGACGAACCTGCAAACTCTTTATCCATTTCTTAAGTTCTAAGATAACCATTGTATAAAAATATGATTATGGAAATAATAATTTTTTTATTTAAATAACAAACATACAATGCCTATAAACCCCATTTCACCCGTATCCTTTTTCCGTATAATGTTTTAGGATTGACCCATTATTCACTAGAGATCAAACATAAATCGCATCAACCTCTTCGAAGATAAATGGGTTAGAATGCCACCTCCAAGTTGAATCTGAGGTCTAAGCTTAACTCCATCCCAAAAAAGATAATACATGATGAGAACCCCACCTGTTTTAAGAGAACCAAGCTGTGCTCATCTTTATAATATTGATGATGTGGTGGGTCCATCTTCATCAGTTCAGAATATAGTTGCAAAACTTCCTCTGCATGAGACGTATTTGGAGTATCGGTTGACGCCATGTCATCATATGCCATCAATAATCTTGCAAGTGTAAGCTTCCCAATTTTACTATCAAAATTAATATAGAAATGAAACAAAGATAATAAGATTTTCAAGTAGATATGGACCATAATCATTCCAGATTAGTGACTATTCAGGTTATACTATATATCTTAAAGGCAATATGGGTTATATAATAATAAACCTATAACAAACAGCTAGAAAAGAAACCGATCAAGTGCCCCAAACAGATCAGTAGTCGCCCTAACTGTATTCTAATGCATACAGCCCAATAAACCACTTTATTAAAATAAAACAGATTAGATTTATGAGGGGAAAAAAAGACACAAACTTTCTAACCATTTCAATTTAAAATTTAACATTTAATAAAATAGACAAAACTGTATCGAACTTTAGGGTTATGCAGCCGGGACCCTTTCAGGCTTCAGCCTGCAGTAACTTACCTGCTTTGCCAATACCCAACCCGCCACGGAGCCCATTTTGCCACCTCTACAGATGAGTAACCAAAAGGATTAAGCATACCAATCATCCCATGTCAAGAAATCTCGAAATTGATATATTTCTTCATCAATCAATTTTGATTTCCAGTATGATGATGTGAAATGCTCACAATCGCTCGGCTTCAACTTGAAATATAAATTAATCAACCCCATCCTGTTCAAGTTTGTATCAACTGTACAGAAACTTTCATCTGTAAACAATATCTTTCCTAAACTCTGTTCCTCAGCAAGCGGTAGATCATGGCATACAGAAACTTTAAATGCAAAAGACCAGGGTTGTCTACATGGAACACCACTCACGGAAGTTATCCCTTGAGAAGAGTCCGAGTTAATTTTCACTTGGAAGGTCTTTGAGGAGTTAGGTTCCTCATAAGGAATGCTCAGATGTGCCACCCAAACTTGACCACATCGAGATTTATTTGAAGAAAGTGGGCTCCAAGTAATATTCTTACATATTTCATTCTCAATTTCAATACTCACGGTATGTGAACTTACGCCTTCAACTGGTTCATTGAAATAAAGAACGACAGAAGAAGACAAAGCATGTGCCTCTAGATTTATTGGTGCATTTATCTCTGAACCATGAGGCGGCCATGAAGAAGCTAATAGAGGCATGCCCACTTTGACAGTTTGATCAAGAAGCCAGAGATAAAAGAACCACCCACTCTGATCACCTGAGTCGGTAGATAATGCATTTCGTACAAACTTGTACTCCTTCATAAGGCAGTCTTCCTTAGGGAAATATCCTTCAACCTCTTTCTCCAGTAGATGAGTTAAGAGAACACTGAAAAAGTTGTTGACTTAGTAGACATGAAGATATCATATAGTATACATAGAAAATACTCACTAAAATATATCAAAAATGTGATTACGACTTTGATAAAAAGAAAGTGCAGCTAGATAATACAGAGATGAGTTCACACTGTTAAAGACATGTCATATGCTCCAAGATGACATGGTTATGAGAATGTAAACTAGCATTCTTTATGGACTGAACCTTTGGAGCAACAGGGTAAGGTTGCTCCTAAAGTTCAAAAGTCAGTGTTTCGTGATGTTGGGTTAAAACGGCTAGAACTTTATAAGTCCAAAAAGGGGTGGGATAGGTTGACACAGAACACTTGGATGTAGCAGATTTACAAGTCAAGCAAGCATAACTATCTGTGCAATCATTTGACTGCACAGATAACCTCAACTATGCTTGTAAGCACAAAACTAATGATCCCCCTACCCCTATGAATCCACCCGGGGTCGAAGGAGCGAAACAAAAGAACGAACAATGTACCTACCTGAAAACCAATAACTTGAAATTAACAAAGCCTACCTACGATTATGCCAAGCAGAATAATTACTGAAGTTATAATTTATCAGTTTAGTTGTATATTGTAGCTCCTCATCATCCGGTATTTTCTTGAAATCCGCTATGAACCTGAAGATTGCATAAGAAAGGAGGTCCATTTAGATTAGATAAACTCCCCCATTAAACATAGTACCATAGACACACACCTCCGGTAGTTCCAAGCATGAAAGTTGCGGGAGTCTTGCTTCTGGAGAGCATTTAAAAGCCCGAGTTCCCGGTCTGTTGAAGTATCCCCTTGGCGTAGCACCCATTTCCGGTGATGCCAGGCTCCGTAAGACTTGATGTTCTTCTGCAGTGCACTTTTCACCTACATATACATTCAAAACATTACCACATCATGTGAAAACAAATTTGCACATGAATGTAAAACTACCATATCCTGAAACAATCTACTATATCTTTTCATAACGTGGTTTTTAAAAATATTCAGGTAAAAAAGCTGCGTTAAACACCTTACACCTTGTTCGTACGTATGTGTGTCGCATATCAATTCATAGAGTGATCGATACAATTACTGTTAAAGTAAGGAGACTAATCGTGGCCGGATGGTCTAGTAGGCACCACGGAGCAGGTGCCCTATGAAGCTATAAACCCTAGGGCGGTCACAGTGAATAGGTGAACTACATGAACCCATTTTCCATTCATTTAGTTAGTGAGTTGCACTTCGTCTTCTTCCGGTGTCTTTTAGTGATTGTGTATTCATAAACGGTGAGAGGTTGATCTATGTTTCCCAACAATTCTTCACCTACTTACTACTTGCAGATCTGGTTACAAGCTAAACTACCGTACCTATAACATTATAAAACTGAAAACGGCAAACTAAGTTTACATGTCAAAGCGGGTGACCTTTTAAACCAAATGCATATATACATGTGTGTGTACATATATACGTCAGCAACAAGAAGAAAAAAGAAAAAGGAACTTACAACTTGCAATTCTTGATCGACTAACGATTTAATGCGATCGGGATCGGGGGCAGCCTCAGTATTATGTTCAAATGCTAGTTTACGGAAATTCCAAGCAGTCATAAACTCGGGATTTGCTTCAATAAGCTTAGCATTGATTTCTAAGGCTTTTTCGTTGTAACTACCATCAATCAAAGTATGAGTATTATAATAATATATACACAGATCCAGATCAACTGGATAAAATGGAATAACAAGAAGAAATATATATATATATAAAATGGAATTGGATAGATACGTTTTTTTGTGATGGAGCTGAAGAAATTTGGATTGTAAATCTCGAAGCGCTTCGAAATCTGATGTTTCTGTTGCCGTTGAACAATTCCGAGGTCTTCCATGCATCTTTCCTTTCTTTCTTTTGGATACACTTCCGGGGAACTTTTCAGATTTGATGATTTTTGTTTTTTAATTCAGATTACCTCATTTTGGCACACACAAATCACAAACCTTTTTATCCTCCCTATATGTCACCAATCTCGGGTTTTCCCAGCCGATGTTGGTTTTTTTTTTAGATGATTTTTAAATTGGACTTATCCCAAACTCCGTTTGTCTTGTAGCTCGTGGATCGGGATCCGATTGACAAGGTGAGCACACGGGAGTTTTTGAGATTTACCTGCTCCAAACAATGTTACTTCCACACAGAATCGTGGTCGCGGGCGCGGGCGTGGTCGTAATGGGTCTCGTGGTCGTGGTAGAGGCTTATATCCGAGTAATGCTGGAGACACCTCCCATGCACAACCACCGCCCCCTACCTGGGCTGTTAATCCCTTTTGGGCCTGGAACTCCTCGCCATGGGCTTTTCCTCCTTGCCCTTATCCCACTTCAAATTGGAGTAAGCCCAATACCAGTAGCTCGTCTTCTTCTCGTGGCATACTTGGAGCCCATCCCCGACAGGCCTATGCAGCTTCTACTTCGATTCCTACTAATCTCTAGCAAGCTATGCATACTATGAGTCTGGCTTCCCCGGACAACAATTGGTATATGGATTCAGCAGCAACTTCTCATATGACCAACACATCAGGTAATTTTTCCTCTTATTTCAATATGAGCATTCCACAAAATATTGTTGTCGGTAATGGACATGAACTTCCAATTCGTGGTTCGGGTTCTCAAACTCTATCAGTTCCCTACCGTCCTCTCTCTTTAAAAAATGTTCTTCATGTTCCTCACATTATTAAAAATCTTCTTTCTGTTTGTCGTCTTACCGTGGATAACAATATTTCTATTGAATTTGATCCCTTTGGTTTTGATGTGAAGGACTTCCCGACGCGGATACCCATCCTGAGATGTAACAACACCGGTGATTTGTACCCACTTACTTCCTCATTTGGTGGTCGTGTTACTTCCCCATCTGCATTTACTGCTGTTTCTCAAGACTTATGTCATCATCGTTTAGGACACCCCTGAGCTTCTGTATTACGCTCTGATACCATGTAGGAATGTAAATCCTTGAATTGCATTGATCAATATCATTACAATATATAGATACAAAGGTCTATAAAATAGGTAACAAATATCTCTAAGTAAATTTCTCTCCAAGCTAAATATCAATACATTAAATACATAATATTCTACAAATATACATAGTCTATCAGTATCAGTTTGCTAAATGTGAGTAATATTACACTTTGGAAAAAATACAATACAACAGGTCAGAAATTTTGAACATATACCCGGATAAGTCCAAAAGTAATTAGTAATTTATTAAATTGAGAGAAGAGAAGTAATTAGAATGGGGCCAAAATGCAGGGATAGGAAATGGACATCATGCATTAGGCAAAGAGGGTGGCGGTCAAATGCAACAAAATAATGGATGCTAGGCTAACGAACTTTGTTGGTTCCCACGAATGCTCGCGTCTAGTTCACTGTGCCTCGTTGCCAAGTGTCATTTCTTTCTTTTTTTCATGGATTATGATCCTCTTGAAGTTAACTTTATTTTGTAAAATTGAAGATATTGATGCTTAAATTCAAATTAAGGCTCACAATTTAAAAATAACTTCTTTTTTTTAATAAAACAACATTCTAATATACTCTTAATCTTAAATTACACAGATCCCCTCAAAGTTAAAGATCTTATCAGCGGGCCACCAACTCCATTGACTTTAAAAATAACTTTTAATTTTTAAACTATTAATTTTAATCAAAAATCTAAGATTAGTAATTTATTAAATTGAGAGAAGAGAAGTAATTAGAATGGGGCCAAAATGCAGGGATAGGAAATGGACATCATGCATTAGGCAAAGAGGGTGGCGGTCAAATGCAACAAAATAATGGATGCTAGGCTAACGAACTTTGTTGGTTCCCACGAATGCTCGCGTCTAGTTCACTGTGCCTCGTTGCCAAGTGTCATTTCTTTCTTTTTTTCATGGATTATGATCCTCTTGAAGTTAACTTTATTTTGTAAAATTGAAGATATTGATGCTTAAATTCAAATTAAGGCTCACAATTTAAAAATAACTTCTTTTTTTTTATTAATTTTAATCAAAAATCTAAGATAGTACATTTATTAAATCAGGAGAAAAATATGTTTAGGCTAAAAAAAGGTTTAATTTTTTTTCTAGCATAGAAAAAACTTAGAGTGAATTACACTTTTCGTCCCTGAAGTTGGCACGTTTTGCATTTTTGATCCTTAAAGTGAAAAAATTACAATTTTGACCCTAAAGTTGGCAGAATTTTTCAATTGACGTCCTTTGGCCACACGGTGTTAAGTTTCAGCCGTTAACGTCCACACGTGCAAAACACGTGAGGGCATTAATGTCTTTTCACCTATACACTTGAGGGACTGAAAGTGCAAAACGTGACATGTTCAGGGACGAAAAATGAAATTTATTTTATCTATTATCATCTACATATATATATATATATATATATATATACACATATATATATATATATATATATATATATATATATATATATATATATATATATATATATATATATATATATAAATTACTTGTATTAAAATAAAACAAATATATATATATATATATATATATATATATATATATATATATATATATATATATATATATATATATATATATATATATATATATATATATATATATATATATATATATATATATATATATATATATATATATATATATATATATATATATATATATATATATATATATATATATATATATATATATATATATATATATATATATATATATATATATATATATATATATATATATATATATATATATATATATATATATATATATATATATATATATATATATATATATATATATATATATATATATATATATATATATATATATATATATATATATATATATATATATATATATATATATATATATATATATATATATATATATATATATATATATATATATATATATATATATATATATATATATATATATATATATATATATATATATATATATATATATATATATATATATATATATATATATATATATATATATATATATATATATATATATATATATATATATATATATATATATATATATATATATATATATATATATATATATATATATATATATATATATATATATATATATATATATATATATATATATATATATATATATATATATATATATATATATATATATATATATATATATATATATATATATATATATATATATATATATATATATATATATATATATATATATATATATATATATATATATATATATATATATATATATATATATATATATATATATATATATATATATATATATATATATATATATATATATATATATATATATATATATATATATATATATATATATATATATATATATATATATATATATATATATATATATATATATATATATATATATATATATATATATATATATATATATATATATATATATATATATATATATATATATATATATATATATATATATATATATATATATATATATATATATATATATATATATATATATATATATATATATATATATATATATATATATATATATATATATATATATATATATATATATATATATATATATATATATATATATATATATATATATATATATATATATATATATATATATATATATATATATATATATATATATATATATATATATATATATATATATATATATATATATATATATATATATATATATATATATATATATATATATATATATATATATATATATATATATATATATATATATATATATATATATATATATATATATATATATATATATTTTATTTATATATTTATATTCGGTTTATATATATATATATACATATATACGGCTAATTATATATAAAAAGATGATGCTCGGCCAAAAAAAAAGGAAAAGAAGAAAAATCAACAACAAAAGTTTCTTAAAATTCTTTCTTCAAATTCGTGGTTGTTTGGCGTTGAATCATTCTGAAAATCACAAGGTTTTGTTCGCGGTGCAATTCTGATCACGTTCATGTTTTTAATTCTCCGATTGCTCAAGTTTTGTTGACGGTTGAGTTTTCCGGCGACTTCTCCAGTTTTCCGGCAATCTTTAAATCAGAAAACCGTTGGTCAGGTTTTGTGCGGGATCAAGTGTTGAGTCGATTGGTGGTGATTTCAAGTCTTAACTCGAAGAAACAACAAAGATATCGCCACTTTGATTTCTAAGAAAACATGGAAAACAAAAAACGCGATCTAATCTTAGTTTTCCAAAAAAAATTCTTATGAAAAACAATGGTTTTTTACTTTTTTAAAAAAAACTTAAAAACATCTTTTTATTGTTTTTCATTTTTCATTTTACATCTCTCCTTTACTCTTTCCTCACATTTCCAACATGTTTTCTAATGAAAAATAAAAAATGAAAATAACATTTTCTAATGAAAACACGTTTTCAAATTTTTTTTTGTTTCTTACAAATCGAAAACTTATTTCATTTTCTAAAAAATTAGATATAGAAAAAAATAAAAAACATTTTCTACTCTCTTTCCGGCTTAGCCTACCGCTCCGGGGAATAGTATATGAAATCACAAAGGCGACTTGAGATGAGCGTGGTTAATACTAACTAACCAAACGCACCCTAAACCTTCACATTTGATTAAATTATTACATAGGTTGATACATGACTCAAATTCCCTAGAGAACAATAGATACAAGATCTAGAAACCAAATAATTATAGCAATAAGAAAAAGAGAATGGGAATTTTGATATTATTTTCCTTTTCATACCAAAGCACTATTAACTATTTTAGAAACTTCAACAAAAATCATTGGAAACTAACATGGGTGTGATGAAGATACACTACTACAAAATGAAGCTAATGCAACACTTCATAAGCAACACTTGTTAAAAGTGTTGTTTTTTTATCAACATAACTTATAATGCAACACTTTTAAAATAAGTGTTGCATTTTATATGTATAATGCAACACTTTTTTAGAAGTGTTGCATTTTATATGTATAATGTAACACTTTTTTAAGTGTTGCAGAAATTGGCAACACTTTTTAAAAGTGTTGCATTTACTTAAGCTTTAAAACAACACTTGCATTTTGTTGTGGCCTTCGTGATCGACTAGTGGTGACTCTAGCACGTCTAAATTTTGATATATGAAAGATTGTGAGGCTACGTTTTATATGTATTTGTTATCAATATAGTATTGTTGTTGAATGGTTCTTGATTTCGATAGCTCAAAGTTTCTAATTTCATATGTTAGTTCAAAATAATACACAAAAGATAATAAAATCGAATATATTTTCTTTGTATGTTTAAATAGATAACCATCAATTATATGGAGTTCAAAAATTAAATATGTATTTTGTAAAATGAAAATAAAACAAAATATCTGTTGTTAAGCTTTAGTATATATGAAACTGGATTAAAAATTATAGACACTTTGTCAAAACGTTACATTTATGGGATATATTACAAAATGATCGACATATCCCGCTTTAGTATCCCGCTTGTTTATAAAGGAATTCCTACAAGAGATGTGATATTAATGACCATCTAATACATGTTTTTGATTGATACAGTATTTACCGACGCCACCACCAGTTGCTGTTATTACCACACCCCCACCACGTTATGTGAGTACCCCGCTAGCAAAGGTTTGTTAATATGGACATGACTTTTTGGAATTAAAAATGGTAAAATGTACAAGTAACAAAAACTAAAAAATACGCATAGTACTAATTCCAGCTTTTTTAGTTTAAAAAAAAAAGAGAAACTTTTCCACTAAGATTGACACAAAATTGAAACCGCCTGAAAGCTTTTTACCTCATTTTAAAAACAAATTCAAATCTCCCCCCCGACATATGACATACGTTCCCAAAATTTTCAATTTCAAAACTAGCTTGTTTCTCATTTCAATTCAATTGAAAGAAGAAATTGTTTGATAACAGGCGGCTCGGGATCTGCTATTAGATTTATGTAAGATATTTTATTTGTTTGAAACATTTACGAATAAATACTTGTTATTATGCCTACATCATCTTATCTGAGCATTCTACATCAAAATAAAGAAACACATCCTCAAGTGAGTGGTAAGTAATTATAAATATAAGCAAATTATCCGATTGTTCAATTTACTTTATTTGTCGCCTTCATTGTTAATTTCCAGGAATTTTTTTATTTATTTTTATTTCTAATTTTAACATTTTATTAAGGGTTTCAATTACATTTATGGGATATATTACAAAATGATCGACATATCCCGCTTTAGTATCCCGCTTGTTTATAAAGGAATTCCTACAAGAGATGTGATATTAATGACCATCTAATACATGTTTTTGATTGATTAGTTAATGATTGAGATGTTAATGCTCATGATTTGTATGCACAATTCCATTTGATTGAGATCTTATCTCATCAGGTGTGATAGGACTTTGAGACTTTCTCAAGGTTATGCCCTTTTGTACTGGCAATGCTCCACGCTTGGAGTCTTGCATGTTAAATCTTCGTAAGATTTTGTCAATGTATGTACTTTGACTCAAACCAATAAGCCGTTTGGATCTATTTCTATAGATTCTGATTCCAAGAATGTAAGTAGCTTCTCCAAGATCCTTCATGGAAAAACATTTTCCAAGCCAAGATTTAACATCCTGCAAAGTTGGAATATCGTTTCCAATAAGTAATATGTCATCAACATACAAGATCAAGAAGACTACTTTACTCCCACTAGCTCGAATGTAAACACAGGGCTCATCTTGATTTTGAGAAAAACCAAACTCTTTGATTTTCTCATCAAACTTAAGATTCCAGCTCCTGGATGCTTGCTTCAATCCATAAATGGATTTTTGAAGCTTGCATACTTTATTAGGATGCTTTGGATTGACAAACCCTTCCGGCTGAACCATATATACGTCTTCGCTAAGGTCGCCATTTAGGAAAGCGGTTTTGACATCCATTTGCCATATTTCATAATCATGAAAAGCAGCTATGGCAATAAGTATCCTAATTGATTTAATGCTCGCGACTGGTGAAAAGGTTTCCTCATAATCAATTCCTTGAGTTTGAGTATAGCCTTTTGCTACCAACCGAGCTTTAAATGTGTTTACATTACCGTCCATGTCAGTCTTCTTCTTGAAGACCCATTTACACCCTACTGTTTTACAATTGGGTGGAAGATCCATCAAGTCCCATACTTGATTATCCTTCATGGACTGCATCTCTGCATTCATAGCATCTCGCCATTTATCGGATTCAGGATTCGATATGGCTTCACGGTAGTTAGAGGGTTCATCATAATCCCCTAGATAAGGCTCATCTGAATTAATTGCATAATTATACCTTACAGGTATACGATGAGTTCTATCAGATCTACGAAGTGTAGGTGCAACATGTTCTGACTCACCAATAGTGTGCTCAGATTCAACATGTGGACTGCTAGTATTTTCAGAAGGCATATCACCCTGTGGTTCTTGAATTTCTTCAAGATCAACTTTACTCCCACTGATCTTTTGCAAGAGAAGATCTCTTTCCAAGAACTCAGCAAATCGAGCAGGAAACACTTTGTTTTCAGCTGGGTAGTAAAAGTAGTAACCCATTGTTTCCTTTGGGTATCCCACAAAGTTACACTTGATACTTCTGGGTTCTAATTTGTTTGAAGTGTCACGTTTCACATACGCTTCACAACCCCAGACTTTCAAGTAAGACAACTTAGGAGTTTTCCCATGCCACAACTCATGTGGTGTCTTTTCAACCTTCTTGGTTGGAACCATATTGAGTATGCGTGCAACAGACTCTAATGCATATCCCCAAAAAGACGGTGGTAGAGTAGTCAGACTCATCATAGAGCGAACCATATCAAGTAAAGTTTGATTTCTCCGCTCAGACACCCCATTATGTTGTGGGTGGTATGGGAGTGTTTCGGGGGGTGGGGGGGGGGGGGGGGGGGGGGGGGGGGGGGGGGGGGGGGGGGGGGGGGGGTTGGGTGGGGGTGTTGTTGGTTTGTGTGGGTTTGGTTCGTTGGTTTTTTTTTTTTTTTTTTTCTTTTTTTTTTTTTTTTTTTTGTTTTTTTTTTTTTTTTTTTTTTTTTTTTTTTTTTCAGACTCATCATAGATCGAACCATATCAAGTAAAGTTCTATTCCTCCGCTCAGATACACCATTGTGCTGTGGTGTATAAGGTGGAGTGAATTGAGAGACAATCCCACGATTCTTTAAGTGGTCCAAAAACTCTTGACTCATATACTCACCACCTCGATCAGAACGAAGGGCTTTAATGGTCTTTCCAAGCTGATTCTCTACTTCATTTTGGAAGACTTTGAACGTTTCAAAAACTTCATGTTTATGTTTCAACAAGTAAACATAACCATATCTACTATAATCATCAGTAAAAGTAATGAAGTATGATTCACCATTTCTAGACATAGTTCTAAAAGGGCCACATACATCAGTATGTATTAGTCCTAAAAGATCTTTAGCTCTTTCACCTAAACCGGAGAAAGGTGCCTTTGTCATCTTTCCACATAAACAAGACTCGCATACATCAAATGATTCAGAGCCGGTTGATTCCAAAAGTCCATCAGATTGGAGTTTTGAAATGCGTTGTATGTTTATATGACCAAGACGACAATGCCATAGATAGGTTTTATTTAAGTCTTGCTTAAATCGTTTGGCAGTACAAGTATATACAGAACTATTATTTGAAATCACACCATGCATATCAATTTCAAAAATACCATCACGCGGATAGGCATTAAAATAGAATACATTATTCATAGAAACAGAAATACCAAAGTGCATAAATGCAAGTTCATAACCAACATCTTTCAAACGTGAAACTGAAACTACGTTGCTCGTAATACTTGGAGCATAATGACATTGTTCCAACAAAACAATAAGGCCACTTGGAAAAGTAAGCTCATAGGTGCCAATAGCTTCAACAGCTGCTCGACCCCCGTTGCCCACTCGCAGGTCCAGTGTCCCTTTCTTCAGTTTCTTACTTCTTCTCATTCCCTGAACATTGTTACAGATGTGAGTACCACAACCAGTATCAAAAATCCAAGAATCACTAGAAAAAGTATATAGTTGTATATGAAATATACCTGATTTGCTAGTCTCACCAGCTTTGCCCTTTTTCAGCTCAGATAGGTAGATAGGACAGTTCCTTCTCCAATGGCCAACTTTTCCACAACGGAAACATTCGGCGTCTTTTGCTGGGTTTTCCTTCTTAGAGGGTGGTGGAATCTTATTCCCAGCAACTCTTTTGCCTTTTCCCTTCTTAGAAGTATTCGGCTTATTCTTTCTAACCCTTCCATTTTTGATCGTCAGGACGCTCAGAGTTGGAGCCTTGGATGGAACATTCTGTTCAGCAGCTTTGAGCATCGCGTGCAGCTCTGACAGAGACTTCTCCCAACCTTGCATGTTGTAGTTCATGACAAAGTTATCATACGACTTCGGTAGTGAAGCCAAAATCGTATTGACAGCCAAGAGAGTTGGCATAGGAGTTCCAAGCTTTTCCAACCTGTCAATGTAGCTCTTCATTTTTAAAACATGAGAGCTCACTGACTGACCCTCCTCCATTTTGCAAGTGTGAAGAAGCTTGTGAGTTTCATACAACTCTTGATTTGCCTGTTTCTGAAACATATTTTTCAGCTCAGTAATCATATCATATGCTGTACGATCTTCCATTTCCTTTTGGATTTCAGGAGTCATACTCGCAAGCATAATTAAAGCTATCTTCTCTTGCTCATCAAACAATTTTTGATAAGCATCTTGCTGAGCAGCATCAGCTGTCTCGGCAGGAGGATCAGGTAAGGGTTCTTCAATTTTGTTCAACTTCCCTTCATATTTGAGGACAATCCTCAAATTGCGGTGCCAGTCCAGGAAGTTAGTACCATTGAGTTTCTCCTTCTCCAACAAAGAACGGAGTGTATTTTGGTTTACGTTTTGATTGTTTGCCATCTACAATAGAAGTAAGGTTTATTTTAGTATTTTCGATACAAAAACTTTAATAAATTAACTACCCAAGTTTTAATATTATAAAACAATTAATTTACGAAAGCCTAAGATCCACATAGAGATTCCATAACTACATCTGTTGATCAGCTAGCAGTTAAGGAGTCTATTGGTAGGTAACGGGTACCAATTGCATTATTAGTGCAACTCTTAGATCTTTATGGGACCTTGAGATATGTGTAGTTCAGCAAACCACTATTATCTACTGGCATGTTTGTCCCATCCTTGCCTCAAACTCAGGTCTTACCTTGAGCACGATTAAGTCGTCCAATTTGGAAACAGTGGAAATTTAGCCTAGTCTCACTCGTAACTAAAAATCCACCTCGTGGCTATAATTCGATTAGGTCTCACCGTAACCAAAAAATAACGAGGAGTGTTCGCAAGCTGATTGGATGGCATGACTTAAATTTGACGGGTATTTAAAAAATTTGTGTTAACGAATATTGCATGCACACAAAATTCGCTACAATTTTGTTAAAACTCATTTTAACCAATTATATATATATATATGTCGAATATGTTTGTGTCTCCAATTTGTTATTTTATTTATAGAATATAAAATCACATATTTTAATTTTAGACAAAAATAACAAATACACAAACGTGTATCATTTTAAAACAATTTTAAAAGATGTCGACCATATATATATATATATATATATATTAATACATATATTTTATAAATATTACTATATATATATATATATATATATATATATTTGAGTTTCAAAACAATATATTTTAAACTCATTGGAGTTTAACTTTTAAAATCACCAATTTTAATCTTTAAACTCTTTTTGTGTTTTTATTTAATGTTTCCATCAAAAACATTTTAGCATATTTTATAATCAACAATTATAAATAAGTGCAAAAATAAAAACACAACCATGCATCACACACACATAGCCTAGCCCAAAAATCCTATGCTTGATTTCATGAGCCAATATGAAATCAAGAGGTCAATCTAAGGACAATCCTATACTCCCACTTAATCCAAGAACCAAGTGAGATTTTGTGCCATACGTCCATGTTGTTGACTTGATAAAGAAAACACCATCTTCAAAGCAAAACTCCATGTTGCATCTTTTATCTTCAATCTTCATCTTGTTACATTTATTTAAATTGAAAAGTACAACTAG
Organism: Erigeron breviscapus; assembly: GCA_034093135.1. Classification (NCBI taxonomy): domain Eukaryota; kingdom Viridiplantae; phylum Streptophyta; class Magnoliopsida; order Asterales; family Asteraceae; genus Erigeron; species Erigeron breviscapus. The sequence goes on along the minus strand of CM067174.1, from coordinate 54,238,649 downwards.
TCTAATACTTACAATAAAAATAAATATAAATACAACTATGAAAATTAAAAATAAATATTATACAACTTTTGCTTCTATGGCCCCAAATAAATTAATCAACCAACATTTATAATGTTGTAATAATCAACAATCATCACAACAAAACAATTCCATAGGCTAAGGGCATCATGGGCTATGCATGCAACAACAAATTTTAATAACTACATTATTAAAACTACATATGGCTTGTCCATGGTTGCAATGCATGGGTACAACCATGGATTATATAGAATCAATAAAAATAACTAATCAAGCCATAAAAATTAAATTCGAAATTTAAAGTGGTGATTTATTTTTCTATAAAAAATGATCAAAAAATAAAATCACCTGACAACTAAAAGGTGTAAAAGTGGCTCTGATACCACTGTTGGAAATACTAGACCCTCGTGTGTACTTTTAAAATTTATAAACGCAGCGGAAGACTTTATATACAAACATGTATTTTATAAAAACATGCACACGATTAATATTTCCACCAAGATCCAATTACACCATGATAGTTGTCATAATAAGATAGATTAAGAATAATACCTTTTGAGTAGATGAAATCACGTAGGATGAAACAATATTCAATGATATGAATATCTCTACAGTTGATCCACACGAACACTTCAAACAATACCCGAAGGCTGCTAGACCTTAATCACCTAGATCAAAACTACCAAACTCCTAGCTTGGTCTTTTTAATCCTCCCAACCAAAAACTAAAGAACTTAATTTTGTAGGAACGGAAGATCGATATTTGAAACTCATAAAACAATGTCCTTTAAGAAAGTATCCTTTTGTTTTAGTCCGAATGGATTATTAAATAGCTGCCGAATCCTTTCTATTATGTAGTGTGAATCATACACACATATTATATTAAAAAGAAAGCTGCCCAATCCTTTTCATCACGTAGCCATCCTTTTTGTAGTAGTCGGCCAAAAGAGAAATCAAAACAAGAAGACAATTGTTTACTCTCTTCCTTTTTATATTCATGCATCATATCATATATGAATATTTAAATCTATATTTAAATAATTAATAAATCATATAGATTAATTAAATAAATATTGCTAATTAACTCAACTAGTTAATTGATAAAAGTCAATCTTATCTCCATCTATTTTGGTGATTATATATATGTATATAATATACATATATCCGGGTATCTAAATGTTCATTGTGTGTGACCCCGTAGGCTCGTGTGTAAGCGGTAGTATAGTTTTGTGTTATGACGTACACACTAATCCAACATAGAGATGGTGGGGCAACACATCAGAACTCCAGGTATGGGTTATCGCAATGATACATTTGAGATTGATAAAAGTTTGTGTTAAGCAGATTGTTCTTATTAAGTTTAAAGATTTATATGCTGATAACCTTTTTCTTCACTTAATGCTGATGAGTATACTAACTGTATTTTCCCCCCTATTTATATGCAACAGGCTATATTATTTGGCATATATAAAGCATGCATCTGGTGATGATTTACAAAAGGAGGATTATAATATTTGTAGGATTTTAATCGAATAAATTATATGCTATGTAACACTTTATGGTTCTCTTTGACATTGGACATATTTACTTTCTATAATGTATTGGTTTGATCGAAATGTAAATATAAGACATCTGTATTCTATGATGTATTGGGTTGATCGAAATGTAAATATTATTTCTTTAATGTTTTAAGGTGTTGCAATAAAATCATACAAGTGTTGTATTATAGTCTCAAAAGTGTTGCATTATGGTTGACAAAGATGTTGCATGATGATGCTAAAAGTGTTGCAATAGTGTGTATTAAGTGTTGCATTTAAGACTAAAAGTGTTGCAATAGTGTGTAGTAAGTGTTGCATTTAAGACAAAATGTTGCAAAAAAATTAAGAAGTGTTGCATTTGATATAAAAAAGTGTTGCATTTACAAATACTTGCAACACTTTAAAAAAGTGTTTCCGACTAAAAGTGTTGTTTTAGACCTAAGGCGACGTTTAGCACTATAAAGTGTTGCATTTACGATGCTAAAAGTGTTGCAATAGTGTGTATTAAGTGTTGCATTTAAGACTAAAAGTGTTGCAATAGTTTATAAGTGTTGCATTTACAAATACTTGCAACACTTTATGAGTATTGCATTAGCTTCATTTTGTAGTAGTGATAATACGGTCAAAATGTGCACAAGCAACACCAGGTGTGTGTTTCTTTGCAATACAATTCACAAAAGAGCATAATGTATGAAACTATGTGAAAACAGAGCTAATAGCAAAGAAAATGCAAACCACCCTGAATTTAAAGGTAATTAACAGGAAAATATGAACAAATTATTCATGATCTATTTAAGGAGCCTCAACGCTACCATATACACACATTTGGTAATATATTTCCTTAATTTCTTATACAAAGCAGAAAAAATGACGGTAGCCCAGAGAAACGTTCCTGCTCGTGGTAATGTGCTGTCAAGGTCTGTGAAGGCTGTGGTGAACTAGCCTCTGAATGGTATTTTTAGGTGAAACATCATGTGAAATTAGTATTATCCATATCTCAGTTTCCAGTTTCTTTGTACACATCTTAATGTTGTAACGGTTATGTGTTATATTTTTTTTCTTTTTTTATAATGTTCATTATTGTATTCTTGTATTCGTTTGAAAGTGAAATTGCTATCTGCAAATACATAAGCATCTTATGATACCATCGTGTATGTTACAAGCATTATATGTAGCAGGTTATGTCTTGGAATAACAAATAATAATCGGCCATTCCTATCATTTCTGCTGATATTCAGAACTCAACTGAATTGTTCCATCTTTTTTGTAGAATGAAGCAACTGACCAACTTGGTTGGAGGCTAACAGTTGCCTCATTCTTTTCCTGCTTCATTTGGGCCGGGCAGATTGAATTTTCGAGATCATCTTGGTGAACATTTGAACCTAATTCTTTTACCGTTGTCGCACTAAGTGAATGTTAGAAAATGAATTTATATGTTCAAAAGAAACAAAGTTCATACAAATAGCCAATCCAATCCTTATAGGTTTAATAAACATAAGTAACATCAAATGTTTAGCCTCTGGGTGAACTCTGTTATTATGTTTTGGGGTATCTCTAGGTAATGTAAGTATGTATGCTTTTAAACTCAACACTTCTTGATGTTTAATGCTTAAATTTTGGAATATGTTTCAGTTTGTAATGCAAATACAATGCTCATTGCAGATTATTTGCCAATTCATTATATCATCTTACAAATTATGGTCGAAAATCATAGATGTTGATTAAGCAGAAATGCAGATCGTACATGATAAGCATGTCAATCGTTTTACACATGCATTGTCTCGAAAATGAACCAATGTAAATTTATTCCCGCATAAACAAAGAAAAGAAAAATAAAACAAACCTACTTCCTTATGATACTTATGCCCTTTTATAATTCTCGCCCGTTACTCCTTACACTGCTCGTATGGCTCCAAAGTAGCAATTGCAGCAGCAGCAGGTCCAGAAGGTCCAGCAGTTGACGGGTCTTTCAAGAAACCGCCAATGCCAGCTGGACTAAAGAAGCCATTATGATGATGACCCATATGAAAAGCAGGCACAAAAGGAGGCATACCACCAAATGGGCCAGCATGATCAGAATTCCTCTTCACAAGCGGCTCGCCCCTAACAGACCCACGTTCACCGCCATCAAACTCCCTGAAACGATGGAGATACACAGTTAACGGCTCTATGTAATCATCAAAACCCAATTTGTTCATAGCCCAGAGAACATCTTCAGCTGTGATGGTCTTCCTCTGCTCACGCTGGCATCGGTCATTAGCTTCACCTGTCACAAAGCTAATGTACTCTGAAACACATTCCTGGATGGTTTCTTTGGCGTCGTCTGAGATTTTGGCGTGAGGCGGGAGGATCTTTCTCATGATTCGGATCACATTTGCTATCGGCATAAAGCGGTCTTGTTCTCGCACAGTGCACTCATTATTGTCATCTGTAGATGAGTTGTTATTGTTGGTAGCCTGCATTTCTGGTAGTTTTATCTTCATTTCTGGTTTTTGCATCCATTAATGTCAAAAATCATTTTAGTAGCTCAGGTCATTTCATAAACAATATATATCAAACACTTTTACGTACATGCAGTACAACCAAATAACTACATTAATTTACTTAAAAGATATTTATATTTCACACACTCATATAAATCTTAATTAGCATGCATGACACTTTTTTCTACAACTATATATGTCATATCTTTCTCCAAAAGGCCACAAAACACATTTCACTCGGATTTTTGATATATACAAAACACTTAATTAACTAGATTGAGAGATTGAAGAATTTTTGAACTCAAAGGCCGGGCCAAGCGTGAGGTGCGGTTGGGTCCAGGATGGATGAGACTACATATTTACAATTAGCTAGCCCTATTTAATTAATGATCATATCTACAAATTTTACATGCACAGTAGTTCAAAGTTGCATGAGTGCTACATATATCCAGAGCCTCCTTGGATTGCAAATAAGACTTGCTGTTACTACTATTTCTGTTCGGTCAATTTTATATACAGTAGTTTGATATTTCCGCACATATATAAGGCTTTCTATATAAGATATATATATATCTCTAAAAATATATAGAGTAAATAAAGTAAGAAGACGTACCAGATGTAGGGTGGATGGGGAGCTTGTGGAAGCCATGGAAACCTCCTCCTCCTACACGTTCCATTTTTATTTTTTTTTAAATCTTTCTTTTCACTGGGATTTAACAGAATAATATAACTCAATCACGCAGTCATTGATGATCAACAATTACTTTATACTAACTTCAAATATAACGAAATTAAAGTCAAACCTCAAAAATGTAAAAAATAAATGCATGCACCAGTCATAATTAATATATCAGTTATCAATAATGAATGCATGCATGCAAATCACACGCTTCTAAATTCGGAACTAGCTCCTTGTGTTGTAACTTGTAACAGCTTGTTATGATTCCCGCATCCTCATGTTAAGTTTATGATTGTATTTTTCTAGCATCCTGGTTGCTTAATATATGACTAAAAATCAACCTAAAACCTTAAGAAATTGACATGTGTACTCCACTAATTCTCTTCCTAATCTTGCCCCCTGATTTTTCCACATGTCATCATCTTACTATTAGGCATATGTTTAGACATACCAATTAGGTAGATTTATCATTATCCTAATATAATACATTGTTACGTACGCTCAAAAAAATAAAATAAAAAATACATTATGTTTCTAGATTCTAATTAATTCTAATGCAGTATATATATACGATTTCGTATGTGTACGTATATTCCATTAGTTATTAGCTAGTGTGTAGAGTATTAGTTTGGCTCTTATTATTATATACTCCCTCCGTTCCATTAGAAGTGTCCTACTTTGAATATTCAAAGTCTTTATTTTTAAACTTTGACCTTAAATTTATTTTTTTTATGTTATACAAAACTTGATAAAAGTTATAGCATTGAAAAACACGTTCTAAAACACAATCAAATCATATAAATTTCATCAAGTATTATCTAACACAAATAAGATTATTTAAGGTCAAAGTTGCAAATGTTAGACTTTGAAAATTAAAAACATGACACTTCTAGTGGGACGGAGGGAGTATATATTAGCTTGGTTCTTACGGATGAGATTCAAGGAAACCAGATATAGTTTATATTTGTGGTGCTTACAACTGAAGATCGAAGAAACAACAATTATTATATTGTTTCTAATGAATTCTTTTAGATTGGTTTTTTTTTTTTTTTTTTGTGATGATCGGCCACAATGCACTATGTATTAGATTAGGGTTGTGATGTGCAAAATCGAGTCTTAAAAATTAAAACAAGGAATACCCTAAAACTGACTACTACACACTTGCGGGCAGTGGACCCGTTCGTATATAGTATAGCTAGAAGGTAAGTCCAGGATCGAACACGAGGAATGGTTTTGAAATAGTTGTCAGCTAAAGTGGTTTTAGAATAAGGATGGAACCGTAGCCGAATTGTTACCTCACCTTGACAATATGAAATTAAAGAAATTGAAATGACAAGACAATTGAAAAGTAAAGAAAGTTCAAACAATATGAATAAAGATCATCCACTTTGAATCCACTTGACTTCAGTTATGATTGCACACGATAAAGTTCAGATTATTTAGAGTTGACAAGATAATCGTGAAAGGATAAAATGCTCGCGTGGTACCACCAACCGCTCACAAATAACCAAAACACCTAAGTTGCTAGTTAAATTACCCAAGCCGGTACCACCAATGCCTAGAAAATCTCCCCAACAATTAGTTTGCTTGATTATCCAATTACCAATTATGCCTATGTGAATGAAAACGCGGTACCACCAACCGTTTCTAAACACGTTTACCAATTAACTCCTATTATAGATTTGACATTCACCGTCATATCATAAACCGGTGACAAACGACCATAGACAATCGAATTGAAACGATAAACGTATTCACCTAGTACCACTAACGATGAACACATAAACCATCAACATCAAAAGAATAAATCGCAAGGAATTAATTGATAAAGATCACGACACAACGATAATTGAATCAACTCTTGAATTAAAATATTGCAATCATATCATTCGTCAAGTTTCATCAAAGTGGATGATTAGAAATATAGCCAATCATACTAAATTGAATTGCAATAAAGAAATTGAAAGAAAACATATTGTACCAATGATTGTTGAATATAAATTGCAAGACAGAAGATTAGATACGATCTAGATGGATGTTCTTGAATCTTCAATGAATCAAATGATGAAATCTGCGATGATCCGTCAAAGACTCGTGGTAGAACAGCTCCTAGAAAGAAAAACTTGGCTCATGGGAAATTAGGGTTTTTTTCTTTATATACCTCCCCCAATCTGATGCAAAGAGGCTGTAGCCCTGATCTCCCTGTGCACTCACTGCGCCGCAGTGGGCATGGTGCGCTCCCACTGTGGCGCAGTGGAAAGTCCCTGGAATTCTGATCATAAGGTGACTGCGGCGCAGTGGGGAATGAGTCCTCCCACTGCGGCGCAGTGTTAAATCTCTGGAAAGCATTGGCTTCTTCTCGACCAGTGACTGCGGCGCAGTGGGGCATCATCCCTCCCACTGCGGCGCAGTGTGAATCCACTGGAAAGTTGTGGCTTTGGCACCCATTGACTGCGGCGCAGTGGGGAATGAGTCCTCCCACTGCGGCGCAGTGCTAACTTGCTGAAATCTTTGTTCTTCTTTATCATCAGCCCTCGAACACTCGGATCAACATCTTGGGCTAAAATCGTCAGAAAATGTACCAAATGGGCGCACAACCTGCTAAGAACCTGAAAGCACTAACAAACACCATAAACGCGCCAAATGCATACAAAATCGACTCAAAACACATACGAAAAGGCCAATAACGAAGTGGGCGATCTATATAAATTGGTCACATCAAATCCCCCCACACTTGAGCATTGCTTGCCCTCAAGCAAATCTGGAAATTAAGCAAAAAGCATTCCTTGGCAATGAAGCTATAGAAACAAATTACGAGTATAAAAAAGAAGCCACACCAAGCATGTCAATGACAAAAAGTTGGGTGAAGCAGTTTTAATCTTAAATGAAAATCCGAAATGTTTGACAATATCTGAACAATCCACAAGCCTCAATAACACGACTAAGCAAAAGTGAAACAAATGAGCCTATCAAAATCATCCTACTCCAACGAACTTACTATTGGGGATGAATATATATATATGAATAACCACTCATTGCACGGTCGTGATGCATATCTTACCATAGGCTTGAACAAGGATCATAGCTCCACCAACATGGCGTGAGCACCAAGTACATCATCAAAATAGGCATATAGGACGGTTGTATAGTTAGGCTAAGGTATAAATAATGGATATTTACAATGGAGTATGGGAGTGTAGGTTAGAAATGAAAGGAAACAGTCAAAAGTATAGGGTATGTATGAAATATGTACAAAATAGTCTAATCAAAACCCGTACCATTGATTGCCAACAAACTACCAACCCCTAAGATGTAATCCCGCTAAGACACCTCAAAAATACCAAGCAAAACCCGACACCATTGTGGTGTATCAACTTCAAACAACTTCAATTCAACCAAGTCTTCCATTATATTCACGAACCAAATGATACAACAATTCTTTTGACATATACGAATGAGAAATACCTACTAGTAGCCCAAGTTCTTTTTTTTTTTAATTGAATCATTTTTACTCTACTAGTAGGCACCCTCTTACAATGATGAACAATGTCTATAACCATATACTTCCTTTGAACAATCCAAGACATTCCCCAATAACTTGACCAAATGACGTATTCTCATAGACAATAATATTCCACTAGACAATCCACTGAAGCTCTCCCAAACCATCCAAACAAACCAATGACAATCAATGGCCCCCCAGATTAGACTATCGGTATAGTAAGGTATAATTAGGTAAAGTTTACATATTTAAGTGGATATATACAAAGGAAAAGGCTAAGTTAAAAAGGATGTATAAGTGTACTTTGCACTAAGGATGAGTGCAACAAAGGTTTACAAAGGAAGGAAAGAAAGTGTATGTATAATAAAGGTAAAAATATACAAAAGCAAAGGTGCAAAGAAAGAAAGAAAATACAGGTCAAACCTAATATGCCAATTCGTCATCCAATGTACTTATATCACAAAAGGAAAAGGCTAAGTTAAAAAGGATGTATAAGTGTACTTTGCACTAAGGATGAGTGCAACAAAGGTTTACAAAGGAAGGAAAGAAAGTGTATGTATAATAAAGGTAAAAATATACAAAAGCAAAGGTGCAAAGAAAGAAAGAAAATACAGGTCAAACCTAATATGCCAATTCGTCATCCAATGTACTTATATCACAAAAGTGATCTCACTGCGGTCTCGTAACGATCACCAGGCCAAGTTCTAGCTCAACACATCACCGGCACACTCATATCAAAGAAATGAACCCGGAAATGGAAGAAATAAACCTCAAATTCGCACATCTTAGTTCAGAGTTCGAAATGGAACCCTTACTCCCGAATAAATCCAAGAGCCTAAGAGAGGGACAAATTACAAGGCAATCAAACCAAAACCATAAACACCTAGCACATCTATAAATGAATGATGAATCTCACAACTTTAGGTGTTTGGGAAATTTGAGTATGCAAGTAATGTTATCAATCCACAAGGATTAGCCCAATAACCGTTCAGAACACATTTCGCCGATTAAAATTGTGCCAAGGAAAAATTTTGCAATTGCTCATTAAGTTATTATGAATTAAGTGACAAAAGCAATTTACCACAAGGACAAGCTCAACACAAGTTTCAAATCATACCATCTTTCGTCATCTTACCAAATCGAAACAACCAATCTCAAACATGCACATCATAGTTCAGAATTCAAGATAGAACCCTTACTCTTGGATAAAACCCAAAAGCCTACGAGAGGGACACATCTACAAGAACGGTTAAATCTCAATGGCAAAACAACAAAAGAGATATATCCGGTTACTTAAACCTATTTGCCACCCCCCACACTTAAGATGGACAATGCCCCCAATGTCCATACTCGGTCAGAACAAAGGTAAATAGGGGTAAGCACAATAGACAGAAAGAATGAGAACACATACCGGATCATGGACACATTCCGTTTCAAAACAAGTAAGTCGACCCCGCACCACAAATTGCTCTTCCTAAAAAGGAAGTCCAATTTGGTTGACGGGAGAAACAAACTAGTTCAAAACGGAAGGTGCGAGAGCTGTGTGTGAAACAATGTTAATAAAGATGCCAATAAAAAATATTGCGCTGAACTTACTGCCAGCATATGCACATGACATCATAGTGAGCTACTAACACGATCACACAATCAAACAAATCCAACGGGTCCTCCCCCACACTTGGGTTCCACTAGGTATTGCCATCAATCAGATCAAACCTGTTCAATAACATTCCAAAAGACCAACCATCCAAAATATCCAAAATAGTTCAAACAAAATAAAGTACCATGCAGAAAATAAAAGAAAACAAAGGGAATTACAAATGTTTCATCACCTCGTAGGGTGGATACCAGACAAAGATAAATAAAGTAATGTCATAAGAATACCAACAAAATCAATCATCATATGATTCCATCCCACGGTACCGGATGGGAATCATCTCCACTCACTGCTGATGTCCATGGTAGCCATAGGGTAGTCCAGGTTTGCCAAAAATACTTGTCACCCAATCCTGTTCTTCCTCCTGAGCTGAACCTGAACCACCAGCACCTCCCCCTGACTGATCAGCATCAAATCCTGACGCACCTGCATCCAAACCTGCAAAAGATGAAGAACTACCGCCAACATGTCCACCCTGAAAAACCCCAAACTGCACTGGACCACGAGGAGAACCTCCTAAATCATGGGGTTGTGGAGACATGTTCCCCGGAACAGTCGTCTGAGAGAAGAAGGGCTGACCCCCCTAACGATAATCAGGGACATAAATAGGCGGTGGAGAGAATGGAGGAATCGGATCAGGTCTAACAAACTCCCGGCCATGATACTGAGCATCCCACATAGGCTGATAATAATCAAGGTTATAGTTAGTGTGGGCCTGCTGTGATCCAATCCAGGTGAAATCCTGGTCCACCCTCCTCTAGTACGCATCAAACTCTCGCTGACTGTTCTGCTGAGACTCATAGATGTTCTGAATAGTGTTCCCCAAGAGTGTAAGATCAAACGAAGGAGGGATGGGAATGTTACGTCCAGTCCTCCTCGGTGGCTCCCATGGAGCATCAGCCATCTCAACATCAGCCTCCTCATCCTCCTCCTGTACAGGAGGTGGTCCTTCAACCTCACCCTCATCATCTAACAAACGCTCCTGCTCATTGTCTTTCTTTTTCTTCAAAATCTTTGCCCTCCAAAGCTCCTGATACGTAAAATCCTCCTGATGTACTGGCAATGAGAGATAGGTCTGGCAATCATCAAAAGGAAAAACTCCCATCCTCTTATAGATCACCGTGATAAAGTGTCCCAAAACCAGAGTCGCATCGGTATGATTACACATACGGTCCAGAAGCACAAGAGGAGGCAAAGCAAACCTGGATGGAGCACCCTCAGAAAATAACTTAAGTAACCAAAGATCGTTCTTGTACGCCTTCTCCCAATGAGTAGACCTCTGTACCAGGAAAGTCACAATCATCCGGTGGAGCAACCTCAAACGCACATTCTTAATCTTTGACACACCACTTGTGTATGTCCATGTCTCTCCCCCCATGATCCTGGCGTAATACTCCACGATAGACTCTCCATCACCCAAATCGGCCTGTGTTCTATACCCCTTCTTCAGAATATCCCTAAACTCAGCACTCAGCAACTCCTCCCTCGTATACATCCCACAGTAGTAACCAAATTCAGCAATTGACAACCTCCTCTGCACTCCCCCACAGTAAAACGAGACTACCCTCTCTTCAAAAATGTCTTTGACTTTTCCCAATTCCTTCTTCAGTTTCAAGGTTGAATAGAACTCTAAACATAACTCACGGTAAGCGGTTTCACGGTTAGCGAATACCCGCCACCAAATATCACAACTCACTTGATGCCCTCTTGACGCACCTCCAACCCTCATACTCATAGAAAACCACCGTCGAAGATCCTCCTGAACTCCAAATACCTGAGCTTGAAATTGAGTTAAATGTCTTGCAGGAAGGACCACATGCTTAGAAAGTTTATACAATTTGTTCTTGTAGATGTTCTTCTGAGGCTGCCTAATTCCCTCAAATGATAGCCAAGCATGTCGCTCGTTCAATTCTTTAATAAATGTAAGCGGCACCTCCGCTTGTTTCTTTGAAGTTTTAGTCGGGACATCAACCGCCTCACTGGATTGCCCCTCAACCATTTTGTGCTTTCCCGCGGCCTTATCACTAGCTCCCGCTCCCTGCATTCACAACATGAAAACGTCTAATTGTAAGTATTAAGAATACACAATTGGAAATCATATATAAAACAAGCAAAAATCTTGGCAGGGAAAGGCCCCCACTGCGGCGCAGTGGGCATGATTCACCCTCACTGCGGCGCAGTGGGCATGATTCACCCTCACTGCGGCGCAGAGGATCTCACTGCGGCGCAGTGAGGCATGAACCCCCTCACTGCGGCGCAGTGAGGTCAAAAATATGGGCAACTCACTAGGGTTCATCATGATATGGCACAAAATGGGGTAAATCAAACAAACAAATTCAGGGAAAAGATCCAGTAATCTCCACTTAAAACAACCTATACCGACATTCCCCCATACTTGTTCTTCAAATCAAATTCCCAAATTTTTCAAAACCCTAATTTCTAATTTAAAATCACAAATTGATGAACTAGATGAAAGATTCAACACTCAATTAGCTTCTATTGCCCACAAACATCAAAACCCCTAAATTAATTCGAAAGATTAAGCTAGCATAAACCCTAGAAATTTAAAGCTCAAAATAAAAGAAAAATAAAAAGAAACTAGAGAGAAAACTTACACTTCTTCCCATTATGCAATGTATTAAGATGAAAATCTGGAAGATTGATAAAAGATGGAAGAAAAATGGAAGATCTTGAAGGATGTTAATGGGTATTTTCGGTTTTTAGAGAAGGGAGAAAAGAAAGATAAGGTGAAAGTGAAAAGTAAAATAAAAAAAAAAAAAAAACTAAGCTATATTTACATCGGTCCAGGAGATGACTTACCTGGCAGCCCACTGCGGCGCAGTGGAACAACTGCACTCCCGCTGCGGCGCAGTGGGGATTATTTTACAATTGGGCAGTGGTTTAACACTGCGGCGCAGCCAAGCCATCCCACTCCCACTGCGGCGCAGTGGGAAGTTGCTGGACTCCCACTGCGCCGCAGTGGGTGAACTCCCACTGCGCCGCAGTGGGTGAACCTCCCACTGCGCCGCAGTGGGTGACACCTCCCACTGCGCCGCAGTGGGTGACACCTCCCACTGCGCCGCAGTGGGTGACACCTCCCACTGCGCCGCAGTGGGTGAACCTCCCACTGCGCCGCAGTGGGTGACACCTCCCACTGCGCCGCAGTGGGTGACACCTCCCACTGCGCCGCAGTGGGTGACACCTCCCACTGCGCCGCAGTGGGTGAACCTCCCACTGCGCCGCAGTGGGTGACACCTCCCACTGCGCCGCAGTGGGTGACACCTCCCACTGCGCCGCAGTGGGTGACACCTCCCACTGCGCCGCAGTGGGTGAACCTCCCACTGCGCCGCAGTGGGTGACACCTCCCACTGCGCCGCAGTGGGTGACACCTCCCACTGCGCCGCAGTGGGTGAACCTCCCACTGCGCCGCAGTGGGTGAACCTCCCACTGCGCCGCAGTGGGTGACACCTCCCACTGCGCCGCAGTGGGTGACACCTCCCACTGCGCCGCAGTGGGTGACACCTCCCACTGCGCCGCAGTGGGTGAACCTCCCACTGCGCCGCAGTGGGTGACACCTCCCACTGCGCCGCAGTGGGTGAACCTCCCACTGCGCCGCAGTGGGTGACACCTCCCACTGCGCCGCAGTGGGTGAACCTCCCACTGCGCCGCAGTGGGTGACACCTCCCACTGCGCCGCAGTGGGTGAACCTCCCACTGCGCCGCAGTGGGTGACACCTCCCACTGCGCCGCAGTGGGTGACACCTCCCACTGCGCCGCAGTGGGTGACACCTCCCACTGCGCCGCAGTGGGTGAACCTCCCACTGCGCCGCAGTGGGTGACACCTCCCACTGCGCCGCAGTGGGTGAACCTCCCACTGCGCCGCAGTGGGTGACACCTCCCACTGCGCCGCAGTGGGTGACACCTCCCACTGCGCCGCAGTGGGTGACACCTCCCACTGCGCCGCAGTGGGTGAACCTCCCACTGCGCCGCAGTGGGTGACACCTCCCACTGCGCCGCAGTGGGTGACACCTCCCACTGCGCCGCAGTGGGTGACACCTCCCACTGCGCCGCAGTGGGTGACACCTCCCACTGCGCCGCAGTGGGTGACACCTCCCACTGCGCCGCAGTGGTGAACCTCCCCTGCGCCCTGGGTGCAAAAACCCCCACTGCGCCGCAGTGGGTCTGATACACTCCCACTGCGCCGCAGTGGGAACTCCCTGGCCTTCGGGTGCAAAAACCCCCACTGCGCCGCAGTGGGTTTGACACGCTCCCACTGCGCCGCAGTGAGAACTCTTTTCGCCAAATAAACATATTGACATCTCTCTCAAAATAATATTATCCTTATAATATTAAAACGCAGCGGAAAATTGAACCATTTCAATGTGACATATGTAGTTAAAATCAAATTTTAACTTATAAAATAAAACCCAAACAATAAGGATCCATGTATATGAATAACATACATACAAAACAACAACCATAGGGTGTTTAGAAGACTACCTTCTTCCAAGCTAATGAGAAGGTTGAATGAAGGAGATGATGATCTTGAAGTGGCTAGTCTCCAACCTAGAAGAACCTCAAGCTAGTATACCCCAAGCCTCCAACAAACACCCAAATATGTGCTAGGATTTAACTTGAAATGATTTAGGTGAATCGATCATTTATCCTTTTGTCACAGATGTCATGTTAAATCCTAGAGACACAGAGTGATCATTCTCTATTGATTTAACTTTGTAGCAGGCCTTAGACATCTTACTCTCAACGAATAAGAGGGACAAATTCCATCTCGACTACATACGTCTCTCACAATCACCTTATATCATACCTGAGCTTAGTCTTATGTACTGCCATGTTTCAGAACAGCGAAGAACTAAGTCAAAGTATAATATTCAGTGAATATCAAGACCCAATATGTATCTCAGGTCTGAGGATACAATGATATTCGCCTTTTAACTCAAGATTACTTATGATCAATCACAGAGATTCCATGTAGTAATGCTTGATTGCAGGTCAGTCCAATATTTGTATCCCACAAATATCTATGAACCTTGGTAGCAACACTTTGCTCTATATTCAAAACCTTTTGAATATCTACCAATCCAAGTTCATAATAATCTTACATTCATATTTGTTCCCACAAATATGATCGACTACGGACATTTAGAATAATTAACTTATTCATGGATTTAAACATGCAAAAATGGAACATAACACAATTTAAATGCAAAATACCAATATTCATATAAATGTGTTAATAACTACAAGTGTTCCGATATCCAAATACTAAAAATAGATCAAATCCAATCACTAGAATATCGAAGTCCCATGGCACAAGTATGACTCTCATGCTTAGGCCTTTCAAGGAGCTTCGTGAGTGGGTCCGCAACATTTTGATCGGTGTGAACTTTGTGAATACATATCTTTCCCTTTTCAACTTCATCCCTTATGTAGTTGAATCTCCGCTCAATGTGCCTAGTCTTTTGATGTGCACGAGGTTCCTTGATTTGAGCAATCGCACCCTCGTTATCACAAAGAATTTCTAGGGGTCCTTGAATGGAAGGAACAACCCCTAGATCGGCAATGAATTTCTTCAACCATGCAGCTTCTTGTGCTGCTAGAGAAGCGGCGATGTATTCCGATTCTGTAGTGGACAATGCAACCACATCTTGCTTTGAGCTTTTCCAAGAAACAGCTCCTCCATTTAGAATGAAGATATACCCCGATTGTGATCGAGAATCATCTCGATCAGTTTGGAAACTCGCATCCGTGTAACCCTTTACAACGAGTTCCTCCTCACCAGATCCATATATTAAGAACATATCTTTAGTGTTTCTAAGATATTTCAATATATATTTGACAGCCATCCAATGACTATCTCCTGGATTTTGCTGGTATCTACTTGTCATGCTTAAAGCGCATGACACATCCGGTCTCGTGCATATCATAGCATACATGATGGATCCTATAGCAGATGCATATGGGATTCCACTCATTCTTTCTGCTTCAACTTCATCCCTTATGTAGTTGAATCTCCGCTCAATGTGCCTAGTCTTTTGATGTGCACGAGGTTCCTTGATTTGAGCAATCGCACCCTCGTTATCACAAAGAATTTCTAGGGGTCCTTGAATGGAAGGAACAACCCCTAGATCGGCAATGAATTTCTTCAACCATGCAGCTTCTTGTGCTGCTAGAGAAGCGGCGATGTATTCCGATTCTGTAGTGGACAATGCAACCACATCTTGCTTTGAGCTTTTCCAAGAAACAGCTCCTCCATTTAGAATGAAGATATACCCCGATTGTGATCGAGAATCATCTCGATCAGTTTGGAAACTCGCATCCGTGTAACCCTTTACAACGAGTTCCTCCTCACCAGATCCATATATTAAGAACATATCTTTAGTGTTTCTAAGATATTTCAATATATATTTGACAGCCATCCAATGACTATCTCCTGGATTTTGCTGGTATCTACTTGTCATGCTTAAAGCGCATGACACGTCCGGTCTCGTGCATATCATAGCATACATGATGGATCCTATAGCAGATGCATATGGGATTCCACTCATTCTCTCTTGCTCAACTTTTGAGCTGGGAGATTGAGAAGTACTCAATATAGTTCCTCTTTGAATAGGCACCAAACCCTTTTTGGAGTTTTCCATCTTGAACCTTTTCAAGATCTTGTCTATGTATGCACTTTGATTCAAACCTATTAAGCGCCTTGATCTATCCCTATAGATCCTTATTCCCAAAATATAGGCGGCTTCACCAAGATCCTTAATGGAAAAGCAACTTCCAAGCCAGGCTTTTACACCTTCCAAGGTTGGAATGTCATTTCCAAATAGTAGAATGTCATCGACATATAATACTAGAAAAGTAATGATGCTCCCACTAGCCTTCTTATACACACAAGCTTCATCGGCATTTTTGATGAAGCCAAATTTCTTGACTTCTTCATCAAAACGACGATTCCAGCTTCTTGATGCTTGTTTCAATCCATAGATTGATTTCTTTAACTTGCATACTTTATTAGGATGTTTTGGATCGACAAAACCTTCAGGCTGATCCATATAGACATCTTCCTCAAGATATCCATTTAGAAAAGCGGTTTTGACATCCATTTGCCATATCTCATAGTCATAATGTGCGGCTATGGCAAATAATATCCTAATAGACTTTAGCATTGCCACAGGCGAAAAAGTTTCATCATAATCGACCCCTCGAGTTTGAGTGAAACCTTTTGCTACAAGTCTAGCTTTATAAGTACTCAAGTTTCCATGCATATCGTGTTTCAATTTGAACACCCACTTACTTCCAACTACTTTGGAATTAGGAGGTTCAACAACCAATTCCCAAACTTGGTTGTCATACATGGATTGCATCTCAGCGTTCATGGCCTCTAGCCATTTGTCCGAATCTGATTTGGACATAGCATCATGGTAGGTGGTAGGTTCATCAGAAACTACCATGTAGCATTCATCCACGAGAAATCCATATCTCTCAGGTGGATAAGTAGCTCTACCAGATCTACGAACGTTTTGTGTGTCTTGATCAACCCTTTGATCATCTTCAACATCCTTTTGTTGAATGCTAGTGTCACCCAAGTGTGTATCTGTCAGTGGTTCTTGATCTTCTTCAAGTTCCACTGTTCTGGAACTAGTTCCTTCCATAAGGAATTTAGTTTCCAAGAACTCAGCCTTTCGAGCAACAAATACATTTTGCTCATTAGGATTGTAGAAATAATATCCCAAATCATCTTTGGGATATCCTACAAAGATACACTTAGTGGATCGGGGCTCTAATTTGTTTGAGGCATCATGTCTTACATAAGCCTCACAACCCCATACCTTTAAATATGACAAAGATGGAACTCTTCCATGCCATATTTCAAAAGGTGTTTTCTCCACTTTCTTGGTGGGAGCCATATTTAAAATTCGGGCAGCAGAGATTATGGCATATCCCCAAAATGATAGAGGTAGTGAGCTTCTGCTCATCATGGAACGAACCATATCTAATAGAGTTCGATTCCTCCTTTCAGACACACCATTATGTTGTGGTGTTCCAGGTGGAGTTAGTTGTGAGACAATCCCACAACTTCTAAGATGATCTTGAAAAGCATCACTTAGGTATTCACCTCCTCTATCAGAACGAAGAATTTTTATTGTCTTACTGAGTTGGTTTTCTACTTCATTCTTGAAAATTTTGAACATTTCAAAAGCTTCACTCTTATGTTTTAATAAGTATACATAACCGTAACGACTATAGTCATCGGTGAATGTAATGAAGTATCTTTCACCATTCCTAGTCATTGGCTTAAAAGGACCACATACATCCGAATGTATGATACCTAATAAATCTTTTGCCCTTTCATTAGTGCCTTTGAAAGGTGCTTTAGTCATCTTGCCTTGTAAACAAGATTCACATACATTAAATGAATCATTTGATTTTGTTTTCAAAAGACCATTCTTTTGAAGTGTTAGTATGCGATTCTTATTTATATGGCCAAGACGACAATGCCAAATATAGGTTTCACTTAAATCTAATTTAAGTTTCTTGGTGGTAGCTTGGTACATTGAGTTATCATATGTTTGGTTTTCATGAACTAATTCATAAATACCATTTAAAGGCATAGCTTTAAAATAAAATACATCATTCATAGAAACATGGATATCATTGTTAACAAAATTAAAATCATATCCAACATGTCTTAAACGGGAAACAGAAATAATACTCCTAGTCAAACTAGGTGCATACAAAACATTGTTCAATACAATTTCCAAACCATTTGGAAGTTTCAAAAGATAGTCTCCTTGGGCTTCAACATGCACCAATGCACCATTGCCCATAAAGAGACTAATGTCTCCCTTCTTGATGCTTGTTTCAATCCATAGATTGATTTCTTTAACTTGCATACTTTATTAGGATGTTTTGGATCGACAAAACCTTCAGGCTGATCCATATAGACATCTTCCTCAAGATATCCATTTAGAAAAGCGGTTTTGACATCCATTTGCCATATCTCATAGTCATAATGTGCGGCTATGGCAAATAATATCCTAATAGACTTTAGCATTGCCACAGGCGAAAAAGTTTCATCATAATCGACCCCTCGAGTTTGAGTGAAACCTTTTGCTACAAGTCTAGCTTTATAAGTACTCAAGTTTCCATGCATATCGTGTTTCAATTTGAACACCCACTTACTTCCAACTACTTTGGAATTAGGAGGTTCAACAACCAATTCCCAAACTTGGTTGTCATACATGGATTGCATCTCAGCGTTCATGGCCTCTAGCCATTTGTCCGAATCTGATTTGGACATAGCATCATGGTAGGTGGTAGGTTCATCAGAAACTACCATGTAGCATTCATCCACGAGAAATCCATATCTCTCAGGTGGATAAGTAGCTCTACCAGATCTACGAACGTTTTGTGTGTCTTGATCAACCCTTTGATCATCTTCAACATCCTTTTGTTGAATGCTAGTGTCACCCAAGTGTGTATCTGTCAGTGGTTCTTGATCTTCTTCAAGTTCCACTGTTCTGGAACTAGTTCCTTCCATAAGGAATTTAGTTTCCAAGAACTCAGCCTTTCGAGCAACAAATACATTTTGCTCATTAGGATTGTAGAAATAATATCCCAAATCATCTTTGGGATATCCTACAAAGATACACTTAGTGGATCGGGGCTCTAATTTGTTTGAGGCATCATGTCTTACATAAGCCTCACAACCCCATACCTTTAAATATGACAAAGATGGAACTCTTCCATGCCATATTTCAAAAGGTGTTTTCTCCACTTTCTTGGTGGGAGCTTGGTACATTGAGTTATCATATGTTTGGTTTTCATGAACTAATTCATAAATACCATTTAAAGGCATAGCTTTAAAATAAAATACATCATTCATAGAAACATGGATATCATTGTTAACAAAATTAAAATCATATCCAACATGTCTTAAACGGGAAACAGAAATAATACTCCTAGTCAAACTAGGTGCATACAAAACA
Source organism: Erigeron breviscapus (assembly GCA_034093135.1). NCBI lineage: Eukaryota > Viridiplantae > Streptophyta > Magnoliopsida > Asterales > Asteraceae > Erigeron > Erigeron breviscapus. Next base: position 54,218,770 of record CM067174.1, on the reverse strand, counting down.
TTGTTCAATACAATTTCCAAACCATTTGGAAGTTTCAAAAGATAGTCTCCTTGGGCTTCAACATGCACCAATGCACCATTGCCCATAAAGAGACTAATGTCTCCCTTCTTGATGTGCTTCTTTCTTATGAACCCCTGTAACATATTACAAATATGAGTTCCACATCCGGTATCCAATACCCATATGTAAGAAAGAACAGTATTAAGCTCAATATATATCATAAATATTGTACCTGAGGTTTGCCCTGCATCCCTCTTAGCTTTTAACTCTTTGAGATAGGTTGGACAATTACGTTTCCAATGTCCTACCTCCCCACACTCAAAGCATGGGTCATTGACAGCAACCTTTTGCTTCTTCGCTTTTTGGGTATCCATTTTTCCCTTTCCTTTGCCTTTATAATTCCCTTTGTTGTTACCCTTTCCCTTAGCAACATTTGCCTTGGGTCCGGAGTAAGCCCTTTTCTTTCCGCCTTCATTGATCATGAGAACGGGTTGAACTTTTCCTCCCATACTAGCCTCGGCCGTTTTGAGCATCCCATGAAGCTCGGAAACGGTCTTGTCCCATCCGTTCATGTTATAATTTAACACGAAAGTTTCAAATCTCTTAGATAATGAGTTAAGGATCATATCCGTAGCTAACTCATTTGAAACGGGACAATTAAGCCTTTCGAGGCGATCAATGTAGCTTTTCATTTTAAGAACATATGTTGATACGGGTTGTGAATCATCCATGCGACATGCATGAAGCGCTCGAACCGTTTCGAAGCGTTCAGCCCTTGCCTTTTGTTGGAACATTTCCTTGAGTTGGGTAATCATGTCGTATGCCCCATGATGCTCGAACTCCTTTTGGAGTTCGGGAGTCATACTCGCAAGCATTATGCAACTAACTTGCACGGAGTCCTCGACATATTTAACCCAATCATTATAGGCCTCAACATCAGTTTCTTCGGGCTCATCAGGAATAGGATCGTCTAAAATATAGGATTTCTTTTCGTGCCTGAGAACAATTCTCAAGTTACGAAACCAATCCACAAAATTGTTTTGGTTTAGACGATCCTTTTCAAGGATGGATCTTAGTGAAAAATTATGGACGTTTGGGTTGGGGTTTATTGCATTGTTAGCGGCCATCTACAAGATTAACAAAGTTCTTTATTAGTATTTTCGATATCAATTATAAATTTAATTGTTAATACCCTTTTATGTCTCATGGACAATTAATAATTAAAACCTAGAATCCAACGTTACATTTAAATGATGGTTAGGTGACCTTTATCCCATGATCTAAATTAACAAGGTAGTCAACGTTTGACAATTGCAACACTTTGCAATTTCTAGTGGTATGGGACCGGTTTAATATCTTATATTAAGTTGGCATGTTTAATCCCATCAACGCCTTTGGTTACCATGCTTCGGTGACCCTAATCACATGGCTTCCAAATCAAGTTGTCCTACTTATACACACATGTAAATTTATCTATACTAGTGGTTAGGTGACCTTTATCCCATAAGTACAATAAATTTACCTTAACTTATAAGTTCCCTCAAAGTAGTTAGGTGACCTTTATCCTACAAAGAGTTCCCAAATAATTAAGTGTTGTATAAAAGGATGGCGTTTAACTTGTTTTTAAAGGGTCGTTTGAGTTTTTATATTCTAGTTAAAAACTATGTACCATAATGAATTTTGAAATCCAAATTTCAAGGTTCTTTTATAAAATCCATTTTTATAATTGTGACCATTAACTTTTAATAAAACCCATTTTAATTTACCAAGTTAATGTCAATATTAAAACCAATTTTAATCTTTTATGTAGTCATCAAGTTTGTTGGTTTTGAGCATCCATATGACAAAATAAACAAACAACCACACAAATATAATAAGTGCACAACATTAGCCAACTATTTTGACCACACTTGTTAGCCGAAACAAGTGGGCCAAAAGGTCTCAACCTAAGGGACAAAGTAACACAAAATATTGTGTTAGTTGAGCTCCCACTTGATCTTGCATCCAAATGCTTCAAGTAACCTTTTGTGATGTGATTTGAATGATTCTCTTCATTTTGATAACCCACTGCGCCGCAGTGGGTCTAATACATACACGACTGCGCCGCAGTGGTAAGTCACTGGTCTCGGTTGCATTATCCCCCACTGCGCCGCAGTGGGTTTGACATACTCCCACTGCGCCGCAGTGGGATGATACTCACTGTCGCCGCATGAATACCCCACTGCGCCGCAGTGGGTTTGACATACTCCCACTGCGCCGCAGTGAGAACTTACGGGTCTTCTCATTAGCCTCCAACTTTTAGCCCCAAACCTTTTGATGCCTTCTTGGAGATTACATTTATAATGAAAATGCAACTAATCTACTTATTACATACCAAATGAAATAAATAGATTACATAGCCAAATGAATGAATAAAATCCTATTTAACTATTACAACCATTGAATAATTAAACAAACACATCCACACATCACAAACATTCACAAGGTCTCTTGGCTAAGTTGTGACACTAAAATACACAAGAAAAAAGGAACCTCCTTTTTGTGTATTTATTTTGGCCATAACCAAATGACCAAAATATTGGATTTTGTCCAAACAAAATTTCAACTTTTGATGTATGTATCCATATAACCGGCTCTAGATGCCATTGTTGGGATTTTTGGGTTTTTATCAAAGTAATATTATCCTTATAATATTAAAACGCAGCGGAAAATTGAACCATTTCAATGTGACATATGTAGTTAAAATCAAATTTTAACTTATAAAATAAAACCCAAACAATAAGGATCCATGTATATGAATAACATACATACAAAACAACAACCATAGGGTGTTTAGAAGACTACCTTCTTCCAAGCTAATGAGAAGGTTGAATGAAGGAGATGATGATCTTGAAGTGGCTAGTCTCCAACCTAGAAGAACCTCAAGCTAGTATACCCCAAGCCTCCAACAAACACCCAAATATGTGCTAGGATTTAACTTGAAATGCCTTTCCCTTTTTGGCTCCCTTTGGCCGAAATTAATGGAAGAAAAGGAAGAAGAAAAACCTTTTTTCTTGAGAGATTGAGAGAGTTCTTACAATGCTTGAGTGTTAAGTCTTATGTCTTGTGTAACATGCAAGACAACAAGTGTCAAGTTGCATGTAACACCACATGGGGAGGGGGGGGGCCGGCCCCTTAGCCCATCACATGGACATTAACCCACTGCGCCGCAGTGGGTCTGATACACTCCCACTGCGCCGCAGTGGGAACTCCCTGGCCTTCGGGTGCAAAAACCCCCACTGCGCCGCAGTGGGTTTGACACGCTCCCACTGCGCCGCAGTGAGAACTCTTTTCGCCAAATAAACATATTGACATCTCTCTCAAAATAAATCATCCATATAATTTATTTACATATCTCAAGTGCAATTATTTAGAAAACCACTTTCTAAATGTTTCAAGTATTGATATTTATTTAAGGATCAAATCATTTAAATAAATACCATAAGTGTTTGTCTAGCTTGTTATTGGGTATGACCCGACTTGGATCATCACGTACTAGCCACGTCAATTTAATATGTGTCTTGGGCAGACGAATTCCAACAGTTGTAACATTCTAAGTTCACGTGCTTCCATCAAATCCAAATTCAGATTCCTCAACGCCCAATACGCCTTATGCTCTATCTCAATAGGAAGATGGCAAGTTTTGCCAAGAGCAACCGGTATGGCGTGGTGCCAATCGGCGTCTTAAAAGCCGTCCTAAACGCCCACAAGGCGTCATCCAACTTCTTCGACCAAACCTTGGGGTTATCTCCAACATTTTTCTCTAAAATCCTTTTCAAAGCCCTATTGGTGTTTTCTACTTGTCCACTAGTTTGTGGATGATAAGAAGTAGAAAATAATGCACAACACCATACCTCTTCATGACCTTAGCTAATTGATGATTTGCAAAATGGGTTCCTCGGTCACTAATCAAAGCTCTAGGGCAACCAAATCGATAGAATAATTGTTTCAAGAAATCAATGACTACCCTCGCGTCATTTGTGGGCAAAGCCTTGGCTTCGGCCCATTTAGACACGTAGTCAACGGCGACAAGAATATATTGAAACTTATTAGACGGTGGGAATGGTCCCATGAAGTCTATACCCCAAATATCAAATACCTCGCATACCTGAATGCTTTGTTGAGGCATCTCATCCCGCTTAGTAATGCTCCCTTGTCTTTGACAAATGTCACAAGTCTCTACCAAAGTCTGGGCCTCCTTGAAAATTGTAGGCCAATAGAAACCTGCATCAAAAACTTTCTTACCAGTAACTGAAGGACCGTAATGACCTCCAGTTGGACCATAGTGGCAAGCATCAAGAATCTCCCTCGTCTCAGCTCCAGCTACACATCTCCTTACCATACCATCTGCACAAACACGAAACAAGTATGGACTATCCCAAAAATAGTGCTTAGCATTCGATATGAGCTTCTTCTTTTGCTGGGACGTGAAATCATTCGGTATCTCACCTGCAACCAAATAATTAGCAATCTCCTCATCTCCAGTGTCGACCTCCATTAGTTCCTGAAACTCTCGGTCTAAAGCATCATCAATAACGTCAATCCTGAAACAAGACTCATCATTAGAATATGAATGCTTGATGGACTTTTCAACATTAAACACAATTCTATCCGTACCCACACCCAAAGAAATTTCCTTATCCTTCACACGGATGATAGCATCCGCGGTATTAAGGAATGGTCGTCCAAGAATAAGTGGTACCTTTGTATCTTCCTCCATCTCGAGGATAACGAAGTCAACTAGAAACACAGTATGGCCTACCTGGACAGTCATGTTTTCAGCAATCCCAATGGGATACTGAAAAGAATGGTCAGCTAATCTAATACTCATGCGGGTAGGTCTCAAAACTCCTAGAGCTAACTTACTCCAAACCGAGTAAGGCATCAAATTAATGCTAGCACCTAAATCAGCAAGCGCCTTACAAGTAAGAGTACGAATAGAACAAGTAATAAGGAAACTCCCTGGATCTTCAAGCTTAGGGGGGATGCGGTTCTGCAAGATAGCAGAACACTCGGCATTAAGATAAGTAGCTTTCACCTCATCCATCTTTCCTTTGTCAGTCACAAGCTCCTTAATGAACTTGGCATAATGGGGCATCCCCTGAATAAGATCAACTAAAGGAACGTTAATGTGAACATTTGTTATCATCTCCACAAACTTGTTATATCCGGTTTTGGTGGAGTCACCGGAGTCTTCAGGGTTGAATCTTCCTCCATTTCAATCTCTTCATCAACCTCGTCATCATCACTCCTTTTATCCTGCACATATGAAACAAAATCATTAGGCATAGGAGGTGAGTCATAAGACCTACCAGTACGAGTGGTGATGGCTTTGGCTTGCTCATTTCGGACTGGAGGTGGAGTGTATTTCTGTCCCTGATTCTGTCCTTGATTCTGTCCCTGACTAAACTGAGGTCTAGGATTCTGCTGTGTGTTGCTAGGAAGAGTCCCCGTGGGCCTAGCAAGAGCGGTCATCCTACTTTCGAGATCCTTGAAATTAACTCCTTGGTTTTTCATGTTGATCTCCACCTTCCACTTAACTGATCCAACCTCTCACTCAAGGTCTTAGTGTCTTCCCTGATCATTTGAATGCTAGTATTTGTTTCAACCTGATTACTAGCCAATTGCTTCATCATCTCTCTCAACTCGGCATTAGGATCGGCATTAGAAGAAGAAGAACCTGATCCTGATCCTTGTCCTTGCTGAGTCTGCTGTTGTGGCTGATTCTGATAATTATCTCTTTGCCACCTATTACCTGAAAAACGAGAATTATTAGATTGAAAAGGAGAGTTATAAGAAGTATTACCTGAAGGCCGGTTCTGGAAACCGGTGTTGCGGTAGAAATTCCCTTGGGGCTGATTTTGAACATAATTCACATCTTCGGGTGCCCGATTTGGACACTCATCAGAATAGTTCATATCACCACAATGATCACACCCATCGGCTACTACCTTAACATCCCTCTTAATTGCTCCAAACCTATTCTCTTGAGTAGCAAACCCCTTTTCCATGCGCTCAGATAGCGCCCTAATCTCTCCAATAACCCCTGGGTCATTGCTAGCTTCAACCTTAGCAACTCTCCCTTGGTTAGTACCTCTCTTCATCTTTTTCATTCTTCAAAAACCTTTCATCATCCAAAGTTGAGCTATCCTTCGCCATGTCTTCCAAGATTTGATAACCTTCATTGGGTGTAATGTTATTGAAACTACCCCGAAAGCATATCCCAATTCGCGTTTAGACTTCTTATCTAACCCATCAAAGAAAAGCTCCACATATTTTTCCCTGGTCAAATCGTGACCTGGACAATTTCTCAACATTTCCTTGACATGAACCCAAGCATCAACAACATCTTCTCCATTATCTTGTTCAAAAGATCTAATCATGTTCTCCAACCTTCTTTGAGTTCTAAGTGAATAAAAATCACCAATGAAAGCCTCCTTGAGTTGGTTCCAAGTAGTAATAGAATTTTCTGGAAGATCATTGAACCAATCAAGTGCTTCTCCGGTGATTGACATGGGAAATGTTTCAAGTTTCACGGCATTCATTTGGTTTTGCCCATATTGATATAGCCGAGCCAACTTTTCGAACCTATCCAAGTATTGGTAAGGATCCCATTTCCTTTTACCATCAAATTGATGCTCTTCTATGCTTTTTAGATGGTTTCCTTTCAAAGCGAAAGTGTGATCAATGGTTGGAGGTCTAATGGCGGAACCACGTCCCGTTGGGATAGTTCGGACCCTCTCGCCATAGCGAGTGTCATTCGGATCCCTTGGTTGTTCGTCCCCCATTTCCTCTTGCTTTACTTCTAAATTGAAAAACTCGTCCAAAAAGAACCCTTCCTCGTCCGAATCAGGAGTGGGTTTAGCTATAGGTGAAAATGGTGTCGGTATTGGTGTTGTGGTCAGCGAAGTTAAACCTACGCCCTCTTGGTCTTCTCGGAGTAGACAAAGGACTATTCAAAGGGAGACCCGAAGAACGCAAGTTCATCAACTAACACAATCCAGCCAATACACAACTAACACAAACACGTCAAATGCACCTGTGATAAGAAAAGAAAACTAAACTAATAAACAAGTAACTTTCTCACGCGTGAGAAAGGATCAAACCACTAAATAAACAACTAAATCGGCACACACTCCCCGGCAGCGGCGCCAAAAACTTGATGTGCAAAATCGAGTCTTAAAAATTAAAACAAGGAATACCCTAAAACTGACTACTACACACTTGCGGGCAGTGGACCCATTCGTATATTGTATAGCTAGAAGGTAAGTCCAGGATCGAACACGGGGAATGGTTTTGAAATAGTTGTCAGCTAAAGTGGTTTTGGAATAAGGATGGAACCGTAGCCGAATTGCTACCTCACCTTGACAATATGAAATTAAAGAAATTGAAATGACAAGACAATTGAAAAGTAAAGAAAGTTCAAACAATATGAATAAAGATCATCCACTTTGAATCCACTTGACTTCAGTTATGATTGCACACGATAAAGTTCAGATTATTTAGAGTTGACAAGATAATCGTGAAAGGATAAAATGCTCGCGTGGTACCACCAACCGCTCACAAATAACCAAAACACCTAAGTTGCTAGTTAAATTACCCAAGCCGGTACCACCAATGCCTAGAAAATCTCCCCAACAATTAGTTTGCTTGATTATCCAATTACCAATTATGCCTATGTGAATGAAAACGCGGTACCACCAACCGTTTCTAAACACGTTTACCAATTAACTCCTATTATAGATTTGACATTCACCGTCATACCATGAACCGGTGACAAACGACCATAGACAATCGAATTGAAACGATAAACGTATTCACCTAGTACCACTAACGATGAACACATAAACCATCAACATCAAAAGAATAAATCGCAAGGAATTAATTGATAAAGATCACGACACAACGATAATTGAATCAACTCTTGAATTAAAATATTGCAATCATATCATTCGTCAAGTTTCATCAAAGTGGATGATTAGAAATCTAGCCAATCATACTAAATTGAATTGCAATAAAGAAATTGAAAGAAAACATATTGTACCAATGATTGTTGAATATAAATTGCAAGACAGAAGATTAGATACGATCTAGATGGATGTTCTTGAATCTTCAATGAATCAAATGATGAAATCTGCGATGATCCGTCAAAGACTCGTGGTAGAACAGCTCCTAGAAAGAAAAACTTGGCTCATGGGAAATTAGGGTTTTTTACTTTATATACCTCCTCCAATCTGATGCAAAGAGGCTGTAGCCCTGATCTCCCCGTGCACTCACTGTGCCGCAGTGGGCATGGTGCGCTCCCACTGCGGCGCAGTGGAAAGTCCCTGGAATTCTGATCATAAGGTGACTGCGGCGCAGTGGGGAATGAGTCCTCCCACTGCGGCGCAGTGTTAAATCTCTGGAAAGCATTGGCTTCTTCTCGACCAGTGACTGCGGCGCAGTGGGGCATCATCCCTCCCACTGCGGCGCCCTCCCACTGCGGCGCAGTGTGAATCCACTAGAAAGTTGTGGCCTTGGCACCCATTGACTGCGGCGCAGTGGGGAATGAGTCCTCCCACTGCGGCGCAGTGGGGAATGAGTCCTCCCACTGCGGCGCAGTGCTAACTTGCTGAAATCTTTGTTCTTCTTTATCATCGGCCCTCGAACACTCGGATCAACATCTTGGGCTAAAATCGTCAGAAAATGTACCAAATGGGCGCACAACCTGCTAAGAACCTGAAAGCACTAACAAACACCATAAACGCGCCAAATGCATACAAAATCGACTCAAAACACATACGAAAAGGCCAATATCGAACTGGGCGATCTATATAAATTGGTCACATCAGGTTGATAATAATTAGGGTTGGTTAATACTTAACTATAGTTTCATGAGTTTCACTAAATCAACACTTAACACCCCTCTAAATTTATTTATTTTTTAGATAAGTAGCCATCTCTAGATAATTTCATTTAATGACATTTAGGATAAACTACTTAAAGAAAGACCAACTTTGACTAGCGGTCAAGGTCAATAAAAACAACTTAAATGTTTGGGATGTTACATCGATCTTCCTATTTTCTATCAATAACATTCAAATATTTTAAGGTTGACAGTCCACGAATGCAATACTTGTATATTATTAACTAGGCAAGAATGTAAATAATGTAAAGTAAAGAACACAAACAAGTGACAAGTTCAAGTATGCAGATCTACGCAAGTCTAATCATATGTATCTTTGATTAAACAGAGAATACATGGACCATGGTCGATATTACAACTTGTCTTACAAGAAAATAAATGAACTAACAATTGTTTAAGTTTTAGACAAACTAGAAAACTTAAAAACAATTTTACAAGGAAATAAATAAGTGACACACACTTTCAAGGTGACAAACACAAAGTATTTTGTTGCGGGTGTGTTGCCTTTTATAGGGGAAATTAGGGCAACACAGCCTTCCTTTGATAGTGACTGATGGTGGTTGTCGACGTCTCATTGGCTCGAAGTACTTGCATGCAGGAGCCTTTGTCTTCTTTAACAAATCGGGTATGAGAGAGAAAACCCTTGTCTTTGGTCCACCTGCATCTTTTCCTTACAAGGTGAAATACAGTTGGATGAACCACCATGTGACTCTTGTCTTCTTCTTGTTTGAATTCTTCCCGCCATGACTTACAAATTGGAAAGGAACCACCCGCTGATAAGAGTCACTGGACTCGTTGATGACTCGCTGACGACATACGTCAGCGACCAAGTCTGGTCAGCGAATCCTTGACTCAACAATCTCCCACTATTCGCTGAGAAGACTTGCTGAGTAGATTAGACTTTGAAAAGAATAAGGAATGATAGAAGGATGTCTTATATATATCATTTGTGCACATTACAAGCTGAAGCAAGAAAAGCTTTTACAAAGTAAGACATCTAAAGGTTAGCAGCTTCAATCTCCCAAGCATCCTCTTGCTTGGCAATCCTCAGCACAGGATCATCTCTTCTGTGTGGCTTCAGCAATTCTTCATCAATTTTGCCAATGAACCATCTGGCATTTGACACTTTCGCAAATCTCTTTCTGATGCTGATGAGAAATCCAGTAGAAGCCTTTTCAATCTCTGCCAGACGGAAGAAGAGCTGATCATTCTGGAAGTTGTTGAAGAATATGCCAGCAGGAGTCTCCAGTACTCTCCCTTCTTCAAAGAAACTTCTGGGAGGAAATCTGAGATTTAATGCTGCATCACCAGAGATGGGAGGAAGATCAGCAGACAAGGTTTGATACACTTCTTTGCTTTTTCTTTGAATCCTCTTGCCTGCTGATGTGGTGATGGCTGCTGGAGTACCAAACACTTGCCTCAGCATGGGCAAATCGGCCTTAAAATTCGTCTCGTACTCTCTGGCCCTTTCAAAATACTCCTTGAGCATCTTTTGCAGTTGGTCATAGCTGACAGCCTTCTTGTCTTTCACCAGCATGTACACTTCAAACCACTCAGAGGCACCCAAGGTTGTTGGTTTGACCCCTTCAAGTTTGATTGGCTTGTCAGCACCTTCTCTTAAGATCTTCAAGTTGGTCTTAAGACCCATTTCAGCTTTGAAGGCCTCAACAACAACTATCCTTTGAGGCCTCTTCCTATCCTCCATATACTTCAACCACTTGGCCTTTTCTTCTTCAAACTTGGCCCTCTTCTCGTTGAGCTGCTTCTCTACTTCAGCATGCTTTTGTCTATATAGAGCTTCAGCACCACCAGTTTTCAACAGCATACTCTGTTCAGCATCTAATTGATCTTTCTCAAGGTGAGGTAGTTGCCTGATAAATTCGAGATTTTTTCTTTCATTTTCTTTATTCTCTCTGATCCTATCCAGTTCCTTGATAGCTTCATCTTGAGTTTTTCCTTCAGCAGTCATGGCCAGAATGTCAATCACTTGATGCTGATGACCTGCTGGGGAAGTGACGGATAGTGTATCAGCAGAGAGAGAAGTGGATGGTGTAGCATGCTGAATACGAGCTAGATGTTGTTTTTGCGATTCAGTCAAGGGAGCAATAACTGCATTTCCAAGGAATCGCTGATGAAAGACTGGAAGAATTTCCTTGGATCTGTCAGTTGCCATTTCTGCAGCGAACCTGGCCTCCCACTCAGCTTTGAGAACCTTGGGATCAAACTGTTCTCCTATATCTTCAAACATTTCAAACTGGGGAGCATTTGCAACAACCATTTGTTGCTCCCCCTCAACAGCACCAACATTTGTTTCCTTTTCAATCTCCCCCTCAACACCAGCAGGGGGAACTTCAATATTCTCGTCTTTTTCAGTCTCCCCCTCAGCACCAGCAGGGGGAACTTCCACATTTTCATTCTTTTCATCATTAACAACCACAATCGCCAGCTCATCATTTTTAACTGCAGTGATTGCATCACCAGTACCCAAAACGTATTCAGCAGAAGCATCATAAATTTGCTCAACAGCTTTGTTCACTACTTTGCTGACGAGGTCTAAGATGGCAGCATCAACTTTCTCCCCCTTGGAAGTTGTATTATTAATAACAACTTCCACAGTTGCTGCCGGCTTAGATTGTTGATCTACTAGCTTTGTCAGCAGACCCTTGATTTCATTCACCTCCTTCTCCAAATTGATTTGCCTCTTACGATCTTCCTCAGTAAAAGAGACTTGAGGAGTGGGAAGATCAACCACTTATTTTTCCAAGGCATTGATTGCCTTGGTATTTTGTTCAACTTGAGTGGTCAGAGGGGAGACGAGGTCAGCCAGCTTCTTAAGTTTAGCAGCAGCAGTATTGCTGGTGGAGGCTGCTTTGTTTGCTGAGGAGCTGGTGGCATTTCCAAGCTTGAACAATGAGCGAGTGGAGCCCTTGATGGCCGGCTGATCCCTTTTGATGGCATTAGTTGAAAGACGAAGTTTTTCTTGATCAGCGGCCATAGAGACAAATTTTTCTTTGATAGTCTCAATGCTGGCAGTGTTCTTATTGTACCAGCTTGTCAATGTTTGTACCAACCTGTTAGATTCACTATCTTTAAGATTGACAGCGATGGTGGCGACCTTGGTGAGATCATTTAGTTGATGCTCCACCCTTGCCAACCTATCAGCAGAGTAGGTGGAATGAGAAATTCCCAAACACTTAGCTGTTTGAGGTTCAATATCTGGTTTGTGAGCAGCCAGGAACACTTGCGAAGGAAGAGGGCATGCCAAGAGATAGCATGGTGTTCACTGGCCTCATGGGTGGAGTCTGAGGCCTTGCAATGAGAGTAACTGCCTCAGTATTTTCTTCAACATTGTCATCATTGGCTGCTGCATTTTCACCAGCAGCAGCATCATCATTATTCTCTTCCATCTCCATATCACTTGCCTCTTTTTCATCAGCATGACTGTAAGAGTCAAGTTGGAACTCATCTGCAACGAAATCACCCAACTCCAAATCACTGTCTTCATCAACACCTTCAACCACTTCTTCATCTCTTCCACCAACATTTTCAACATCACCAGCAGTTGACACATCACCCAAATCATCATTTCCTTCAAAAGTTTCTATTCCTTCCACATTGTCATTACCCTCAACACTTTCACCCAAAACGACATTTCCAACCTCTCCAACAGTTACCTGCCTTTCATCAAGAGAGAAATTCAAAGGGATTGGAGAATTTGGTGCTTCTGTCTCAGTGTGTTGTGGCACTGAAACGTCATCGGCCGTAGAATGTGTTGTCTCTAGCATCACCTGTGATATGGCTGCTGATAACGACTCAGAGGGTAAAGAAGAGAGATTTATTTCAGGGTTTGACTCAACTCTAATGGGCTGGGGTGACCCTTTTTCTACATCAACCTCTCTTACAGAAGATTGAGGTGGCTGCTTGCTGTTACCCTTTTTCTCGTCAGCAACCTTTTTTGAGGTTGCTGATGGGCCGGCTGGGTTTCTAATGTCCTTGGGCTGTGAGGACGTCTTAGCCTTAGTGGTTAAGCCCTTTGGTACTCGCTGCTTCTGTTTTGGGACATCAGCAGGAGGTGAAGTGGAAGTGGATTTAACTTGTGTTTTCTTGGCCTTTTTGGGAGCTTTGGAGGCTACTGGGGGGTTTACCAGCGAACCAGCTCCAGAGGGTTGAATAGGTTGAGATCCAGCAGCCACATTAGTTGGTGGTGCTAAAGCTCCAACCTTCTTATACACATCAGGATAAGTAGAGTAAAGTACCTGTTTCATTGCTGGAGTGAGCACAGCATACTTAGCATCAAAGAATTCAGTGTCACAAGCAGGTACCTTGTACACTGTGTTAGCAATCCTTGGAGCAGTGAAGACGGTAGCACCATAGGGAAGATATTCTTCCTTTAGCTCGTGCTTGAAGACCAGCGAGAGGAACCGAGTAAAAGGCACTGAGCTCGATCTGTTTCTGGCAAGAACTTTTCCTTTAAATCTTCAAAAATGACATCTGCATAGTTAATGAAGCGACCATTTGCAAGTGCATATATCATCTGCATCTGGGCAGTAGTGGCCTGATCAAATGACCCACTATTCCCACCAAGGCATTGAATGACATGAGTAAAAGGCAACCTCCATACTCCAGGCAGGAACTTTTTGAGGGTTGCTGTGAACGGATTGAGCTGGTTCCGTATTTGTTCCATAGCCTATGGAAAGCAACCATTCCTTCCACACCTCAGCAGATACCAAGTCAGCAAATTGTCTTTCTTCAGATTGTGAAGGAAGACGAAGAACATCTCTTAACAAATCAACAGAGATGGTGATGGTGTGTTTTCCTTTCATAAGAGTACCGGAAATAGTGCTGCTAGAGAGGTTGTAGTCACATGTCCACCAGAATTCCCTCAAGAGATGAACGCACATCTCTTTGGGATCCTTATAGATGGTCGTTCTAGCTGGACATTCCCTGATGAAATCAAGCATTTGATAGTAACCTTTAACTTTGGAAAGAATTTCAAGAGATCCAAGATAGTTATTGGGTTTAATAACTAACTTATGGGCTTGACACTTGTTCAGATGCATCAATGCCTTCAGGATCAAAAACCTTGGATGTAAGATATAGGGGTACGTTGTCCAAGGCTTCTTGTGTTTCAGGATTTTCAGTTGTGATCTCAGGATTTTCAGTTATTTGGGGTTGTTGTTGTTCAGGAATGGATTGTTCAGAAGGAGAAGCCATTAATGTGATTGAAGAGGAAAATAAGAAATAGAAGATGAACTGTGATTTTGGAAAGAATATAGAAGAGATTTGAGAGATTTGAGAGAGTGTGAGAGATTTTAGGAGAATTTGGAGAGAAAAAAATGAACGTAAAAGAAGTGATAGTGGAAAAGATATGCATATATATGGTATGGATATGGGCCCCATACCTGCAAAAGTGAACCGTCACAGTTTTCTCTCACATACGTAATATATTTACATTTTATTTTTAAAAGAAAAGAAATAATTATTTTACCTAATGATAGTACAAGAAAATTAATTTTTTATTAAGAAAATACGTTTAATTATACGTATGTGAGTAACGTATAAAAATGGTTTGATGTGACAACTTGTACCACAATTTCAAATATACTCGAGTGGTTACGGCGGATACAGTGTACAAGTTGCCCATTAGGGAGAAAATCGAGGTAACCGTTTGAAATACCAATAAAATATTAATAAAACAACCTTAGTGGATATACTCACATAATAAAATAGTTACGATAGAATCATATCCACTGACCAGTTTTAAAAAATCTGGTTACCTTTTTGGAGAGAGTTTTTAGCCAGCGACTTTTCAACAAATGATGGTCGTTGACTAACTTTATACAATTTTTGGTAAATTGTCAGCCATCAACGGATTTTATTAGTCTTTACCAGCAGCCGTTTGCTGCTGGACTAGATAGAGACTTTTAGCTCTCTATTGCTTTTGTTTTGCTTTTTCCCAAAGCAACAGGGATCAACGGATTTTATATGTCTTTACCAGCAGCCGTTTGCTGCTGGACTAGATAGAGACTTTTAGCTCTCTATTGCTTTTATTTTGCTTTTTCCCAAAGCAACAAGGATCAACGGATTTTATTTGTCTTTACCAGCAGCCGTTTGTTGCTGGACTAGATGAAGACTTATGGCTCTTCATTGCCTTGTTGTTCAGCAAGTAAGACACGCATGAACTTGCTGAAAGGGTCTTGACACGGAAGTCAATTTATTTAACTTATAAGAGAGATATAAGTTAAGTTGCAGTTTCACCATTCAACATACCCAACCTACTGACGAGATCTTTGAATCTCTTTTCATCTAAGGGTTTAGTGAATATGTCAGTGAGCTGATCATCAGTGGGAATGAAGTAAATTTCAACATCCCCTTTCATGACATGGTCACGAATGAAGTGATACCTAATGTCTATGTGCTTGGTCTTGGAATGCTGAACAGGATTATGTGTGATGGCAATAGCACTGGTATTCTCACACATTATGGGAATCTTAGAGAAGTCTAGGTCATAGTCAGCGAGTTGGTTTTTCATCCAAAGGACTTGTGCACAACAACTCGCTGCTGATACATACTCTGCTTTAGCAGTGGAGATGGACACTGTATGCTGTTTCTTACTAGACCAACTAGTCAGCTTCCCCCCCCCAATAGTTGACATCCACCACTGGTGCTTTTCCTAACATGCAACCAGCATAGTCAGAGTCAGAGTATGTGACTAGATCAAAGTTGGAGTCTTTGGGATACCAGAGACCCAAGGAGGAAGTCCCTTTGAGATACTTAAAGATTCGCTTGACAGCGAGAAGATGAGACTCCCTAGGTGAAGCTTAATACCTTGCACAAAGGCAAGTAGCAAACATGATATCAGGACGACTCGCTGTGAGATACACCAGTGAGCCAATCATACCCCGATAGTGAGTGAGGTTCACATGCTTACCATCAGGATCAGCATGGAGATTATTCGGTGGAGATATGGGAGTGGGCTTAGGTGTGATATTAGTCATATCAAACTTAGACAACATGTCTCTTATGTACTTTTCCTGATTGATAAAGATGCCATCAGGAAGTTGGCGAATTTGCAATCCAAGGAAGAAAGTCAGCTCACCCATCATGCTCATTTCAAAGTGAGAAGACATCGGTGAGCTAAACTTGGTGCAAAGTTTCTTGCTGGAGTATCCAAAGATGATGTCATCTACATATATTTGAACATATAGGACATGAGCACCCTTTCTAAAGATAAAGAGGGTGCTGTCAATGGATCCTCGCTGAAAGTTATTAGATAGAAGGAACTCAGAGAGTGTGTCATACCAAGCTCTGGGAGCTTGTTTAAGGCCATAAAGTGCCTTGTACTGACGATAAACATGGTGTGGCTTGGCTGGATCTTCAAAACCAGGTGGCTGCTCAACATAAACTTCCTCTTCGAGTTTTCCATTTAGGAAAGCACTCTTTACATCCATTTGATATACTGTGAAGTTTCTGTAAGCAACATGTGCCAAGAATAAGCGAATAGCTTCCAATCGGGCCACTAGTGCAAAAGTTTCATCATAATCGACGCCTTCTTCCTGAAGGTATCCTTGTGCAACCAGCCTAGCCTTGTTACGTGTAACAACACCATTTTCGTCCATTTTATTCCTATAAACCCATTTGGTTCCAATGGGTTCTTTGCCAGGAGGTAGAGGAACTAAAAACCAGACATGCTGTCGTTGGAATTGAGTAAGTTCCTCTTGCATGGCAGCAACCCATGATGGGTCAACCATTGCTTCTCCAATATTTTTAGGAGTAATCATTGATAGGAAATTTACATAAAGGCATGTGTTTCTTGTCGCTGATCGTGTAGTAATCCCTTGCTGAGGATCACCAATGACTTGGTGAGCTGGATGACTAGATGTCCGTCTAAGTGCAGGAACACTTGATGAACCTAGTTAAGTGTCAGCGGAAGGAGGAGTGATGGGAGCAGCAGAGAGATTATTATAAGAGGAGAGATCAATGGTAATAATGGGATCAGGAGAGGCATGATCAGTTGAGCCATTCGACTGAGCAGAGTTATCATTGATGTTGGAGTCATCAGCTGGCTCCATGTCTTCAGCATTTGCTGAAGCATCATGAAACTCATCCTCAGCAAGGTCATCAGCATGCTTGGTCTCAATCAGTGATCTAGGTTTGATTGAGGCAGCATGGATTGATCTTAAGATAGGCTCAACTGGCTCAATTGAGTAAATATGAGCAGCGGCTTGTTCTTCATCAGCACTTGCTGATATGTCCTGAGTGTTATGCTGATTAGTTTCAGGTAAGGAAAAAGAAGCATCAGCAAATGAGTCAGGGTCCTCAGATGGAGGAACAGTGAGCTCATTAAATATGATCTCAGAGGAAGAAGATTGAATGTTCTTGAGAGCTGATGAACTTTCATCGAAAGTGACATGGATAGACTCATCAACCTTCTGAAGGCGAGTATTGAATACTCTGAAGGCCTTGCTAATGGATGAGTATCCAAGAAAATATCCATCATCAGCCTTGGGATCAAATTTTCCTAGGTGATCCTTGTTGTTAAGAATGAAGACCGGACACCCAAATACATGGAAGTATTTTATTTGAGGTTTCTTTCCTCTTAGGACCTCATAAGCTGTCTTGTCATGTCTTTTGACAATAAGACAACGATTTTGAGTATGACAAGCCATGCTGACGGCTTCTGCCCAGAATTTGCTGGGTAGAGATGACTCACTGAGCATGGTACGTGCTGCTTCGATAAGAGTTCTATTTCATCTTTCAGCGACACCGTTTTGCTCAGGAGTTCTAACAGAAGAGAAATTATGTGAGATCCCTTGATCAGCACAGAAGGATTCAAGAGTGTGGTTTCTGAACTCAGTGCCATGGTCACTTCTTAGTTCTTTGACCCTTATGCTGTTGAGATTTTCCATTTTCTTGATGAAATTGATTATTTCTTCAGTAGCATCACTCTTGGAATGAAGAAAGATAGTCCAAGTATATCGTGAATATTCATCCACAATAACTAAAGTGTATCTGCTACCCTTTAGACTTTGGACATTAACTGGACCAAAAAGGTCCATGTGAAGAAGATGAAAGCAACCTTTAACAGAGTTGGCTTGCTTTGTTTTGAAGGTAGATCTATGACTTTTACCTTTTTCACAAGCACCACAGAGTCTATCCTTTTCAAAAGAGAGATGAGGAAGGCCACGAACCAAGTTCTTTTTGGCCAGAGAGTTGATGGTTTTGAAATTCACATGCGACATACGCTTGCGCCATAACCAATTTAGTTCAGCAGCTGACTTAGCAAAGAAACAAGTCTCACTATCAGTTTTGATAGGAGTGAAGTCAACAAGATATACATCTCGTTTTCTTGGAGCAACCAAGACAACTTCTTTGTTAACATTTACAACAGTGCCTTGATGCTTGTCAAGAATCACTTTGTAGTCAGCATCACAAAGTTGACTTATGCTGATAAGATTATGTTTCAAACCATTTACATAAGCAACTTTGGTGAACTTAATGAGAACGTTAGAGAGAAGACCATAGCCTTCAGTTTGTCCAGTGGAGTTATCACAAACACTACAGTAGGGCCAGGTGCCTCTACGTAGTTATCCAGTTGGGTCTTAGAGCCAGTCATGTGTTTTGAACATTCGCTGTCCAAATACCACACTCCTTTTCCCAGCGATCCCTGCATAGATGTAACAGAAGGATTTAGAATGGTTCGCTGTTAAACTCGCTGACAGCCATGTCAACTGGATTAAAGATAGGTGCATCAAAGTTAACAGCAGCGGATTCAGAATTTTCCTCAGTGAGAAGAGTAGAGGGATAAGGAGGGTAATTTTTCATATCAACATATCCATAAGATGGATCGTCATTGTTGAATGGTACAATCCCATCATGAATACTGCGAAGGAAAACTACATTGCTAACAACGTCTGTGTCACTATATTCAACCAGCATCGCTGGTTCTCCAAACCCATTGGATATGATTCTTTGGGAGTGAGGGAGAGATATACGCTGAGAGGAGATGTACTCAGCAGCGTTCTCTTTAGTGATAGAAGTAGTATCACCTATACTCAACTCAGGTTCAGCAGAAGAAGGATTCTCGCTGATACTGCTCGATGAGGGAGCAACAACAGAGGAAGAAGGATTAGGTTGAACAACAACCTCAGGAGCATCTCTTGAGTTATTTTCATATTCAGAGGCAACATGTCCTTTGCTGCCACATAAGTAGCATTTTTCTGTCAGAAGTGCTTCCCTTCTGATTTTGAATGAAGAATTCCTTCAGCTGGGAAGACAGATCATTAACTCGCTGGGTAAGCACGTTAATTTGTGGATCAACAGAAGTGGATGCCTTGTTCTTCTGTTTGGATTTAGATTTGGATCTTTGCTTATATGAGACTCAATTTATCTGAGGAGCAGGACCCAAAATGGACTTTCCTTTTGGGTCTTCTGGCTGAGAAGATGAAGTGGAGGTAGAAGGATTTTGTGAACCTCTAATAATACTCTAAGCTTTATTGTTACTGGAGTGTGACGAGGTGGATGGACTGGGCTGAGGTTGATGCACTCTACTGGGAGTGATTGACCTCGGATGCTGAACTGGAGTAGCTGACCCCATTTGCCTATGAGGAAGGTACTGCCTATTAGGGGTAGAGGATCTTACTTGCTGATGTGGCAAGTGACCTCTCTGAGGAGTGATAGCCTCACTTGCTGGTGTGGCAAGTATCCCTTTTGAGGAGTGGTAGGCCTATTCAGCGATTGAGACATTCTTCCTCTTTTAGGAGTGGTATACCTCAATATGGAACGAGCAGGCACCATGTGTGGTGTCTGCTGATGAATTTGTTTGTCAGCAGGTTTGACTTGTGAAGTCCCTACTTGCTGATATCTGGCATCACCAAACCTAACACGTCTTTTCATAAGACGTTCATGCTGAACATCCTTACATTCATCATGATTAGGTACTGGTTGAGATGAAGTAGATAAGGTAGAAGGTTTGGAAGTGATGGGTTGAGGTTGCTGACAGATGGGCACAGCTCGCTGAGGTGTGCCGTAGTCATAAGGTACAACAACCGTACTCCTTTTGAAGGGTTCAGCAGGTCTTATGGTAAGTTGCCGAGGAGCAATAGGTTTGTAACCATCACTTGAAATATCTCCTTCAAAAGTTCTCCCAGGAGAATATTGAATTCTTCCTTCATGTGGCATCATGCCAACAATGGGAAGATGAGGATAATGATTGCTAGTGCTGGAAGAAGAACTAGCAGTCTTTACCTCAGTGGAGCAAGATGGGTCGCTGGAGAGAGAGGAAGAAGATCCAGCATCCATTTCAGAATGATAATCGTTAAGACCTTTAACAAAATACCATTTCTTCATCTCCTCGGGAGACATGACAGCAGATGTTGGGATGGCAATCTCAGGTTTCACATCGTCAACGAACATGTAAGAGAGTGTGGCAGCGACTTGATAGTCACCACCAATTACTGCCTGAACTTGGGCAGGGACTTGTTCATTTAGACAATTGTGATGAAACCTTGAAGCTTTTGACCAGGAGGTCACTATCTTCTTAAGATCAGCAACTTCATTTTTGAGTTTTTCATTCTCAATTTGAAGTTTCTGTGCCAGTAACTCATGAGATTGAAGTTCAACATGAACATTTCTCAGCTCATTGAGTTTCTCAGATTTTTCACTCAACTCTGAACTGACAGAGTCAAGTTTAGATTGAAGTTCAGCACGTAGAGATTCCACAAACTGAACATCACAAGATAAGGACTCAAGAATTTTAGACTTGTCCTCTTCAGAGGCTGAGGAGAGGGCATATACCTTTTTAATGGTGACATTTACCCACTAACTGGAGGAGACTTGGTCTTTAGTCAGTGCATCACCATCAGCGAGTGCCATTAAACACATGGCATCGACATACTCTTCGCTGACTGAGTCATCTGATTCAGCCCAGTCGTGTTCCTCAGCAACCAGCCATTTCGCTGGTGTTTTAGCTTCCTCTATTTCAGCAACTTTTGCCTTTAGCTGATAGTATTTGTTCCTGTACTCATCAGCAGATTTAGAGGGATTAGCTTTAGGAGCTGAAGGGGTTAGAATAGCAACCCTGCATTCCTTTTGGTAGTGACCTTTTCTGCCACATCTCCAGCATTCCTCCTGAGATTTATCAACAGGAGGCTTAAAAGGGGCAACCGACTTACGGTTGTTCCATTTTCTGGAGTATTTCTTACCAGCAATCAGGGCAAAGCCCATAAAGTCACTGAACATCTCTTGTTTTTCATCAGCGTCAAGTTCATCCACAAGAGATTGAATGGGTGGAGGAAGATTAGAAGTGTGCTGGCACCATCATTGAGATTGATGGGCTCAGCAGAGACTAGGGCGAGAGGATCTGAGACAGAGTAAGCAGACGTGCTGGTAGAAGAGGAAGAGGGACCAGCATGTCTGTGAGCATCAGCAGCAGCTCGAATGTTTTGAGCCAAGGCTTTCTCTTTAAATTGAAGGACGCCAAAGAGTGACTCAAGATCATACTCTTGGATCTGCTTGGTGGTACGAAGGATTTGTCTCAGATTCTGCCATTTGAAAGGAAGACTATCGATGAATTTGTGGCAAACTTCAAAGTTATCATGAGTGATGCCAACATTGGTCATGTCATTCAGCAACCCTTCGAACCGGGTATATGTGTTGTCGAGACCTTCATCAGGAAGAGAGAAGAAGTTTTCATAGTCTCGTTTTAGGTCAATTTTCTTAGTTTTAATTGTGTCAGCAGAGCCTTCATACATGCTGCACAATCTATCCCAAACTTCCTTGGAAGTGGGATACTTGATGATGAGCTTCATGATTTCAGTAGGGAGAGTGGTGACAATCATGTTTTTTAGCCTGGAATCAAGATTAACCAGTTTTCGCTCATCATCAGTCCATTGGACCTCTGGCTTTACCAGTTCGGTCACAATCTCAGGAGCATCAGCAGTGGCTCTTGGTGTTCTTTGGACGAGGGTGGGTATGTAAGGTCCATGGGTTAATATAGTCATTAAATAAGGTTCTACCCCCACTATGTGCAATAACATTCGTTCCTTCCAAGATCCAAAGTCATTTGGCTCGAATCTTGGAGGAATAGATACGTAACCAAAGTCACGTGTGTTAACCAAGGTGGGAACGGTAGACATTTTGCAAAAAAAAAAAGGTTTAAGAAAAGAAGAAAAAGAAGAAAGGTTTTAACAAGTATGCAAACAGATCTTGTTTCAATGAATTAGAAACAGTTGCTCTGATACCACTTGACAGTCCACGAATGCAATACTTGTATATTATTAACTAGGCAAGAATGTAAATAATGTAAAGTAAAGAACACAAACAAGTGACAAGTTCAAGTATGCAGATCTACGCAAGTCTAATCATATGTATCTTTGATTAAACAGAGAATACATGGTCGATATTACAACTTGTCTTACAAGAAAATAGATGAACTAACAATTGTTTAAGTTTTAGACAAACTAGAAAACTTAAAACAATTTTACAAGGAAATAAATAAGTGACACACACTTTCAAGGTGACAAACACAAAGTGTTTTGTTGCGGCTGTGCTGCCTTTTATAGGGGGAAATTAGGGCAACACAACCTTCCTTTGATAGTGACTGATGATGGTTGTCGACGTCTCATTGGCTCGAAGTACTTGCATGCAGGAGCCTTTGTCTTCTTTACCAAATTGGGTATGAGAGAGAAAACCCTTGTCTTTGGTCCACCTGAATCTTTTCCTTACAAGGTAAAATACAGTTGGATGAACCACCATGTGACTCTTGTTTTCTCCTTGTTTGAATTCTTCCCGCCTTGACTTACAAATTGGAAAGGAACCACCCGCTGATAAGAGTCACTGGACTCGCTGATGACTCGCTGACGACATACGTCAGCGACCAAGTCTGGTCAGCGAATCCTTGACTCAACAAAGGTATATTGAACATGTATTTTGTAGCTTAATTTTGAATTTTGTTAATTGTAGTAAGTCGTTATTTTGTCCAAATCTTGTTACATACAATGTATATTTGTTTCTTACAGTTTGGAACACTATTCTCAAGTATTTAATTTAACAATGATAAATTGGAAACCAACTAGTTATTCAATAGGATGAAAATCCATTACACGAATTGAACAACAAAACAAATTAATTGGTTACATATAATGAACAAAATTAAAATAGGGTATACATATAACCATGCGTTCATAGTTCATTATTTTCCAGGATACTACTTCCTTTATTATATATACTCTCCTACGTACTGGTCCTAGCATTTTATCTACACTACTAATATCATACTTGGTAATTTCCACTTTCAAATGGCTATCTTTTTTTTTTTGGTTACCATTTGTTTAATTAATTTACCAAGCACGTACCATTTGTAATCTTCAACTACCTATAAACATTTACGAGTAATTCTCTAAGGATGATGGCAATAATGCCTCTCATGTCTCTCCATGCCTAACCATCTACCAATAATATTTCGCCACATCATTTTATGCCTAATCATACCTAACCCATAACAACCATGCCTCTTCATGCCTAAATTAATTTTATTTTTTGTTTTTTATATTCATAAATATTTCAACAATCTAATAAAACTTAATATTTCATTAATACGAAAAAAATATACATAGTATTTTAAACATGATAATTTTAAAAAAAAAATACATAATATCATAAGGGGATTTTTTATAAGGAAAAAAACTTGAAGGGGTTTAAAGTAAATATATAAGTAATAAAGTAGTACTGATGTAGCAATAATATAATAATGACAAAATGACAAAATCATGCTTGAGTGTTGAGTTCCTTGTCTTCTTCATTCAACCTACTGGCCGGAAAAGAAAAAAAAATAAACAGGCAGAAAGTTTTTTTTTTAGTAAAATTCTTGCCTAAGGAATTGGGTCAAAGTGACCGTTTATTGGTCAAATGGAGCCTCCCCTCATCCCATGCCTGAGCGGCAATTATCCCCTAGAACGTCCATGCCGCCACCATGCCTGAAGCCTAGCGGTGGTTATGCCGCCAGGCATGCCCCATGCCGGATGTCATGCCGCTCCCACTGCCATCGTCCTAACTACATATAAATGTACAATTAATATATACAGCAGGTCGTATAAGTCCAAAAGTAATTATCAATTTATTGATTAGAGTGAAAAGTGAAGTGAAGTAAGTAGAATGGGGCCAGCTAGGGACAGAGAATGGATATCATGCATTAGGCAAAGAGGGTGGCGGTGAAATGAAACAACCAAAAAATTACAATGAATGCAAGTCTAACGAACTTTGTTGGTTCCCACGAATACTCGCATCTTGTTCGCCGTGCCTCTTTGCCAAGTGTCGTTCTTTCTTCTCTGTTTGTAGTTATCTGCAAATGCATCTTTGTCTTATGAAACCAATTCACTCTCTAATACAATATTGACCCGCTAACTATCAATACATGAAATGTACTTATAATTAACTAACTTTAATCTGCAATTTTGATATGTGATTTGCAGCTGTGAATCCGAGAGTTAGCATCCATACAATATGTTAGGCACACTTTTTCTCTGTATCAAGCCCAGTAAATAAGGCTCTAGTAAAAAAAAGAAATCTTTAAAAGTAAATGTTCTACAGAAAATACCATGGGTAATTACAGTATATTTTTTCACTATACCACACTGACTAAAACCTCTAAAGGTAGTGTATGTATGCTTACTCTTCAAATTAACAATTCTTGATGTTTAAAGCTTAAATTTTGGAATATGTTTCACTTTGTAATGTAATGCTCATTGCAGATTATTTGCCATAGGCCTTGCAATTCATTATATCATCTCACAAACTAAGGTCGAAAATCATAGATGTCAATTGAGCAGAAATGCAGATCCTACTTGATAAGCATGTCAATCGTTTTATACATGCATTGTCTCGAAAATGAACCAATGTAATTTTGTTCCCGCAGAAACAAAGAAAAGATAAAAATAGAACAAACCTACTTCCTTCATAATCTGATACTTATGCCCTTTATAATTCTCGCCCGTTACTCTTTACACTGCTCGTATGGCTCAAAGTAGCAATTGCAGCAGCAGCAGGTCCAGAAGGTCCAGCAGTTGACGGGTCTTTCAAGAAACCGCCAATGCCAGCTGGACTAAAGAAGCCATTATGATGATGACCCATATGAAAAGCAGGCACAAAAGGAGGCATACCACCAAATGGGCCAGCATGATCAGAATTCCTCTTCACAAGCGGCTCGCCCCTAACAGACCCACGTTCACCGCCATCAAACTCCCTGAAACGATGGAGATACACAGTTAACGGCTCTATGTAATCATCAAAACCCAATTTGTTCATAGCCCAGAGAACATCTTCAGCTGTGATGGTCTTCCTCTGCTCACGCTGGCATCGGTCATTAGCTTCACCTGTCACAAAGCTAATGTACTCTGAAACACATTCCTGGATGGTTTCTTTGGCGTCGTCTGAGATTTTGGCGTGAGGCGGGAGGATCTTTCTCATGATTCGGATCACATTTGCTATCGGCATAAAGCGGTCTTGTTCTCGCACAGTGCACTCATTATTGTCATCTGTAGATGAGTTGTTATTGTTGGTAGCCTGCATTTCTGGTAGTTTTATCTTCATTTCTGGTTTTTGCATCCATTAATGTCAAAAATCATTTTAGTAGCTCATTTCAAAAACAATATATCAAACTACTAACTTACAAAATACCCAAATAACTACATTAATTTAATTAAAAGAAAGATATATGTTATGTTTCACACTCATATTAGTATTTTACAATCAAATTCTCGTAGTCGTTGACTTGCTAAGTCAGCATATATATCTTTAAAGTTTATTAATTTTATCTCAAAAGTATTATTCTTGCATTACAAATGTATTTTGTTATATCGTTCTCCAAAATTTATAAAAAAAGACCGCAAATATATAGCACATTTAACTCGGACTTAACATAACAGTATAATATAAATCAAATTTTAGCAACAAAATTCTATTCTATCAATTTATCTCTAAATTTATTAATACACCAAATTTTGGTCCTATCGAACCTCCATCTATTCCAAAATGGGTAAAACCTCACACCACTTTGAGCCGATCGATGCCCAAGGGCTAACACAGTCATTGATGATCACAATTGTTTTATATTAACTTCTTTAAACAATGAAACAAAAGTCAAACCTCAAAAATGTAAAAAATAAATGTAAATCACCAATGCATGTACCCCTTATCATTTATACTCGTATATCATATGTTTCTAAATTCAAATTCTAATTCTTAAACTAAATAGTATATACGATTGTGTATGTATTTATATATTACGGAGTAATTTACTAGCAATGCATGTCTTAGTGTGACCCCATATATCTGTGTATGTCAGAAATGTTGAATTTAAACATGATTCGATCCATTTAATAACGTACCGGTTGATCCTGAGGAACCTGTGAGGGCATTAAACATTGATGCCATTGATTCGGGTTCCCAAAATAAGATGATTGAATTAGGATGGAATGATGAATTCGGTTTTGATGAATTCAACAGAGGAAGGAGAACGAAATTAGATATGAGGGAGGCTGTGATTATCTGTGTTGATACACCTAAAATTAGGTTAATTACTCTCTATTTATATAAGGAGCGTATTTTCACATTTAGTCCCTCTGGTGTTTAATTCGTGCCTCATTAGTCCTCTTAAGTCCAATTACCTAATGGGAAACCCTATAATACGTCTTTAAGAGTAAATACGTCCATCGAATATTTACTAGACATAGGGATTTCAGTTATCGT
The DNA here is from genome assembly GCA_034093135.1 of Erigeron breviscapus. Classification (NCBI taxonomy): domain Eukaryota; kingdom Viridiplantae; phylum Streptophyta; class Magnoliopsida; order Asterales; family Asteraceae; genus Erigeron; species Erigeron breviscapus. Next base: position 54,192,081 of record CM067174.1, on the reverse strand, counting down.
CAATTATCATATCAGGAAGGATAGATGATCAGTGACGGTCACACTAACGTGGTTCCAACAAGAAAATCCATGCACGGAGCATATCCAATTAGTAGTACTAGCTAGTGTGTAGAGTAATTAATATCCATAAAAATAGAATGGGATATTACTATGGTGAAGAGAATATTGTTGTTTATTTATGATTCATGAGTATTGTAGGATTGTGAATATAAGTTACGTTTCAAAAAGAAAAAGAAGTATTGTAGGTAAGGATTGTAAAATATGGAGACATAATGTTTGTGTGTGTACATATTAATTGTATGTATATATTAATTAGTTATTTTGTGCAAAATGGATATGTTATTGTTGTTGTTAAACAAATGTTTATAGGAAGAATGTTGTCAAAAACAGCAGCGGCTTTCACCTTTTGCATTTATACTCGTATACACACCTTATCATTTATACTCTATATCATCACAGATCAGAATGTTGTCAAAAACAGCAGCGGCTTTCACCTGCATTAGTTAAACAATCGTTCAACTTATTAATGAAAAACTCTAAATATGGTTGCTATGTGTAAGAATATGCATCCTTGACTGAGGTATGATAGATTACCTTACATGCCAAATGTCAATGACCACATATTTGATTGGCTCCCACATATAGATCAGGATAATCTTTAAATATACCTAATTTGAAAAATCCAGTGCGTAGAGTTGACAATTTGACCCAGTTAATTGTGAATCGGTTGATTCGGGTAATATTTCATCACAAACTGGTCAAACAGATAAAATAAAAATATGAAATACATGATAGCTTAGAGATTAAACTGGACTGAAAGTCTCCTGGAGTCTCTAAAACATAGTACCTCCTAAATATTTACCAAAAAGTGAGATTTATATTTTTTTACAAAAATAATCCTATGTATATTTGTGTCAATTTCCCTAAAAGTACTAATGCTAATTCCTAGTCTGGAGGTGCTAATCCTAGTTGGTCACGTTTCTTTAATAGTAATTCTGCCGTTCGGGGGGAAAAAAAAAATTCCTAGTCTGGAGGTGCTAATCCTAGTTGGTCACGTTTCTTTAATAGTAATTCTGCCGTTCGGGGGGAAAAAAAAAATTCCTAGTCTGGAGGTGCTAATCCTAGTTGGTCACGTTTCTTTAATAGTAATTCTGCCGTTCGGGGGGAAAAAAAAAATTCCTAGTCTGGAGGTGCGAATCCTAGTTGGTCACGTTTCTTTAATAGTAATTCTGCCGTTCGGGGGGAAAAAAAAAAAAAAAAAAAAAAAAAAAAAAAAAAAAAAAAAAAAAAAAACTAATGCTAATTCCTAGTCTGGAGGTGCTAATCCTAGTTGGTCACGTTTCTTTAATAGTAATTCTGCCGTTCGGGGGGAAAAAAAAAAAAAAAAAAAGATCCATAAAAAAAAATGCTCTACCAAATAACTTTATTGTCATTAACAACTAACCTAGGAAATAGATTGTTAGATGACCAAAAGTCAAAAATTATGAAACAAATCTTATTATTTTGACAAATACGCATATTATTTAAGAACAAAATTGCATCTAAATATCTATTTTAGTGACAAATAAACCTTTATAGTAGAATGAGTGACAAATTTACTCTTTATATGTATTTTGAATAACAAATTTGTCTTTTTAATCTTTATATGACTAGCATGGTGATCACCTATTGAGATGGATAAAATTGACACCAAAAAATAATCCTATGTATATTTGTGTCAATTTCCCTAAAAGTACTAATGCTAATTCCTAGTCTGGAGGTGCTAATCCTAGTTGGTCACGTTTCTTTAATAGTAATTCTGCCGTTCGGGGGGAAAAAAAAAAAAAAAAAAAAAAAAAAAAAAAAAAAAAAAAAAAAAAAAAAAAAAAAAAAAAAAAAAAATATTTGTGTCAATTTCCCTAAAAGTACTAATGCTAATTCCTAGTCTGGAGGTGCTAATCCTAGTTGGTCACGTTTCTTTAATAGTAATTCTGCCGTTCGGGGGGAAAAAAAAAATTCCTAGTCTGGAGGTGCTAATCCTAGTTGGTCACGTTTCTTTAATAGTAATTCTGCCGTTCGGGGGGAAAAAAAAAATTCCTAGTCTGGAGGTGCTAATCCTAGTTGGTCACGTTTCTTTAATAGTAATTCTGCCGTTCGGGGGGAAAAAAAAAATTCCTAGTCTGGAGGTGCGAATCCTAGTTGGTCACGTTTCTTTAATAGTAATTCTGCCGTTCGGGGGGAAAAAAAAAAAAAAAAAAAAAAAAAAAAAAAAAAAAAAAAAAAAAAAAAAAAAAAAAATGCTCTCACCAAATAACTTTATTGTCATTAACAACTAACCTAGGAAATAGATTGTTAGATGACCAAAAGTCAAAAATTATGAAACAAATCTTATTATTTTGACAAATACGCATATTATTTAAGAACAAAATTGCATCTAAATATCTATTTTAGTGACAAATAAACCTTTATAGTAGAATGAGTGACAAATTTACTCTTTATATGTATTTTGAATGACAAATTTGTCTTTTTAATCTTTATATGACTAGCATGGTGATCACCTATTGAGATGGATAAAATTGACACCAAAAAATAATCCTATGTATATTTGTGTCAATTTCCCTAAAAGTACTAATGCTAATTCCTAGTCTGGAGGTGCTAATCCTAGTTGGTCACGTTTCTTTAATAGTAATTCTGCCGTTCGGGGGGAAAAAAAAAAAAAAAAAAAAAAAAAAAAAATGCTCTCACCAAATAACTTTATTGTCATTAACAACTAACCTAGGAAATAGATTGTTAGATGACCAAAAGTCAAAAATTATGAAACAAATCTTATTATTTTGACAAATACGCATATTATTTAAGAACAAAATTGCATCTAAATATCTATTTTAGTGACAAATAAACCTTTATAGTAGAATGAGTGACAAATTTACTCTTTATATGTATTTTGAATGACAAATTTGTCCTTATAAAAAAAGGAGTGGCAATTTGCTTTTTATATGCATTTTAAGTAACAAATTTGTCTTTTTAATCTTTATATGACTAGCATGGTGATCACCTATTGAGATGGATAAAATTGACACCAAAAAATAATCCTATGTATATTTGTGTCAATTTCCCTAAAAGTACTAATGCTAATTCCTAGTCTGGAGGTGCTAATCCTAGTTGGTCACGTTTCTTTAATAGTAATTCTGCCGTTCGGGGGGAAAAAAAAAATTCCTAGTCTGGAGGTGCGATTAGGGGTGGGTACGGTTCGCCTTGGGTCGGTTTTTGACTAAAACCGAAAACCGAACCATTATAATTCGGTTTTTAAAAACTAAAACCATTGGTTTTCGGTTTTTTCGGTTTCGGTTTTTTCGGTTTGAGTTCATTTCGGTTCGGTTTTAGTCGGTTTTTAACCACTTGTGATTTGGGTCAGATTGAGCTGCAAAAGTTTATAAGTTTATACCTATAATTACACCATATTTAATTTCAACAAGTTTTCAAAACAATATTAACAACAATAACACTACAACAATGATAACAAATCCAAAAAAGTAAGTTGTACAAATTTCAAACGAATTTTATATATAACTATTTATATCTTTTTACGCGTTGTTTAATTATACATTTATTAAAGCAAATCAATCTTGTTGTGTATTTTCACTTAAACATATAAATGATATTATTATATACACCTAAAAATGCAAATATATTAACATATTTACCAAAAATTAATAATAAAATAAAGTAAACAATATATATTATTGGTTCGGTTCGGTTTTCATTAGAAACCAAAACCGAACCATAACTTTCGGTTTTTATAAAATCAAAACCAATGGTTTTCGGTTTTTTCGTTCGGTTTTTTCGGTTTGAGTTCATTTCGGTTCGGTTTTAGTCGGTTTTTAACCACTTGTGATTTGGGTCAGATTGAGCTGCAAAAGTTTATAAGTTTATACCTTATAATTACACCATATTTAATTTCAACAAGTTTTCAAAACAATATTAACAACAATAACACTACAACAATGATAACAAATCCAAAAAAGTAAGTTGTACAAATTTCAAACGAATTTTATATATAACTATTTATATCTTTTTACGCGTTGTTTAATTATACAATTATTAAAGCAAATCAATCTTGTTGTGTATTTTCACTTAAACATATAAATGATATTATTATATACACCTAAAAATGCAAATATATTAACATATTTACCAAAAATTAATAATAAAATAAAGTAAACAATATATATTATTGGTTCGGTTCGGTTTTCATTAGAAACCAAAACCGAACCATAACTTTCGGTTTTTATAAAATCAAAACCAATGGTTTTGGTTTTTCGGTTTTCGGTTTTTTCGGTTCGGATTTTTTGGTTCGGTTTTTAACCACTTGTGATTTGGGTCAATTGAGCTGAAAAGTTTATAAGTTTATACCTTATAATTACACCATATTTAATTTCAACAAGTTTTCAAAACAATATTAACAACAATAACACTACAACAATGATAACAAATCCATAAAAGTAAGTTGTACAAATTTCAAACGAATTTTATATATAACTATTTATATCTTTTTACGCGTTGTTTAATTATACATTTATTAAAGCAAATCAATCTTGTTGTGTATTTTCACTTAAACATATAAATGATATTATTATATACACCTAAAAATGCAAATATATTAACATATTTACCAAAAATTAATAATAAAATAAAGTAAACAATATATATTATTGGTTCGGTTCGGTTTTCATTAGAAACCAAAACCGAACCATAACTTTCGGTTTTTATAAAATCAAAACCAATGGTTTTGGTTTTTCGGTTTTCGGTTTTTTCGGTTCGGATTTTTTGGTTTTTATGGTTTTTTTGGTTTCGGTTCGGTTTTTGCTCACTCCTAGGTGCGATGCAAAAGCAAGATGAGACATTTGTTTTATCTAATTTAGTATTATTCGTACGTTAACTAATAGGAAAATATGGTGGCCTAATCAAAAAATTATTAAGTTAATGGTCGTAAAATTTTAAACATAAAAACATATAAAAACTCAAAAACCCAACTAACCGATTAAACTCAAATTGAATATATAAGGGTTGGGTATTCTAAAACAAGTATTAAAGTAAAATAAATAGGACAAGATCTTGACCCTTATATCATGGTTAAATTGATGCACGAAGATTCACGAATCAATTGATGCACGATGATTTTCATAAAAAGAAACTTATTGTTTTATTTGTTTTACTATAATACTTGTTTTATTTTATAAAATCTGTACAATAAAAAAGTTCTAAATAATAAAATTGGATTGAGAAGGGATGGTGACGACCCTAGTACTTACGAGTATGCATGGTAACTAAAAATTCATTATTTTGTTATTAACGAAAATTTTGCATAAAAATTATTAAAGTCACTCTTATTCCCAAATTAGCCATTAAAAAAAATTTACTTACTCGGAATTTATTATCCTTTCAAAATTTCTGCAATCCTTTCTGTGTTACATTTTTCAAAATGTTACAAGCAAGCCAAATCTTGGAAACATCACCTTATTAATTAGTTGGATAGTGATAATTAAATTAGGCGCCATGTAGTCCGACCTAATAAAGGGTAACCGGACCGGACTTTCCCCGGCGACCTCGCCGCTAATGAGGGGGGGCCCGCTAATATTCTGTCAGATTAGCCATTAATGACATGGGGGCCCGCACTTTCCGCGGCGATATCGCCGCGGAAACTTTTGTCTTATTTGACTTTCCGCGGCGACATCGCCGGGGAAAGTGGCTGGTCGGCTTACCCATTATTCTTTGGTCGGGGCACGCGGGGCGTAAATTATGAGAAGTGATTAATCCTCCTAGCTAAATAGTCTAAAAATTCTCCTAACTATTAGATGATGCCATGTGGAAAAATCAGAGGGCAAAATTAGGAAAGAGAATTAGTGGATACTGGATACCACATGTCACATTCTTAAAGTGTTAGTAGAATTTTTAGACTATTTAGTTAGGAGGATTTATCATTTTCCTTAAATCATGCTTCTATCTTGTAATGATGTTAGATAAATCACAAAAGACAAAAGGGAAAAATCTATAAAAAGTTAATCTTTTTACACAAAATTTCTTAATTTAGGGAACCTATTTTGTTTTCGTTTATTAAAAGGATTTCATTTCTAAAATATTTTCAATAAAGGTAATTTCGTTAGTTTTTAACATTTAACCTCCGTTAATTGCCACATCATTCATAAAAAGCTGACTTTGACTATATCAATTATGTTTGCTCCTTTCTCTCCCTGCCGACTCTGTCTCCCTCGTTCTTTGAATACATTATCCAACTAAAATAGCTTAATTTACCTACAATACCACCATGGATGAACAATACATGTTAATGAATAACGAGATACTTACTCTTTGTTGGTAGCCATCCTTTTTTGATTAGAGCCACTCTCATTCTCTTTTTGCTTCTGTACCGGGCTTTAAGTGGCCGGAAAAACGTTGCCGGAAAATTTATTTTAGCGATTTCTAGCCCGATTCTTTGAATTAGAACTCGATATTGGTACCGAAATGCTCAGAATCGACGTCCGCACAAACCCTAACCAAAATAAACCTCGATCTAGTCTTCGACGGAAAACTCAACAACTCGCCGTAAAAGTATTTTTCGTGATTTCTCTTGCGTTTTTTAAATTTAAAACACGAAACTGATTGCAATCGACTCAAATTTCAATCGCGTACAAACCCTTGCTAATCATAAAGTCTAGAAAATCTCGCCGGAAAAACGAACTGTCGATGAAACTCAACAAAGCTGAAAACTGACCAGTGGTGGGGGTTTATAAACACAAATTCAAACAGATATAGATTTTTATGTGTTTATATTTCTATTTATATAGATGTTTGGATTCTCCAAACTGTGATGTTTGAAATCTTTATAAATTGGTTGAATTCGTCATTGTTTTTTATGTGAAGTTAGGATGAACAATGGAATAGATAATAGAGTGAAAACGATGATGATGGAAAATATGGTTGCCGGAAAAAATGGTATTGCCGGAAAAAATGGTATTGCCGGAGAAGTCGTCGGAAAAAAATTTGTGAAGATGATGATGACGTGTACACGCCAACTCAGTAGTCCAAATGGACATTTTAATGACGTGGCATGCCACGTTGTCATTTAACGGGGTTTAACGTTAAAAACTAACAATATTACCTTTATTGAAAAAATTTTAAAATTGAAATTCTTTTAATAGATGAAAATTAAATAGGTTACCTAAATTAGGAATTTTAAGTAAAAATATTACCTTTTTATGAAATTTCCCCAAGACAAAACTATAATTTATTAACAAAATGTAACTAAATAATACAACATAAAGTTTTACGATTTTATAATATTACCTATTTTAGACACTACTAGGATTGTAAAAGAGGTCAAAAAAACTCTTCCATTTATAGTAAACCAAGACAAAAAAAAACACCTACCTGCGAAGGCCGGGTCACCGGTTTAAAGTGAAACCGAGAAAAGAGAAAAGCCGATAAAACTTATACTTTTTGAAGAGATATAATATTTTTGTAAATCTACGAATTTTTAGTGTTTTTGGAAAGCTAGAAGTTTTAATGGGATGTAAATGTAGTATAATTTTTTTTTTTAATATTCTGTTCTTTATTTTCCTTTATTTATCGGATTGTGTATTGTTTTTGTTAACATTTTACTGGTATTTGTTAGATTACTTTTATAGTGCTTGATTTGTTACTTTTGATACAAATGTACATATGACATTGTGTAGGGGTCTAGATGTAATATGTTTCCTAGACTAGTATATATACCCTACACATGTCTTATTTTGTAACCTTTGATTCCTTTAATTCCATACATCCACTTTATCATTTCTCTCTCTAAAACACACACACATATATACAAAGGTTCATATATTAATACTTATATACACATCTCTATCAATATTATTACGTATCAATCATGAATTTCTATGTTTTACACTTGGTATCAGAGCATAATCAGATTACCTGAGCGATCCATGGCCGATTGTGTCTCAATTCCATTGAAATTCTTGATTTTTGTTCGGTTTTAGAGATTTGCACATCGATGTACGTTTCTTTACTGTTTATCTCAAAAACTCATTAAATCACCTTATTTCCTTGTTCTTCATTTCCTAGTTTAGATTGTTTATTTCATCTCTAAGTATCTTTTTCCAATCAAAAATCATCAAAAAATATCACTTAAATCCTTTTTCCCTTCAAATCTAGAGAATGATTTGCACATCTGCTTGAGATTTGCACATCGAGCTAAAAGACAAAAGGTTGTTAGGGGACAAGGGGTACACATAGTACAATATTCTCCACTAATATTATTCCTTGTACCTTATTGGATCATGTGTCTGCCACTAATTATTCATTTGTCTCTTTTCTCTATTTTGTCTTTTTCCTATTTTGTCTTTACTTCCTTTACTTCCTAAATTTTTTTTTCCAAGTTTTCGATCTGAATTTGTTACTTTGGAATCAACATTTGCACATCAATAGATTTGCACATCTCATTTCCACATCAGTAGATTTGCACATCTCATTTGCACATCCAACTACATTTGCACATCCAACACTAGTAACCTTGTTAGAGTTTCTCGATCTGAGTTTCTACATTTGCACATCCAACTACATTTGCACATCCAACACTTGTAACCTTGATTGAGTTTCTCGATCCGAGTTTCTACATTTGCACATCCATCACTTGTAACCTTGATTGAGTTTCTCGATCCGAGTTTCTGCATTTGCACATCCAACACTTGTAACCTTGATTGAGTTTCAGGATCCGAGTTTCTACATTTGCACATCCAACACTTGTAACTTTTCAACCTTGATTGAGTTTCTCGATCCGAGTTTCTACATTTGCACATCCAACACTTGTAACTTTTCAACCTTGATTGAGTTTCTCGATCCGAGTTTCTACTACATTTGCACATCCAACACTTGTAACTTTTCAACCTTGATTGAGTTTCTCGATCCGAGTTTCTACATTTGCATATCCCACACTTGTATCTATCCATCTCAAATTGATAAACCATGTCTAAAAGCAAAGTAGATATTATCATTGCTGACCCTGATATCGAAGATAAAGACAGAGAAATTCTTCAAGCCATCACTCTACTTACAAGAAAAATCAAAAGTAATTGTCAACATCCCAAGAGTGACAAAAAACCCATTGTACTAAGTACTCCAGCTTCAACAAAGATTTGTAATACCTCGACTCAGACTGAACTACCCACTGATGATAACGACTTGCATGACAAATGCAAAGATCACTCAATTGCTTTGTATGAGAAATTGTCTAAACTTCAAAGTGAATTACAAACAAAAGCAACAGTTTTCAAAAGCAAAGAATTGAAAATGCTCAAAATTGCACAAACTTTGTACAATGAAAATCAAAACCTTAGAGCAGAGGTTAAAAAGTTCAAAGACTTAGCTCTTTCTAAAACCCCATCCGTTTCCCAACCCCATAAAACATCTCAACCAAAGAAACCTTCACCTAAAACTCCTCAACAGAAAACACATTCACCAAAAAATCATCAACCAAAGAAACCCCAAACCAAAACAGCTTTACCAAAAAATCATCAACCAAAGAAACCCCGAACCAAAACAACTATACCAAAAAATCCTCATCATAAATCAACTCAACCGACCACACCAACACCAAAGCATCACTTCTCATCCATCTTTCACTCATCATCAAAGAAGCCACAAAACACCTACAACAACTATCTCCAAGTTTTCAAAGATCCTACCACCGGAGCAATTAGTTTCAAAGACCAATTTGGATGGTTTGTCAACAGTCTAATCAAAGCTTCTACTTCAAAAACACCCAACAAAAACACAATACAAAAACCACTACACCAAAGAAACACCCATTTTCCAAACCAGCTTATACCACTCCCAACTTCTCAAAAGAGCCTCATTCCACCAAATCAAATACCCTTATACCTAAACCTCATCCAACTCTCAAACAAATGAACCCATATTACACACCTCGCAAGACCAGACCTCCACTCAAGCCTCTAAACAGCCATTTCCAGATATTCAAGGATTCCACCTCCGGAATCATTCGCTATAGAGATCAATATGGCTTGTTCTCCCATACTAAACCCAACTCAAAACCTAAAAGCACTCCCATTAAATACTCTCTCCCAGAGCTGTTTAAGTTTGCACCACAAGTCGTTCACCCTCGTGTGCAAAAAGTGCTTGACTATGCACAACTTCCTACTTCTCTTTTCAAATATCCAGTTGGACCCACCCTCACATGGGTTCCAATGTCTGGATTCAAGTAGGTACTTGTGAAATGGCTTGTACACACTTCAGTGTATAACCCGTTCCAAAATCTTTTTTATAATTTCATTTTCTCTAACCAAAGTGTTTCCTTTATTCCAAACCAATACCACTATTTTTCTACCGATTATGCATGATGAACGTGGTTCTCACATTCATCATGAGGGGGAGAGATAGATATAGAAGAACACATATACATGTATTTTTTTTCCAATTAAAGGCTCCAAACAATAGATTGCTCATTTAAGGGGGAGCACAATGAAAGCTTTGAAGTTTGATTCTTTACTCCGAAGACTATGCTCAAATTGAGGGGGAGGAAAAGTTTTAAAGAATGATATTGATTATCCTTTTGAGGGGGAGCACATTGCTTTACTTGATTATTTGCAACAAAGATTATGCCAAGTTGAAGAGGAGCTGAAATGAAAAATCATTTTCATACCAAATTTACACTCAAAGCCAAGCCAAGCTTCCGCACTTTATACCAAGCTTCCGCATATTACAAGAAACCCAAGTCTTCCCCTTCACAAAATGTTTAAGAATCCAATAAGTCAAAGTTGATTGATGACGATGAAGACAGAGAGAAAGCTTCAAAGTCACTCAACAACAATGATCCTCAACAAAATAAGGGCCCACCAAGATTTAAAGTCTTAAGACGTTGCATCCATTTCAACTCAACAACAAGAGAGAGAATGCAAAACTACTAGCTGAACCGACAACCTTGATTTATCAAATCAAGCACTAAGGGGGAGAATGTTAGATTAATTTTATAGTGCTTGATTTGTTACTTTTGATACAAATGTACATATGACATTGTGTAGGGGTCTAGATGTAATATGTTTCCTAGACTAGTATATATACCCTACACATGTCTTATTTTGTAACCTTTGATTCCTTTAATTCCATACATCCACTTTATCCTTTCTCTCTCTAAAACACACACATATATACAAAGGTTCATATATTAAAACTTATATACACATATCTATCAATATTATTACATATCAATATTATTATATAATTTTTTTTATTTTTTATTTTTGAATAAAGTGGATGATTGGTATTAAGAAATAGCAAAGGTTACAAAATAAGACATGTGTAGGGGTATATATACTAGTCTAGGAAACATATTACATCTAGACCCCTACACAATGTCATATGTACATTTGTATCAAAAGTAACAAATCAAGCACTATAAAATTAATCTAACAGTATCTTTAATAAATATATATATTATCGTTAAAAATTTTTTTAGTATAAAAGCTCTATATTTGTCGCTACTTCTCATCCGATCCGTATCAATTTGGCTAATGTGTTTTATATTAATCTTTGAAAAATACAATATAATAGGACAGTAATACTGTATACAATATAAGTCCAAAAGTTATTAGTACTCGTAATTTATTAATTAGAGAGAAGAGTGGATCGGAGTAATTAGAATGGGGCCAAAATGCAGGGACAGGAAATGGACATCATGCATTAGGCAAAGAGGGTGGCGGTCAAATGCAACAAAACAAAACAATGATTAATGCTAGGCTAACGAACTTTGTTGGTTCCCACGAATGCTCGCGTCTAGTTCAACGTGCCTCTTTGCCAAGTGTCATTTCTTTTTTTCCATGGATCATGATGTAACACCCCGCTGAAGCGGAAACACGAGATGCACAGTAGACATAGTACAAAGCACAAGACATAGATCACAACACACATAATATTCAGTACAAAAGATACAAAGTTTATCGGGATTTACCCTTTTTCCAGAACATCTGAACTAACTTGACCAAAAGTACATCTTTACGACAGGTAGACTATATCAAAAGATCCGAAGTACTAGCGGAGCTGAACTATATTTACATAGGTACTACGAGCATGACCACGAGCGCAAAAGATAATTAACGATACTATTACCGGGACCGAAGCTAAGTACCTGGACCTGAAAAGCATGGAGTTCAAAAGTCAACTACAAAAGTAGTTGGTGAGTTCACAGATAGTTCATAACATAGTTCGTATATCCCAAATTATATACGAATTTAAGGTTTAAGGGAACAATTTTATACGAGTATATATTTATTGCTTATACCGAGCTCACTACTAAACCTTTTTGACCGTACAACCCTATATATAAAGATCAAGGTCATACTCTATCGCTAGTATGATATAATGCTCAAGTAATATGCAATCGCAACGAATGGGTACGAGTGAGGGTTGGTCTACCCTTGACTTTAGATGTAATTTGACTGACGATGTTAATAAATAATATAATTAAATGCATTTCATGAATTTATGATGAGAGATATGTTTGACGGGTCAATTGTTCGACTTATTACGTGAAATGATACATGACGATTTGTGAAGTAACTAGCTTATGGTGATGGGTTACCCATGGGTCACTCACAACCCATGAACCTCAAAACATACCCAACCTTATCCCCCAACCAACTTCTTCCACTTCCCATCCATCCATTCACTCTTATCTCTCTCTCTCTAATTCTTGCAAGAAAACACACACAAACACACATCTCTCTCTCTCATTTAATTCTTGCATCATTTAATGTTCTTGAGCTAGATTAATGCTAGAAAAATAATCATTTGCACCTCCTTAGCAACAAATTAAAAGATTGGGTTCATCAAGTGTTAAAATTCATCCTTTTGGGTCATTTTTGGGTTTGAGCATCTTGTGGAGTCTTGGAAGGTAATCCTTAACTACATTTCATCATTTAATGTTCTTGAGCTAGATTAATGCTAGAAAAATAATCATTTGCACCTCCTTAGCAACAAATTAAAAGATTGGGTTCATCAAGTGTTAAAATTCATCCTTTTGGGTCATTTTTGGGTTTGAGCATCTTGTGGAGTCTTGGAAGGTAATCCTTAACTACATTTCATCATTTAATGTATATAATCATGTCTTCAAGCCAAACTCTTGGATTTGTGGGTTAAAAACGGGTCAAAGCTAATTTAGGATTTTGTTTGACTTAATTTAGTTAAACCGAAATTAAAATGCAAATTTGAGTTTATGAACTAAGTTTTATGTGGGTTTTGTCAAAATAGGTTAAATCATGAGTAAAATGGCTGCACAAGGTCAATGGGTCGGGTCAAAACCCAAGTGGGTCGGATTTTAGGGTTTTGGATAAAAAATTAGGGTTCATGAGCAAAAAAAGGAAACAAAAACTGAAATTGATGATGGTTAGAACATTCTGTGATGGAAATTAGAGTTGGGGTTTGTGTAATTATGCTTGTAAATGCCTCATCTTGATTCAAAACGGGTTTAACAGCCTTGTGAGTCGAATTAGGGTTTCTTGGTTATGAAAAATAGGGTTTTGGGCCAAATCTTCATGACTTTCTGCTGCTGCTGCGCTTCTGATCAGGTCCCACCGTCTGGGACGGTAACCACCTGTGTCTGGGACGCCAATGGAACCCTTTGGGCGTGTGTTACGGTCTATGAGCCATCTTGGACGGTTCCCCCTAACTCGTAATTCGATCAGACGGTAGGGAGACGGCGTGTTCTTCTGTTTTATGCTGGTTAGCACGCCAAAAACTCAAAGAATCCTGACCACCGTCCTGCACGCCACTGATGACCGTCTTGTACGCTCTGCCAAATTCCCCCGCCGTCTGGGACGCTGCAAGTCAGCGTGTGAGACGCTGATTTATATCAGTCAATTTTCTAAATTTCTTTGTCGGGCTCCTCTCCTACTTGGATCGAGATGGGCTGCATCTGGATGTTTCCATGGGCATCCTAATGACTTATTCTACACGTGGGAAACCGCCTCAAAATCCTTGTGTTCATATAAAACATAGTTTTAGCATTGACTCAAATTATATATATACATATATGAGAATGATAACTACAATTTTGCACGAGACGACATTGGGATGACCTTAAAATTATTACAAACAAATCCTAGACTTCTTTAATAACGTTTATGGGCCAATAAGGTCACTTAAAGTCATGGACTAATCCTACTACTCAAATGGATTTTACACTTAATTAAAATATAAATAATGTACAAAAATTAATTAAGAACATGAGGCGACTTTTTAAAGATTGTAAATTGTTATAAACTAATTCCCGGCTACTTTATTGACCATGTCGAGTCGGCCAAAGTCTTGAATCGTCCCTAATAACCTAAATAGGGATTTAATTAATTAATAATGCGTATGTATATTATAATGATAGGTGGTGGACGTGAAGTGAACGTTGAACGACGTTAACTCGACTATCAATCAAAATTAACTTCTTTTGCCGATCAAGGTGAGTTCCGTAGCTCGCTACTCAACTGAGATTCGGGCTGGAAAGTGTACAATACATGTTTACTTGTTGATTGATTGATTTATTGATTGTATGATGGATTGCATGACACATTGGTTATTTGTGTTCATGATTGTGATAAGATTGTTATATTTAGGATAGATGTACATACATGGAAGTCGATTATGTCTTCAAAGGGTTTGAGATTGTAACACCCGTCGTTTAAAAATATGGATTTCCAAATGTTTTGCCTAACGACATTAAAAGAAGCGGAAGCAAACTTTAAAATTCCAAACCATACCATATTGTTTGGTACATTTATTATTAAAAGGTGTTACTTGACATATCATTACAATATTTCGAACGGAAATCCAATGGTTGCCCAACATTAAACAGCCCACTTCTTAAGTAATTACATGTCATCGCTGTCTAGACAAAAGCAATTGTCTAATATGAGAAGCTACTACAGGTAAACTAAAGCCATCTTCATTGCAATCTACCCATGCCTCACACTTTATTCATTATCTAACTCAAGCTTGCTAAACCTGAGGGAGCAACACATTTTAAGAAATAAGTGTTAGCTAACGAATTAGCTAAGTAAGATAACACATAGTTTATAAAACGTTTGTCCATTTAAAACATTATATAAAAGTCATATTAAGTCGTTAAGGCACATATCATCAAACATTTCATCTCACATACATATCATAGCATCAACATCATTCATATTAGGATGGGTCATCCTAAATGTGCCTAGTCATCTTTTGCATCTCCACATATCACATCTAAACATCTTTATAAGTATGACATAAGTCACACCCGACTGGATGGACAACCTTATGGCTGTACATCCTTGTCGTTAAGGAATGGCAAGCCAATCCAGGAGTAGTCCGTATGTTCAAATACATTGGTGGGTAATCAGGCCACCCGGAGATACTCTACCACTTAATTATGTTGCAAGGAGCCACCCGAGCAACCACATATACGCACTCACCGGGCAAGGGCAAATACGGGTTAAGCTTAACACTTATCACATCATTTACGAGCTCGATTTACATCACATATAGTTTAGGTGTCCACATTACCTAAACATCATCACATATTCATCTTTTACGTTTGGGCCCTTAAACGTGCACGTGTCATGGCAACTTAATAAGTCTATTGAACTAGATGAACAAGCCATGTAATCATGCACATTTTACATATATCACATTTCAATTCATCTCAAGACATTACATAGCATTTCATAACATATCATTACGTCTCATATCATTGCATAACCTTTCATAGCACATCATTACATTTTATATCATAGGGACTGCATTTCAGGCCTCAATAGTCATGTATACATAGCCCATATCACCTCCCGTGTAACCCCGAATACCCATAAGCAATCAAGATTACATTTAGAAAGTTATTATATGAAAACTATGTTTTGTTGAACCCTCAGTGTGTCAAAGTAGTGTATCTTACCTCGTAGAAGCATACAACAAATGATAACGCAAGTTACCGAGCTTTGCAAGTATTCCTGACTACCTTAGTGTTGTAGAAGAAGATCACTTAGACGTACTTAGTCTTGTGTGATTATAAGAGAGATTTTAGAAGTGAATATATATATGGTGTGAGTTTTATAATTAAACTAAGGTCGCTATTTATAGAAAATAATTTTAGAATATGCTTTAGAATATGCCTTGACATATGCTTTGGAATATGCCTTAGCATATGCTTTGGAATATGCCTTAGCATATTCTTTGGAATAAGCTTTTTACCTTTACCATTTACAATTTACTTTTTACCTTTACTATATACCGTTACTACTCATGATTAAGGTTACTATTCACAATACGGTACTATTCATAAGTACTGTTACTATTCACGACTACGGTACTATTCATAAATACTATTATTGATAGTATAAATATGAAAAAGTATTTCCAAACAACTCTCAAATAACTATTTGAGCTCTATATGATCCTTATCGGGAACACATACTATTCTTTAAGCACGT
>CM067174.1:54032068-54174576 GCA_034093135.1 Erigeron breviscapus | reverse complement strand
CATTACATTTCATATCATAGGGACTGCATTTCAGGCCTCAATAGTCATGTACATAGCCCATATCACCTCCCGTGTAACCCCGAATACCCATAAGCAATTAAGATAACATTTAGAAAGTTATTATATGAAAACTATGTTTTGTTGAACCCTCAGTGTGTCAAAGTAGTGTATCTTACCTCGTAGAAGCATACAACAAATGATAACGCAAGTTACCGAGCTTTGCAAGTATTCCTGACTACCTTAGTGTTGTAGAAGAAGATCACTTAGACGTACTTAGTCTTGTGTGATTATAAGAGAGATTTTAGAAGTGAATATATATATGGTGTGAGTTTTATAATTAAACTAAGGTCGCTATTTATAGAAAATAATTTTAGAATATGCTTTAGAATATGCCTTAGCATATTCTTTGGAATATGCCTTAGCATATTCTTTGGAATATGCTTTTTACCTTTACCATTTACAATTTACTTGTTACCTTTACTACTCATGATTAAGGTTACTATTCACAATACGGTACTATTCATAAGTACTGTTACTATTCATGACTACGGTACTATTCATAAATACTATTATTGATAGTATAAATATGAAAAAGTATTTCCAAACAACTCTCAAATAACTATTTGAGCTCTATATGATCCTTATCGGGAACACATACTATTCTTTAAGCACGTCTAGACCATGTTAATACATTAATGCATGTTTCATTAATGCATTTAGCACCTAACACATATTACACATAAATCACATATATGCATTAAATCATCTAATGACTTAACGGAAGTAAAGTGTTGACTTAACGACAGTCAACCGTTAAACGAAAAGTTTGGGATGTTACAGAGATGTGGTGGGAAGGCTGCGGATGACCCTATATATATGCATCAAGAACTCATTGAAAGTAAAATCCTCCTAAGTGTATGTATGTATTGTTTTGGTTGGATTGGTGGTTTGATTGATGACTTGTGATTGAGACAAACACGCATATGTAATGTTATGGTTATTGATGAGACGGACTTGTACATCCGAGTGTATAGATGTATACACTTGAGTTGATTTGATGAGACGTGCATGGACATCCGGGTATATAGATATATATACACCGATGATTTTGAGATGCCACATTGATCATTGTGATGACTTTGTGAGTATCGTTGCATTGATGACTTGATGGTCATACGTATCATACGCATTATGACATTGACACGCATACAACACATATCTTGATATTGACATCATTTGTGCTCTCTTACTTTATGCATTACTTTTATGTTGTGAACCCTTGATGTGATTGATGTTGTGACGCATAAAGGCCACTTGTATGAGACATATCGCCTTTACTTATACATATTGTGATGATTGACGGTGGTTCCTTGTGAACCATCACTACGAACTCACCAACCTCGTGTTGACTTATGTGGTACACTTTTCAGGTAATCAGGTGAACCAAGGACGTGATGCATGATTTCTACTTGCTTTTGACTCGGGCTTGGACTTACATGGATCGGATTCATTCGCCCACTTTTGCATTATGCTTAGGATCGATAGCCATCGTTAGACTATTATTTTGTAAACTTTGATGGTCATTTGCACCTTGTGCATTTTGTATGAATATTTGACTTGTTTATTGGATTCACCGAATTCACGTAACTCATTTAGTTTGCCTACGATAATTCCTCCATGTGCTATATAATTTTCGTAATGTTTCGAGCCCTAGCTCGGGGTGTTACAGAATGGTGGCCCATGCGAGGTCGTAGAGAATTAGGCAGTTGACCTAGACTACGGCTTAAGTTAAAACTCTTCATATAGCATGCATGGCTAGGAAATTGTGTGCAACTTGAATTGTGTGAACCTTGAAAAGTGTACATTGTGAGTTCGTAGTTAAGACCAACTATGTGATGACTTGAGTAAAATGTGATGAACGTGTGATGAGTACAATATGGTTAATGTGTACATTGATTTGAACTTGATTGTGGTTGAGATGGATTGTTGTGATTGTTTGGATAATTTAGGGCAAAATGAAGTTATGGCATTAACTTAGGTATAACATTGTGGCAACCCTAAAGTAACTTGATCAACTACTTTATGGTCACCCGTGTTATATGTAATTTAATGGCATCACGGATTGCACATGAGTGGCTTAGGGTATAATAAGGAATTGATATGCTTTATGGGAGTTGATTGGGTGGAGGGTTAGCCGCTGGTACACCCTGTATACAAACCCGGTCAATAACTAGAAAGCATATCGGATTCGGATTATACTTTGAACCATTTGTGTTTAGTTGCTTGGATTGTGTGACGTGTTGAACATGAGCTCTTGTATTGATGATAAATGATTGAAGTGAACTTGGCATAATGGTATGATAAGTAACAATTCCCCTTAGAATGCTAGTATCCTTGCCTTAGCATCATGATATGAAGTATGTATGTTTTGTCGATATGAGAGCCTTAACTACTTGTGTGGCTAACATGTGAGCATTTTGAGACTAACCATAGGGTCAACGTGTTACTTGTTTTATAGAAATGGTAAGACCAAGAAGAGCCGGAGCTAACTATCTGGCTAATTCTCAAGAGCCCCAACAAGAAGCTCAACCGGAAGTACAAGGAGGCCGAGGTAGAGGCTGTGGTGGTAGAGGCCTTGGTGGAGGCCGAGGTAGGGGCCGAGGTAGGGGTCGTGGTGAGGCTCCCGGGCCAAACTTGGCCGAGGTGATTACTCAAACGGTCACCAATATCATGCCAACCATTATTGCCCAAGTCACGGCAACTCTTAAGGGGAACAATGTGGCTCCAAATAATGTGGCTCCAAACAATGGGCCTCAAAACAATGAAGCCCCGGCTAATGTGAACAATGAGGGGATCAACCTCATGTTGTGGTGGAAGATGAGGAAGAACCGGTTGGAGAGTACAACTATATCCCTAGGTATAATCAACATGGGGTATACCGTCAAGGTTGCCAATTTAAAGATTTCAAAAATTGTGGGGCACCGGAGTTTGATGGTTTGGGTGGACCAGTGGATTGTATAAGATGGTTTGAGAGGATCGAGGCGGTGATTGAAAGAAGTCATTGCACTTATGATGACCGAATTCATTATGCCTCCGGTATGTTTAAGGAAGATGCTTTGAGTTTGTGGAACCAAGAGGTAACCTTGGGTCGGACCTATAACTTGACATGGGCCGACTTCAAGAACAAAGTGAAAGAAAAGTTTTGCCCTCCCTATGAGCTCCAAAACTTGACCATCGAGTTTGTCCACCTCAAAATGGACGGGGCCGATTACAAGGGCTACATTAGACGGTTCTGTTAGGACCAGTTTCGCTGAAACTGGCCAGTCTCCAGTTGCATTTGGAGAATTGAAGAAAATGTCTAGAAATATTAGAAGTCCAGTTGCAATGTACAGTTATGCAACTGATGACTTCCTCCAGTTGACATCTGACCAACACACCTGAAGACATTCCAATTGAAGTCAAAGACATCAAGTGGAAGAAAGAGAATGACAATGGCAGCGAAGCCCAGTTGACATTTTACTTCAGATGAAAACAGGAGTTGAATAGTTTAAAGGTCTTACAAGCCTTTACACTGTTTACGAGGAAGGCGGTTTGTCCTTATGCACTTTACCCGAGTAATTTTCTTATTCGTGTATATTGTGCATAAAGATGACAGATAAAGTAAAACTATGTTTTACCTTATCAAGCATTCGAGGAAAAGTCATTTTGACTCCTTAAATGCTGCCAACTATTCTATACGACAAAGTTGGAGTCCCAAGGACAACTTTGTCTATAAATAGAGGCCTTTGCACAACCAAGAAAAATATAACTTTGCATTCAGACATTTGCATTCTTGGTGACTTGTGCAATATTCTCTCAATCTTAAAAGGAACACTTCACAACTTTAAGTGCTTTCGATTGTTTAGAGAATTTCCAAGTATTAGATCAATTGTATTTCATAGGTTGTTAGGATATTTACAATTCTTGTATTATCTTGGTTCCGCAACAACCTTGTATTTTATTTAACATTAATAAATAAAATACACTTGAAAAATACATATTGTCTCACCAATTTACTTTATTGTATTTACATTATCGTATTTACTTTATTGCATTGTCTTTACTTATAATTTCCTGTCACCTTTATTATAAGTAATTTCCAGAACTTGGTATATCATTCACTCAACTGGTCATCTCCAGTTTAGTGAATATATTGCAAAGTTAACTCACCATCGACATAGAGGTGTCTTCAGTTAGTACCATCTATTGAGTTGGGACTTACAAGTGGTATCAGAGCAGAAGGCTAATATACTTGCCTAGATCTGCTTAGATGTCTACTACTAAAGGTGAGAATGGTTCTGGTCCTAATATTAAAAATATTAATATTAACAATCCTCCTGGTACTCCACCTGCTAATCAACATGTTAATAACAACCCTCCTCCACCTCCCGTTGCCTCTAACCATGTCCATGTTCATTATTCAAATACTCTTGTTCCGAAATTTGATGGAAACAGTGAGACTTTTGGAACATGGAAGGCCAGAATGCTCTTGCATTTTGGTGGGATAGAGAGGTATATGCTCAAAATCCTTAAGGATGGACCTTATGTACCCATGTCCCCTGGGGTGAGTCTTCTTCTAGACCCTACTGGAAGAAGAGGTGCCAAAGAAAAGCTCAAAGACCACTGGTCTGACGAGGATCGTAGACTTGTAGATCTGGACACCAGACTCAAGAACATGATCCTTGGAGCTATTCCTGAAGACTTAATTCCAACACTTGTGTTGTTCCCCAGTGCCAAGGCCATGTGGGAAGAATTAGTCATTCAGTTTGAGGGTGGAAATGACACCATTGTCACTCGTAAAGTTGCCCTGAACAAGAAGTATGAATCCTTCTTTGCTCTACCCAATGAAAGTTTAACTGGTACCTACACCAGATTTACTAGCCTTATCAACCAGTTAAGAGGCTTGGGTGTTGAGAAAGACAAGGACATTCTTCTTGAGAAATTCTGTGATATTCTCCCTTCCAAAAGGGAAAATATGGTTCTTGTCTTAAGACAAGGTAAAACCTTGCACAGCCACACTCTTGTATCGCTCTATGGAGCCTTCAGATTCACTGAAGATAATAATGCAGCGAGACTGGTGGCTGAGCAAGATGCCATGAACCATGCCCAGAGTCCCAAGGTTGCTAGTATAGCTGAGCGACCTTGTGCTGCTTTAATGTCTGCTGAGAGTGTCCAGTCACACTCTATGAAGGAGATGTTAAATAGTTTCTTGAACTCTGGCCTAACCACTGAAATCAGTGATGGTTGTGAGGAAACTGACGATGATGATCTGGTCGCCATGATTGCTAAAACCTTTAATAGGTTTAAGCAAAAATCTAAAAGATTTAATGGCCCAAACAATGCGTCCAGCTCCAGTTCTCTGGATAAAGCCAATCTTACCTGCTATAAGTGTGGTAAGAAAGGTCATTTTATAAAGGAATGTAGATCTAGTCAGATGAACAACCAAACTGGTCCCCCTGTCCCCAATTTCAATCGGCCTGATGATAGCTATAAAGCAAAATACAAACAGCTTAAGGCCCAGATTGCCCTCTTGTCCATGGAAAAACAAAAAGACCAGTGCATGATGGCACAAACTGAGGGAAAGTGGGAATACTCTGACGACTCATCAGTTGATGACGAGGAGGAAAGGGACATGTGTTTTATGGCTTTGGAAGACCAACAACAACATATGGCAAAAGAAGATGTCATCTCTGGTAGATGGGTTGATATCATCTTGAAAAAGGTATGTGATTATGACAATCAGGTGGATACAGAACTGAAACTGGACCTGGCTGAATCATTAAACTGTGATTTAGTATTTGTTGAAACTATTAGAGCAGATGGTGAAAGGTATCTGGAAACCATCTTAACTGAACTGAACAATGTCAGACCACAACTAAATGATTTACAAAGTGTCCAGTTGGCTCTCAAAGAGTCAGTTTTGAAAAATGAGGCATTTGAACTTGAAAATCAAAAATTAAAATCTGATCTTTCGAAGGAACAGATGATTATCAAGTCCTGGGTAAAGGCATCTAGAAAGAATTATGATGCATTTTCTAATACCATAGATGCCCAGAAAAATGCATGGAAATCTGGAGATGGCTGCCATCATACCTGATCTGCATGCATTGCCTCCAGATCTCAGGGTTGAAACACCATATGACCAACCTAAGATTGTCAAAACTGAATCCAATGAGACCACCCCCACTGAGGTCAAAACTGGAGCCGAACACGCTAAAGCTCCAGTTAAGAAGGTAACTGGTGACAAGCCTTTGCCTCAAAAGTCTAGAGAGCCCAAGACTCAAAAGACCAAAGCTCCAGTTGAACCTAGGTCCAAGGTTCAACAGCCAACTGAAAATAATATTTTGTTAAAACTGGAAAGTCAACTCCAACTTTTGTCTCGACAGGTTCAGAGTTGTACTGCCCAGATTAAAAACCTGGAAGGAGGTTCATCTCCTCCAGTTGAAAAACAAAATATTAAAACCCCTTTGAAACAAAAACTAAAACAAAAGAATGTTCCATCTGGAACAAAATCTGGTAAAAAAAAAGGGAGTAAATATCAAGTACCAATCGTTTTTACCCCTGCACCTGGAGCTGACAAAAAGGCTCTAGATGCAGCCTCCAGTTCAGTACCACAACAATCAACTGGGTCTTCTGAAGTGAAGCCCACTGAACCCATCAAGAAAAGAGGGGTTCACAAAGATAACTAATGATTTTTGTGGGTGTGTAGGGCGATCGTAAAAAGAATACCTGGTATCTGGACAGCGCAGCTGGCCGGACAATGACCGGATGTAAGCCCCTGCTGGAGGAGTTCACTGTCAAAGATGGACCGACAGTGACGTTTGGTAACGATGAACATGGAAAAACTGAAGGATATGGTGTTATCAATAATGGACAAGTCCAGTTCACCAGAGTTGCATTTGTGAATGGTTTGAAATATAACCTGATCAGTGTCAGTCAACTCTGTGATGATGGATATAAGGTACTGTTCGATATTGCTCAAGGCACCATATTTAACAAGGACTGGAAAGTGGTGATGATTGCACCAAGAAAAGGGAATGTGTACATTATGGATATGGAACCAGCTCCAAAAGAGCAGTGCTTCTATACCAAGGCTGATGAGGACACAAACTGGCTATGGCATAAGAGGCTATCCCATCTTAATTTCAAAAATATTAACAAGTTGTCTCGCAAACAACTGGTGGATGGGATACCTCAGATTTCTTTCAATAAGGAAACTCCATGTCCAGGGTGTGAGATGGGCAAGCAGAAAAGAGCCAGTTTCAAGACAAGGCAAAATTTCAGTATCACTGAACCTCTTCACATGCTTCATATGGATCTTTTTGGTCCAGTGAATATTCAAACTAGAGCTGGAAAGAAGTATACTCTAGTTGTGGTTGATGAATTCACCAGATTCTGCTGGGTGATTTTCCTCAGATAAAAAAGTGATGCACCAGCTGAAATCATCTCTCTCATCAAAAGAATTGAACTCAAGTATACTCGAAAAGTGTGTCAGTTGCGAAGTGATAATGGCACTGAGTTTCAAAACAAAGTGCTTGAATCTTTTTGCAATGACACTGGTATCTCTCAGAATTTCTCTTCAGCTTACTCTCCAGAGCAAAATGGTGTTGTTGAAAGAAAGAATCGCACACTGATTGAAGCCGCCAGAAGTATGCTATCTGAATCAGGTCTTCCCACCAGTTTTTGGGCTGAAGCAGTTGCAACTGCCTGCCACACCCAAAACCGGTCAGTTTATGTCAAGAGACATAGGAAGACTGCCTATGAAGTGCTCAGGAATCGTAAACCAAATGTTGGATATTTTCACGTATTTGGTTGTCCAGTTTTCATTCTAAATGATTCCAGTCAGCTTGGCAAGTTTGATGCAAAAGCTGATGAAGGTGTATTTCTAGGCTATTCAGATATTCGAAAAGCCTTTAGAGTTTAATTATAGACTTCAAAAGGTTCATGAGATAATTCATGTCACATTCGATGAGTCAAATGATGCAATCAACAAGAGACCAAGCCTTGATATATCTCCAGTTACTCCATTAATTTTTGGTGAAACTGACCAAGTCCATCGGCCAGTTGTTTCACCAGATAATGTTTCCAGTCACAAGAAACTGGAACCAGTCAAGAAGACGTAGTCAACTAGTGACACTCCATTTTATCCCTCCATCAGTTTTAACTTACCACAGAAACTGGTGATTGGATCAGATGTCCGTGCCACTCCAATATCATCAACCAGTTCAAACTCCAACTTCACCAGTTCTTCAAGAAATACCTTTAGCTGAAGAATTTCATGATGCCAATCGTGACCTCATTGACTCTGATGAGGATGTAGAAGAAGTTTGGACTGATTCACCTCCAGTTGCAACTGAAGAGGATCACCTGGTGACTTGCACTGATATTGTAGTTCACCAGCCTAGTCAATACACTAGATGGACTGCAGCACATCCAATTGAATAGATTGTTGGAGATCCAAATAGTGGGGTTCAGACTAGAAGAGCCACCAGTGAGCAATGCTTAAATGTCACCTTCTTATCACTAATTGAACCGAAGAAGATTGACGAGGCTATGGCAGATCCAAGCTGGGTAGAAGCTATGCAAGAAGAGCTTATCCAGTTCGAAAGGAACAATGTATGGGAACTTGTTCCTTGTCCTCCAGGTTTGAAGAAAGAACCTATTAGAACAAGATGGGTCTACCGAAATAAGATGGATGAAGATGGCAATGTTGTAAGAAACAAAGCCAGATTGGTTGCCAAGGGTTATTGTCAAGCAGAGGGCGTTGATTTTGATGAGACTTTTGCTCCAGTTGCAAGACTTGAAGCCATAAGAATATTCTTGGCTTATGCAGCCCATCTGCAGTTTAAAGTCTTCCAGATGGATGTCAAAAGTGCGTTCCTAAATGGAACTTTGGAAGAAGAAGTGTATGTTAAACAGACTCCAGGCTTCCTCAATGAGAAGCATCCTCACTGGGTATACAGACTGAACAAAGCATTGTATGGTCTAAGACAAGCCCCAAGAGCCTGGTATGATACTTTAACTAAACATCTTCTCAATAATGGCTTTCAAAGAGGTGCAATAGATAATACCTTGTTTATCTTAAAAGAAAAAGGTAACATCTTACTGGTACAAATTTATGTTGATGACATTATATTTGGGTCAACTGATGATGCAATGTGTGAAAAATTCTCTAAAATCATGTCATCTGAGTATGAAATGAGTTTAATGGGTGAATTAACATTTTTCTTAGGTTTACAAATTAAACAAACTGAAGAAGGAATTTTTATAAACCAAGAGAAATATGTTAGAGATTTGTTAAGAAAATACAAATATGATTCAATCCCATCTAAAAACACACCTATTGCAGCACCTTTGAATCTGGACTCTAACCCAACTGGCAAACCAGTGAACACTACTGAATACCGTGGTATGGTTGGCTCACTGATGTATTTAACTGCCAGTCGACCAGATATAATGTTTGCAACATGTCTATGTGCCAGATTTCAGGCTAACCCAAAAGAATCACATTTGCATGCTGTTAAGCGCATCTTCAGGTACCTGAAAGGGTGCCCTAGCCTTGGTCTTTGGTATCCCAAAGGCTCAGGGTTAGATCTAATGGGTTATTTAGATTCAGATCATGCATGTTGTAAGATAGATAGAAAATCAACAACTGGTGGTTGTTATTTCCTTGGAGGAAAACTAGTAAGTTGGACCAGCAAGAAGCAGACGTCAGTCTCTATGTCCACTGCTGAGGCAGAGTACATTTCTGCGGCCAGTTATTGTGCCCAGATTCTCTGGATCAAGAACCAGTTACTAGATTATGGTCAAAAATATACAAGGACCCCAATCTTTTGTGACAACACCAGTGCAATTGCTATATCTCACAACCCAGTGATGCACTCTAAGACAAAGTATATTGATATCAGGTATCATTTCATTCGTGATCATGTTATGAAATGAGACATTGAAATACATTTTATCCCCACTGACAAACAGTTAGCTGATGTTTTTACAAAACCTCTTGATGAGAAAACTTTTAAACATCTCATCAGCGAACTGGGTATGTTAAATCCTTAAACTGGAGATTTCATTATGAACGCGTCAGTGACACTGATGAAGTTCTCCAGTTGAGGAGGTCCAGCTAATCTTTGCTCGCCAGGCTATCGAACGCCTTTGTGATACTATCCTGGCACTAATTGATTACCGGATCACCATTTTAGGGGGAAAAGACTCAAAATAATTTTCTGGCTAAAACTCTTTTTATTTGAAAATGTCAACTGGAGAACTCTCCAGGTGAATTTCTTATCAAAACTCTTTTATTCGAAAAGTGCAACTGGAGATTCCTCCAGTTGGAAACTGGCACTGGATTAATCCTCCAGTGTCCAGGTTCAGTCTTGTCGTTAAACTTGGTGGTCAACCAGATTTCATAATGTTATAAATACCTGGTCAATTTTTGTAGATGGCACTCAAGTGTGTTTTCCCACTTGTAACCGTCATATGACGTGTCAAAGATATTTTTTTTAAAAAGATGCACTTTTTATGGGGAATTGTGAAAAGATAGTGGGCGCGTGGGAATACCAGCCGTCGTAGCATTTAATGCTGACTTGATGGTATTAAATATTTTTGAATTTCAAATTTTCGATAAACATTAAATCAAATATTTTGAAATATTGGGAATTAAAATATTATTTCGTATTTACTAGGGGCATTCACTTCCCTATAAATACCCCCACGAAAAATCATTTGCCTTTACTTCTTTTTCATTCTCCTCATTTACTTCCCAATCATCAAATATTGCTTCTTTTCTCTCTCTGCTTCACAAATCCAAAACCCTAATTCCCAAATTCGCAATTTCAGTTTCATATCTTAATAAAATGGCACCAAAATCTTCAAGGAGTAGGGATGTAATTCTGCTTACAGTCCCCTGCGAACCATCGGAAAATGTTCATCGAGCCGGTGGTGCTCCTGCAAATTCAACTTCCATTAAATTAAATCCCAATAATCCAATGGCTAGTTTGAGAGGATCACATGCCGCCGATACATTAATCGGGAGAATCCAATCCTTTCTTCGTGATTCTCCCCTCGGCGAGTCTTTTTCCCTCAACCCACGCAAGATGTATCATGAATACTTGTGTGAGTTTTGGTACACAGCAGAACTCTCCGAAGACTGTTCATCTATCTTCTTCACTCTTAAAGATGGAACAGTCGAGTGTACCTTAACTGCTGAAACGTTGAGGGATGCCTTGCACCTCAACTACTGGAGACAAGGTGAGTCTCCAGTTGTAATATCCCCAAACATCAACTTTCACCAGGTACTTCTTGATATGGGAAATGAAGAGTGCCTGGAGAAGGGGGTATTAAAGACAAAGGGTGCGATGACCATGAAGGGTCTTACACCTTCATGGAGATATTTTTTCATCCACCTTGTAGAAAGTATGGGTGGGAGTTCTGGTGGTCTTGACCAGATCAACTCCTCACAAGCAGAGATGGCTTACTGTTTGTGGAACGGACTGAGAGTGGATTTTCCGGCTATTTTGTTCAAAAGCCTGGTTCAAAAATTGAAGGGTAACAGGGGATTATGCATTCCCTTCTCCAGGTTCTTATCACTTTGTTTCATTCAACTTCTGGGCAGTGAAGATTACCATGATACAACTTCACTTTACACTGTCCCAGATATGTTGAGGAATCTCGACTCTCTAGTATCTGAAGCTGGAGAGGTTGAGATTCCAGAAAGAATGCGGCTGGCATTCGCAAAAACTGATGCACCAATACCAGGTGAGTCAGAAAGACAACTGGGCGGGCCTTAAAACAATGAGGGACCCACCAGTTCTTATGCTGGATTTATAACTGTGGCTGAACCCATCTAACAGTTTAACCCTTCCAGTTCCAGTCAGTCAGTCCCCATAATTTACCCTGAAGACCTCCCAAAAGGTCCTTCAGGTGTTCCAAAGGCATCAAGAACACGTCGCCTTTGGAAACAGTCAGCACATGCCACTGACAGTAGTACCCAAGCCAACCCTCCAGTTTCCTCCCAACAGGAAACTTGAGAAAGTCAAATGGGAAGCCTACAAGCAACCACTTCCGCAATTTCTGTAGGAGGAAGTGGTGAAGAAAATACTGGCTACCCCAACCCAGAATAGAGTTAGAGTCCGCACATGAAAGTGTCCATGGCCAAATTTCTGACACTCTTAATGCACGAACTGACGACGTCTCTGGCCAGTCACAGCTGGAGACTGAAGTTCCAAACTCTGCGGCCAGTGATGTTTTGGTTGAGGATAGAGCAACCATTACTGAGGCAACCACAGTGACCTCTGTCCATGGTGAAGTTACCCTGGTACCTGATCCTTTAACTGGTGTTACTCCTCAGGAAACTGATCAAGTGCACCAGGAGACTGAACAACTTGTTCAGCCCTCAGTTACATTCATGGATCTGGACATGAGTGTTAATGACCAGGAAATCCTCATTGAATCTTCGGATTCAGAAGGAACAACTTCAGACATGGAGATTTTTGATTCTTCTGTACAAGGTCAAAACCCTTCATCTCATGTCTCGCCACCAGATGCTTCAATTTCAGTTTTACCATCCCAACAAAATGAACCTACTGAAATATTTCCCACTTATAACTATATGTCTGGAAACAGACGTATGGCACCATCGCCATCTGGGCAGTTCGCACTCCTTCGCGAAATGCCACCCCCACTGCCGCCGTTGATCACACCTGAGCACTCTCAGCATGATCAACAAATTGAACTTCCTATCCTTCCTTCTTCCACCACTCCTATTACTACTTCTTCAACTGCTGGTTTGACAACTGGAGAGATTTCCCTTAATGTGCCTCTTCCAGTTACTCCAGTAGTACCTGCTGCTGGTCCAGCGACACGTTCTCCTCCGTCGCTGGACACTCAATTTGCCTCATTCCAAGCCGACTTCCAAAACCTTATTTAAAGGGTGGAGGATGTTCAAAAGGCAATTGATAAAAACACTAAGTCCCTCTCCAGATACAACAAGGACACCATCACAAATTCAAAGGTTGTTGATCTGGGGATAAACAAATTTGCTGAAAATGAGGACTTAGTTGTTCAAAAAGCTCAATGAGTTAGTCAATGGCTGCAACCATTTGGCCAGTTCTCTAAAGGAAGCCTTTGCACTAACTCAGTCAAATGTCACCACATCAATCTCCAATCTGCTGGGCAACACTGTTAGAAGATCCGAAGTTGATCTAACGGAGATTGAAAGACAGGTTAAGAACCTTGTTGAAAAACCTGGTCTAAATGTGACTGAGCTTGGGCAGCAGTTGATGACTTCAGTTGGTCAAAAGATAGATGATACGTTGGGTGCAAGAGAAACACAACTGGTTGAAAAGGTGATAGCTGAGATCACCAAGCTGTCCATTCCTCAGGTTGACCTGGCCCCACTCACTAATGAGGTCAACAGTTTGAGGGGCAGCATAAATGCTCTGACCACCCAAGTATCTTCTCATACTTCTTCCATTGATAAATTGACCATTGAAGTTGAGAAGTTAAAGAAGAAAGATGAAGAGGTTAAGGAGAATGTGGTTACAGGTCTGGCCGAAGATTCTAAGATCTTGGAAGACCTGAAGACTGGTCAGGCACAAGTTGCAGCAAATGTCCTGACCCAGTCTCGTGAAATAAACCATTTGTGGAGATCCTTCAGAATGATGTGCACTATTTTTAGAGAGTGCAAGGACTATAGTCGTGGCAGCCTCTTGGCCGGTTGCCCTTTAACAATGCAGACTGGGAAGCCATTAGGGCCGGCCTAGATGCTGCCAAGGGGGAAAGATCAAAATCAGTCCTTGCACCACCAGTTACAACTGAAGGTACTTCATATGGAAGTCAAGTTCAAGGTGTTTTGACTCAACAATCCACTGGTAAAGAAATTGTAATGGCTGCCAGTACTGAAGGTGGTGAGCAAAGGATTGAAGAGGGCATGTTAAAAGAAAGATGCCCAGCTGACCACTGATGTACCATTATTAGAAACCGGAAATCTGGACAAGCTTCCTCCAGTTACTGAAAGTGACAGTAAAAGATTGGCAAGGATTGGTGATGAAATCAAAGAAAGAAAGAAGATGAAACAAAAGAACCAAGCTGAAGCCAGAGCGCATCTTGCACAGATAAAAATGCTAGATATAAGTGATGCTCTTCTTTTAGGAGTCACTAAGGAAGAATATGCCAGGATCAAGTATGATCCAAGGATAGAGGGCATGTTAAAAGAAATGATGGAAATCGAACTGGACAAACACTATCCAGACGATGAAGCTGAGCATGATGCCAGAAACTTGAATATATCAGTGGAGAAGGCTAGAGAGACTCGGACCAGTGGGATCCAAAGGAGAATTGAAAAAGTTAAGAAGGTTGTAAAAAGAGTGTTGAATCCTCCCAAGAGGAACACACAACCTAGAAAACCACTACCCAGGGATGCAAACCTGAGAACCTTTGTTGAACCAACTGGTGATATCTCGAATGATGACATCAAAGCCGCTGTGCAGGCTGCTGGAGCTGGGAACATTAAAATCACAAATGAATCTGAAGCCAGAAATTATTACTCCTAGATCATGGCAACCAGAAAGCACAGTGGTGCGATTAATGATGTTTTTGTAACAATGAAGCCAGGCACCAAGTACTTTCATGTTGAGGTCAGTTACACTGGAGGGCCACTAGTTAAAACTGACAATCCTAGTATGATGAAGTATGGGTTCTCTGAATGGGTTGAAATGGTAAACTTTTTGGAAGCAAAGCCACAAAGGAATAGGTTTGAAAAGGCATGGGTCAACTTCTTGAAGGGTAAGATAATGCACAAGGAACAGATTGAAGATAGGCTGCATATTGACCCAGATGATTCTCAACCTATTGGTTCTTTGACCAAGAGAAGAAGAACTGGCGAAGGGCCATTTGTTTAAATTCTTCTTCAGTCTATCTACTTGTATTTTTATTTACTTTCTTGTAACTTGTAAATTTCATTGTACAAAATGAAGTTGCCAGATTGTAACCCACAAGCTAGATAATCGATTGAATCTAACAAACTCAAAGAAAAACCCAAGGCATTTATTGATCTATAAAAATGCCTTGGAACTTTAGGTAGATTTAATCAAACAAGTCCTTCGTGTTCATACTTGTATAGATACAAGAACTTGAAAAGACTTGGCAATATTTCAGGACATTTAGGGGGAATTTGTTAGGACCAGTTTCGCTGAAACTGGCCAGTCTCCAGTTGCATCTGGAGACCTGAAGAAAATGTCCAGAAATATTAGAAGTCCAGTTGCAATGTACAGTTATGCAACTGATGACTTCCTCCAGTTGACATCTGACCAACACACCTGAAGACATTCCAATTGAAGTCAAAGACATCAAGTGGAAGAAAGAGAATGACAATGGCAGCGAAGCCCAGTTGACATTCTACTTCAGATGAAAACTGGAGTTGAATAGTTTAAAGGTCTTACAAGCCTTTACACTGTTTACGAGGAAGGCGGTTTGTCCTTATGCACTTTACCCGAGTAATTTCCTTATTCGTGTATATTGTGCATAAAGAGGACAGATAAAGTAAAACTATGTTTTACCTTATCAAGCATTCGAGGAAAAGTCATTTTGACTCCTTAAATGTTGCCAACTATTCTATACGACAAAGTTGGAGTCCCAAGGACAACTTTGTCTATAAATAGAGGCCTTTGCACAACCAAGAAAAATATAACTTTGCATTCAGACATTTGCATTCTTGGTGACTTGTGCAATATTCTCTCAATCTTAAAAGGAACACTTCACAACTTTAAGTGCTTTCGATTGCTTAGAGAATTTCCAAGTATTAGATCAATTGTATTTCATAGGTTGTTAGGATATTTACAATTCTTGTATTATCTTGGTTCCGCAACAACCTTGTATTTTATTTAACATTAATAAATAAAATACACTTGAAAAATACATATTGTCTCACCAATTTACTTTATTGTATTTACATTATCGTATTTACTTTATTGCATTGTCTTTACTTATAATTTCCTGTCACCTTTATTATAAGTAATTTCCAGAACTTGGTATATCATTCACTCAACTGGTCATCTCCAGTTTAGTGAATATATTGCAAAGTTAACTCACCATCGACATAGAGGTGTCTTCAGTTAGTACCATCTATTGAGTTGGGACTTACAGGTTCCAAGACTTGTCTACCCTTGTTCCTCATCTAGTAAACACCGAGTCCCGGGCCATTGAGAAGTTTGTCTTGGGCTTGAATCCACATGTCCGCTCTCTCATCAACCCGGTCATGCCTACTTCAATGGCCGAGGCTATTAACCGTGCCGGTAGTGTTACCGATGACTTGTTGAGAAGTGGTGTGTTGAGTAAATCTTCATCGAACAAAAGAAAGGAAGTGCCGGAATCAAGTGGTGTAAAGAAGGTGGGAAGGTTTGACCCCAAGAATGCTAATAGGGGTAGGGTGATGGCGGTGGTGGAGCCGGTGAAGAAAGCTTATGCGGGACCCCACCCATTTTATGGAAGATGCAACAAGCATCACCCCACCAACATTCAATGTGGGGCGTGTTTTAGTTGTAACCGGTTGGGGCATTTGTTTAAAGAATGTAGGGCGCCAAGGGCGGCCCCACTCAATGTAGCACCTCTTCAAGCTCTTCCTCCTCATGGTAATCAACGAAGGGGTGAATGTTTTGAATGTGGTAGTCCTCATCACTACCGCAACAATTGTCCTCGATGGGTGGGACAACAAGTTCAAGTAGCCGTCCACCCCAACCAACTACAAATTGTCGGGCCTAATCAAAACCGGGGACAACAAGGCCATCAAGTGCAACCCCATGACCGAGCTTTTGCGGTCAATGCAAATGAGGCCCGTAATGATCCCAACGTTGTTGCAGGTACCTTTCTTCTTAATGGTCACTATGCAACGGTTTTATTTGATTCCGGAGCCGATTATAGTTTTTTGTCCTCTAGCTTTGTTCCCTTGATTGATGTGCATCCTTGTGCTCTAAACTATGCTCTTGATATAGAAATGGTAAATGGTGCACTAACAAAACTTAGTCAAATACTCCGTGATTGTATTTTGACTCTAAACGACATCGAGTTCTACATTGACCTCATGCCTCTTGATATCGGTAGCTTTGACATTATTGTGGGTATGGATTGGTTGATGGCGGTGAATGCAATCATTGATTGTGGTGAGAGAGTTGTTAAAATTCCGTTGTCTAACGGTAAAATTCTTAGAGTTCAAGGTGAAACATCCGATTCCCCAAATTCTAAAGTCTTTAGTGCTACCGTCTCAAAGGTAGAATTGAAGACCGTTCCTATTGTTTGTGAATTTCCCGATGTTTTTCTGGATGACTTACCGGGATTACCTCCATCTCGTGAACTAATTTCGTATCAATCTTATTCCCGGAGCCGCACCCGTGGCAAAAGCTCCTTATAGACTTGCCTTAACCGAAATGCAAGAACTTGAAACTCAACTCAAAGAACTCCAAGAGAAAGGCTTCATTCGTCCTAGCCAATCTCCTTGGGGTGCTCCCATTCTCTTTGTCAAAAAGAAAGATGGATCCTTTAGAATGTGTATTGACTACCGGGAGTTGAATAAACTCACGGTGAAAAAATCGATATCCTCTTCCTAGAATCGACGACCTCTTTGATCGACTTCAAGGTGCCAAACACTTTTCTAAAATCGATCTTCGCTCGGGTTATCATCAACTCCGGGTACATGAAGATGATACCCATAAAACGGCTTTTCGTACAAGTTATGGCCATTTTGAATTCACCGTTATGCCCTTTGGTTTGACTAATGCACCGGCGGTGTTCATGGACTTGATGAACCGGGTGTGTCGACCTTTCTTGAATAAGTTTTTCATTGTCTTCATTGATGACATACTTGTTTATTCTAAAACAAAAGACGTGCATGACGAACACTTACGTGAGGTACTTGAATTGTTGAGGAAGGAGAATGCTAAGTACTTGAATTGTTGAGAAAGGAGAAGTTGTATGCTAAATTCTCCAAGTGTGAGTTTTGGTTGGAGAAGGTCCACTTTCTTGGTCACATGGTGAGCAAGTATGGTATTCATGTGGACCCTAGCAAGATTGAAGCGGTAAATGATTGGAGAAGACCCGAAACACCATCCGAGATCCGGCAATTCCTTGGATTGGCGGGTTATTATAGAAGATTCATTGAAAATTTCTCTCGTATCGCACAACCTCTTACTCTATTGACCCAAAAAGAAAGAAAGTTTGAATGGGGCGATAGACAAGAACAAGCTTTCCAAACTCTTAAGGATATGTTGTGTCAAGCACCTATCCTAACTTTTCCGGATGGAGTCGAAGACTTTGTCGTTTATTGTGATGCTTTGGGGCAAGGTTTGGGTTGTGTTCTCATGCAAAGGGGCAAGGTCATTGCTTATGCCTCTCGTCAATTGAAGGTGCATGAGAAGAACTACCCAACACATGATCTAGAATTGGGAGCAGTGGTATTTGCTTTGAAGTGTTGGAGACATTATCTCTATGGCACAAAATGTGTGATTTACACCGATCACAAAATTCTCCAACACATCTTTAATCAAAGTGAATTGAACATGAGACAAAGACGTTGGCTTGAACTCCTTAGTGACTATGATTGTGATATCCGTTATCATCCGGGCAAGGCAAATGTGGTAGCTGATGCCTTGAGTCGAAAGGTAAGAGTTAAGCCAAGACGGGCTAGAGTCATGAGTCTCACGGTAGGGCCAAATATTCGTGACCGAATCATTGAAGCTCAAGCACAAGCTACCCTACCGGAGAACTTTGGAAATGAAAATTTGGATGGTATGGAGCAACAATTTGATAGAAAAAGTGATAACGGACTATATTTAGTTGAAAGGCTTTGGGTTCCCATTTTCGGTAATCTAAGAACACTTCTCATGCATGAAGCCCATCGATCGCCTTATTCGGTCCATCTCGGATCGGATAAGATGTATTTTGATTTAAGGGATTTCTATTGGTGGCCGGGTATGAAGCGTGATGTGGCTAGATATGTGAGTGAGTGCCTTACTTGCTTACAAGTGAAAGCCGATCATAAGAAGCCACCTGGATTATTGGTGCAACCGGTAGCACCCGAGTGGAAATGGGAACATATTGCAATGGACTTCATCACGAAGTTACCGAAGACCAAAAGTGGTCGTGACACGATTTGGGTGATTGTGGATCGGTTAACGAAGTCGGCTCATTTCTTGGCCATTCGTGAGGCTGATAAGTTTGACACCCTAGCACGTTTGTACATCAAAGAAGTGGTGTCTAAACATGGAGTTTCGGTTTCTATCATCTCCGATAGAGATACCCGGTATAACTCAAGTTTTTGGAGAGCCTTTCAACATGCAATGGGCACACAACTCAATATGAGCACGGCGTTCCGTCCTCAAATGGATGGACAAAGTGAAAGAACAATACAAACGCTTGAAGACATGTTGAGGGCGTGTGCTATTAATTTTGGTGGGAGTTGGGAAGATCATTTGCCGTTGGTTGAATTCTCTTACAACAATAGTTATCATGCAACCATCCAAATGGCACCCTTTAGAGCATTGTATGGTAGAGTATGTCGATCTCCCCTAGCTTGGGCGGAGATTGGTGAAAGCCAACTCATCGGGCCGGAAATTGTGGTTGAAACGACAAAAGTGATCTCTGAAATCAAGGAGAGGTTACAATTGGCCCGTGAACGACAAAAGAAGTATGCCGATGTGAGGCGAAGACCCCTAGAATTTGAAGTTGGTGATCATGTACTTTTGAATGTGTCACCATGGAAGGGAGTTGTGAGATTTGTGAAACGGGGCAAACTCGGGCCAAGATATATCGGGCCTTTTAAGATTCTTGAGCGGGTTGGCAAAGTTGCTTATCGATTAGAATTACACAAGAACTTTGTGGTGTACATGATGTGTTTCATATTTGTAATCTACGTAAATGTTTGGCGGACCCTACACATCATGTGCCCATGAACGAGATACGGGTTGATTAGAAGCTTAACTTTGTGGAAGAGCCGGTGGAGATCTTAGACCGTCAAACCAAGAAGCTCAAGAACAAACGTTACACAATTGTCAAAGTTAGATGGAATGCTAGACGCGGAGCCGAGTTCACTTGGGAACTTGAGGACCATATGAGGTCTAAGTATCCGGATTTGTTTAGTGATTAGTGTTTGTAGAATTTCGGGACGAAATTCTTTTCACGGGGGAATGATGTAACATCCGCTATTTTGACCCGTTTGACTTTAGATGTAATTTGACTGACGATGTTAATAAATAATATAATTAAATGCATTTCATGAATTTATGATGAGAGATATGTTTGACGGGTCAATTGTTCAACTTATTACGTGAAATGATACATGACGATTTGTGAAGTAACTAGCTTATGGTGATGGGTTACCCATGGGTCACTCACAACCCATGAACCTCAAAACATACCCAACCTTATCCCCCAACCAACTTCTTCCACTTCCCATCTATCCATTCACTCTTATCTCTCTCTCTAATTCTTGCAAGAAAACACACACAAACACACATCTCTCTCTCTCATTTAATTCTTGCATCATTTAATGTTCTTGAGCTAGATTAATGCTAGAAAAATAATCATTTGCACCTCTTTAGCAACAAATTAAAAGATTGGGTTCATCAAGTGTTAAAATTCATCCTTTCGGGTCATTTTCGGGTTTGAGCATCTTGTGGAGTCTTGGGAAGGTAATCCTTAACTACATTTCATCATTTAATGTATATAATCATGTCTTCAAGCCAAACTCTTGGATTTGTGGGTTAAAAACGGGTCAAAGCTAATTTAGGATTTTGTTTGACTTAATTTAGTTAAACCGAAATTAAAATGCAAATTTGAGTTTATGAACCAAGTTTTATGTGGGTTTTGTCAAAATAGGTTAAATCATGAGTAAAATGGCTGCACAAGGTCACTGGGTCGGGTCAAAACCCAAGTGGGTCGGATTTTAGGGTTTTGGATCAAAAATTAGGGTTCTTGAGCAAAAAAAGGAAACAAAAACTGAAATTGATGATGGTTAGAACATTCTGTGATGGAAATTAGAGTTGGGGTTTGTGTAATTATGCTTGTAAATGCCTCATCTTGATTCAAAACGGGTTTAACAGCCTTGTGAGTCGAATTAGGGTTTCTTGGTTATGAAAAATAGGGTTTTGGGCCAAATCTTCATGACTTTCTGCTGCTGCTGCGCTTCTGATCAGGTCCCACCGTCTAGGACGGTAACCACCTGCGTCTGGGACGCCAATGGAACCCTTTGGGCGTGTGTTACGGTCTATGAGCCATCTTGGACGGTTCCCCCTAACTCGTAATTCGATCAGACGGTAGGGAGACGGCGTGTTCTTCTGTTTTATGCTGGTTAGCACGCCAAAAACTCAAAGAATCCTGACCACCGTCCTGCACGCCACTGATGACCGTCTTGTACGCTCTGCCAAATTCTGCCGTCTGGGTGATCGACGTCGAAGTATCAATCAAAAATAAATCTAAATACCTTACATTAGATAGGGTAAGTGGATATCGTTCCCACGAGGAGCGTCTGTGGTTATAGTAAAGTTTTAACAATTATCGTTTGGTTTTGAAAATAAAAATAAAAACTAATATTAATTCACTAAATTACTAGACTTAAAGATAATAAAACAAGACAAATTTAAAAATAGAAGTTGTAACCAATTATAAAAAGTGCATCCCTCCCGAATCCCAAAAGTTGCGTTAATTTACCTAATAAACTTTACCGAGTATTTATTCTAAATTACATAGACATAATTTTATTACTTGACAAGAACAGTTTTGGGCACAACCTATGTTAATTATATGACCTGTCTTAATCCCTAAACTAGGTGGACTCGGCACAAATCATTAACTCACGATAAATTGTCTTACGAAAATTCAAATCAAATAATAGTGAATAAATACTCAATCAGTCATATGAATTATAATCCAAAAAGAACAATGTTTACGCGACTGAAAGTAAAGTTCATCAAATAAAATTAACTAACAATTGTTCATCGGGAGAGATATCAAAAACCTTAGCCGGACATAATATTTGATAAGAAAACTGCTAGTTCCATCAGCTGCATCTTCCGTTCGTTTCTTCTCTTCGTTTCTCCACCGAAAATTAATGATAGGCTGCTGAATATATATCTAGCCGAATAAAACCCCCCGAAATTAATTCCTCTCGGCCGAATATAATGTGTGTTCTGTCGAATAAAATCCCTCCCGAAATTAATCTCTGTCGAATCTATTGTGTCGACCCCCCCAAAACGCAGCAACAATAAATATATATATATAGCTTTTAATTCTTCCTTGTTCACGTGAAAATTAGCCGACATTACAAGAACTCATATTGGGCCTTTTCTTTGTTGATGATGTACGTAGTGAGGTTGGGCTGGTGGAGGGACTCACGGCCCAAATAAAAAGCAATACAAAGTCTATAAAAGTGTCCTTGTTTTTCTCACGGCTACAACAAACAAATGGAACTAAATCTTCCAATCAATGAAGCTAGTAAGTTCATGTAGATGTGTCGTCAATTGAAATTTTGAACACTCAAATTCCAACAACAATCTTTTATAGGTTAATTTTTAGCTTCATGTCATGTCTTTGTCTCAAACAACGTCATTCCATTTAATCATCATTTTAAGACATATTTTATCCATTTTAGTTCAAACCTGAAATTCACGAAACATATATCAAAGTAGTTCTATTCTATAGAAAATTAATCTATATAAACATTTTTAGACCATTTAATATATATCTAATTATGATATATCACTGGGACGCTGATTTATATCAGTCAGTTTTCTAAATTTCCTTGTCAGGCTCCTCTCCTACTTGGGTCGAAGTGGGCTGCATCTGGATGTTTCCTTGGGCCTCCTGATGACTTATTCTACACGTGGGAAACCCCCTCAAAATCCTTGTGTTCATATAAAACATAGTTTTAGCATTGACTCAAATTATATATATACATATATGAGAATGATAACTACAATTTTGCACGAGACGACATTGGGATGACCTTAAAATTATTACAAACAAATCCTAGACTTCTTTAATAACGTTTATGGGCCAATAAGGTCACTTAAAGTCATGGACTAATCCTACTACTCAAATGGATTTTACACTTAATTAAAATATAAATAATGTACAAAAATTAATTAAGAACATGAGGCGACTTTTTAAAGATTGTAAATTGTTATAAACTAATTCCCGGCTACTTTATTGACCATGTCGAGTCGGCCAAAGTCTTGAATCGTCCCTAATAACCTAAATAGGGATTTAATTAATTAATAATGCGTATGTATATTATAATGATAGGTGGTGGACGTGAAGTGAACGTTGAACGACGTTAACTCGACTATCAATCAAAATTAACTTCTTTTGCCGGTCAAGGTGAGTTCCGTAGCTCCCTACTCAATTGAGATTCGGGCTGGAAAGTGTACAATACGTGTTTACTTGTTGATTGATTGATTTATTGATTGTATGATGGATTGCATGACACATTGGTTATTTGTGTTCATGATTGTGATAAGATTGTTATATTTAGGATAGATGTACATACATGGAAGTCGATAATGCCTTCAAAGGGTTTGAGATGTGGTGGGAAGGCTGCGGGTGACCCTATATATAAGGATCAAGAACTCATTGAAAGTAAAATCCTCCTAAGTGTATGTATGTATTGTTTTGGTTGGATTGGTGGTTCGATTGATGACTTGTGATTGAGACAAACACGCATATGTAATGTTATGGTTACTGATGAGACGGACTTGTACATCCGAGTGTATAGATGTATACACTTGAGTTGATTTGATGAGACGTGCATGGACATCCGGGTATATAGACATATATACACCGATGATTTTGAGATGCCACATTGATCATTGTGATGACTTTGTGAGTATCGTTGCATAGATGACTTGATGGTCATACGTATCATACGCATTATGACATTGACACGCAAACGGCACATATCTTGATATTGACATCATTTGTGCTCTCTTACTTTATGCATTACTTTTATGTTGTGAACCCTTGATGTGATTGATGTTGTGACGCGGAAAGGCCACTTGTATGAGACGTATCGCCTTTACTTATACATATTGTGATGATTCACGGTGGTTCCTTGTGAACCATCACTACGAACTCACCAACCTCGTGTTGACTTGTGTGGTACACTTTTCAGGTAATCAGGTGAACCAAGGACGTGATGCATGATTTCTACTTGCTTTTGACTCGGGCTTGGACTTACATGGATCAAGGATTCATTCGCCCACTTTTGCATTATGCTTAGGATCGATAGCCATCGTTAGACTATTATTTTGTAAACTTTGATGGTCATTTGCTCCTTGTGCATTTTGTATGAATATTTGACTTGTTTATTGGATTCACCGAATTCACGTAACTCATTTAGTTTGCTTACGATAATTCCTCCATGTGCTATATAATTTTCGAAATGTTTCGAGCCCTAGCTCGGGGTGTTACAGGAACTACCAAGTACAATTAAGAACAACTTACGGACCACGAGGAACTTAAAGATCACAACCACGGAAACCTATACACATAACACATTTTGAGGTTAACACCCTACAAAATGATCCTATGTTTATCGACTAGTACCTAAAGTAATGTCATTAATTAATTCTCATGTATATGGAGTTACATGTCTCAATTTGTTGACTTAAAAACCTTTTTGAACATTTTATAATAAAAAAGGACTAGTTATGTAAAACAACTGAAGTTTTTGAAATTTTTCACTTTTAGTCCTGGAATATAACAATTCATAGAATTTACAGTTTCAGTCCCTCCTGCATATAAAACTACCACTTTTAGTCCAGACAGATAATAGTTCAAAAATATACAGTTTCAGGAATCGATAATTTCAGCCCCTTAACAAGGATAATACTTTCAGTTGAAAATAATTTAACTAAAGAAATGGTCATAAAACTATATTTGTGATTTGAAATGGTGACAACACTACTACTAATACTAAAATCTTTGCAAGAATTATATAAAAAGTTGAAAGTTACGTATTAGAACATTATTCGACTTACTTACAAAAGTGGGCTGACTTGTTTTAGCTTCAAAGATGTCGTCGCTTGTTGATGGATTTGAAACTCCAAACTTGATTACTAAGATGAAATTTACTAGTTCTTGTAGGATAATAAGATGATAAGGATTTGGTTAATAATTTAAAGATTAAAATGAGTATTTCTCCCCTTCTTGTTATTGCCGATTAGAAAGAAAGAAAAAGGAAGAATTGTAGTTGTTTTATTTCTTAAATGAAGTGTTATACAATTGATATTTCTTAAGATTAATTCTAGTGTAACACGTGTACAAGGAGTGATGACTAATCACTGATTAGTAGCTCTTAAATTGACACGGTGAGTTCGAAAGATATAGACAGAGGAAGATAAATGTAGCTATCAAATGTAATTTCTTTGTTATCTTTTAAGTTTCCAAAATATGTATTTTGTTAATTAAATGTGTTGTACGTAATAAGCATGGAACCATGTAATAAGCCAGGTGTCCTAGGTGTCCTAAGTTGACATGTATCTAAATATTCCCTAATCTATTTAATTAAGCCTTATACGTATGAAATAGATAGATTAAATTTGTCTTGTCAATTTTATGTGT
This sequence comes from Erigeron breviscapus, assembly GCA_034093135.1. Lineage (NCBI taxonomy): Eukaryota > Viridiplantae > Streptophyta > Magnoliopsida > Asterales > Asteraceae > Erigeron > Erigeron breviscapus. Next base: position 54,148,932 of record CM067174.1, on the reverse strand, counting down.
GTAACTTACTTAATGCAAGTTCACATAATAGTTATCTACATTTTCTCATACGAAACAAAAAATGACTTTAGCATGTACATCACATATAGTATGTATATCATATATCAAATTTTAGTTAACATTAAACATGATTTTAGTCTAAGCCCATAATTTAATCTGAATAGTTTTAGTTTGATTAATTAATTTTATAAACTTTTTTAAATGGTATTGTGAGTTTATCTTGGGATATGATGTCCCTCATTAGCTGTTTAACCTTATTTATATATTGTTATATAAAATGTATGTTATAAACATATCTTTTTAGTAAAGTCATTTTAGTATACCTTAATGGGTACTAATTTAGACAACTACAATTTAGGCGATATAGACTCACACTCGACTACAACTTTTATCCTAGCATAAAAAGAGTAAGTCTGTGACTAACCATAAAGACATAGAAAGTGACGGTTGTCACATTACATCGCTTACATACAAGGGGGGATTCTGGCTATAAGTGACATCAATGGTCTTACATAACACAACGCGTTTTGGGCGCATTGGCTGTAGATGAGAGGAGAACTCCACAGTTAAGCGTGCTCGGGTGGCAGTAATGCCAAATGGGTGACCCTTCTGGGAAGTTTGCCCGAGCAACCAGAAACAAAGCCGTGAGCCTGCGGACAATATTGTGTTGTGGTAAGGCGGGGTGTTACAAGTGGTATCAGAGCCTTGGTTTTCCCGTGTTCGAGCTATAACTTCGTTTTGTTTCCTATCGAGCATAATTTTAGAATAATTCGTTCGAGAAACATGTACTCTTACCCTAATTATATGTAGCCTGATCACCTACGTTTAATTACGGCCGGGAGTACGGACGGCTCGAAAGGGTTAAATCTGAAAATATGTTCTATTCCTTAGAGTTTCTCGTTAGGACTATTGATCTTGCTGTTCATCTTGACAATCATGTGTGTCTGATTCATTCGATCTTTTCGACTGTTCTTTTGATCACTTTTAAGTACGTGAGTGCGTTTTTAGAGCTATCAAAATCCTAGACCTCAACCAGCCGATAACAAGGAAATAGGGATCTCCGTTAGAACTATTATATGTGGTAAATGGTCGCAGCTCTAGAAATATTATAGAGATATGGGTCACCTAATCAAGTTCTTGAATTCTTTTAAATGCGGAGACGGCTAGGATAGTAGTGGCTCACAAAATTTTAGCATTACAAATACTATATGCTCTATGTACCTCATATGTGATTTCCAAAATATTTCACCTAACGGTGTCAAAGAAAGCGGAACAAACATCTAAAAGTCCAAACCAATAAAATTCAGTTTGGTTTATTCATTAAATGGTGTTACTTGCCATATCATTGAAATAAGTCTAAATGGAAATCCATCGGTTGCCCAACATAAAACAACCGACCACAATACGAATACAAGTCATAAGAGTCATAGCATAGTGCAAAAGTTTAAAGTGAGCAGCTACTATGGGTAAACTAAAGCCATCATCAAAAAATCTACCCATGCCTCGCTCTTTATTCATCATCCATCATAAACTTGCTAAACCTGAAGGAACAACACATTTCAAGAAAACAAGTGTTAGCTAACGAATTAGCTAAGTAAGATAACACCTCATTTATAAAACGTTTTTCCAATTAAAACATTTTATAAAAGTCGTATTACATCATTAAGGCACATATCATCTCACATCATCACATCATTGCATTCAACATCTTTCATATAAGGTAGTTCATCCTAAATGTGCCTATACATCTTTAACATCTTTACATCTCACATTAACACATCATTATAGTGGTGACATAAGTCCCACCCGACTAGATGGTTAAACCTTACGGCTGTCCATCGATGTCGTTAAGGAATGGCAAGCCAATCCCTGAGTAATCCGTATGTCACTACAAAAAAACAGGCCTTCAAAGACTGAAAAATAGAGACTGATTTTCCTGTTTTATATAGGCTGGTACTTTCTAGGACTAAGCTATAGTAACTGACTAATCAACAGCGACTGGTTTTTGAGTCTCTGAAGGCCTGTTTTTTTGTAGTGTGTACAAGACAAGTGGGGTTGGTAAGACCTCCCGTATTACTCTTCACGTTGTACCTCGTTGCAAGGAGCCACCCAAGCAACCACATCAAACGTACAACCCTGGCAAAGGCATGTACGGGTTAAGCTTAACACTTCCCACATCATTTACGAGCTCGGTTTACATCACATATAGTTTAGGTGTCCACATTACCTAAACACCATCACATATTCATCTTTTACGTTTGGGCCCTTAAACGTGCACGTGTCATTGTAACACCCCGCTAAAGCGGAATATACGGGATGTACAGACAAGCACAAAAGCACACAGTACAAGTTCCAACACAGCCAATAACATAAAAGAAAAGAAGTATAAAAGTTATTACAGCATTTGGGATATACCCAGAATAGTTAATAATCAAAAGACAGAACAAATGTCTTGAAGTACTGGAGTCTGAACTGAATAAGCAAAGGGAGATCTTCACAGCTTCCGGTCTTGAACGTACGAACAATCGCCAAAAGAGATGAGCTTGAAAGAGGAAGACTCCTATGCTAAGAGATCTACTAACCTAGCCTGAAAAGCATGTAAGTTCAAAGGTCAACTACAAAAGTAGTTGGTGAGATTCACATAAAGTACTAGTACGCTTACATATAATAATATGCATAGTAAGAACAAGTCATAAGATCTGTACGTTTAACAAAAAAAAATGCTCTGTGATAGTAAGAACAGTACAAGAACATATAATGAACTTTAAATGAATTGTCACTGCTAACCCGATTGGCCAGAACTGAACTGTAATGAACTTATGCACATAATAATCAAGTACTTCACGAAGATCTCAATCAGAACAAGAACAGATAATATGCATCCTCCAGAACTGCGGAGAATGAGGGTGGGCCTACCCTAAACAGCGCTGTCCATAATTATCTACGGTTCAATCCCTGAACTGTGGGATATGAATTGATAGCAGTGAATAAGAACTGAACAAGTACAAGTACGAACTAGAGCATGTTAATGATCAATATAGTAGTAGGGAGGTATTTAAGATCCTGCCCATTCAAGACTTAAATACTCCCTTAAACAGTATAAATGTATTCAAGATCCTGCCCATTCAAGACTTAAATACTCTTTTAAATAATTAGGAATCATATCATAAGTACCTCGTAAGATCATAAAATAGTACGTGGAATAGTTCAAGATTATAATATAGTACGTAAAGTAATTCAAGAACATATGTACAAGTACAAAGTAGTTTTCATGCTTTTCAGTCCCCGATAAAAGAACTTGAACAAAATGTACGAAAGGGGGATTAGTGAACTCACAGTGATCTGGTACAAGCACAGTAGTATAAGCACAGAGAACAAGCACAGAGATAGATAAGTTATATCTATCAGATCCCAAGTACGTCTTGATTGAAGCCTAAGTACAAGTTATTGATCATGGACATGTACACATATTAGTTCAAATGACTAATTAATTATTGAAATGTCCTTGATGAACTGATGATTTGGTCCCTTTGAAGATCTTTGAACGTTTTGACTCAAAATGAGTTTGAATGAACTTTAAGTGCATGAACTGGACTCGAACTGAACGTCTTGGAACTCACACACAAGTAATTATAATGTTAATGTGTCTTTAATAATGATTTCTAGCCTTAGAACTTAATTTAGTTGTTCATAGAACTCGTACTTTAATGATTAAGTTGAATCATGACTTTAATGTACTAGTCAGAATCATTTTAGAGTTTGTACTAGATCAGGATCGTTTTAGGAGACACAAGGCTCAGAATCGTCCTAGGGTTTATTGAGAACAAGATCGTCCTAGGTGTTGGCACAAGATCGTTTTAATCGAGATCGTCTGGGTCAAGATCGTCTTAGTTGTCGAGCCAAGATCGTTTCATGCTTCTTCTAGCTCAAGATCGTTTCAAGGTTAAAGGTTCAAGATCGTTTCAGGGTTAAAAAGGTTCAAGATCGTTTCAGGTTTAAAACTCAAGGTCGTTTCAGGGTTAAAGCTCAAGATCGTTTTAAGTTCCAAGCACAAGATCGTTTCATATGTTTCTAGTACAAGGTCGTTTTAAGTTCTAAGTACAAGATCGTTAGTTTGAGCAAAAACCGATCCAGAGGATTAGTTACCCAATAAACGTACCAACACATCACAACACCATATGAGATCGAACGAACAAGAACTATGAACCAAAAGGATTGCTAGGACGATCTTGGGACAAGATCGTCCCATTTTAGATCGTCCCAATGGACAAAACGGGCTGAACAACCTTTTCACACATTACGAAGGTTTAGATCGATCCCGGGACTTGTTAGGGCATAGAACCAGTACATGTATGCACAATAACATTATCTCATAACACTTTTACTGATTTCAAGATCAAATATAGCATAAACATGTCATAACTTCAAGAACTAGTTTGTACCTTCACTTTCAAAAACGGGTTTTGAGATTAAAGCATGTTATGACCCAAATTCGTTCACACAATGTTATTAAAACACATTTAGACACAAACCCATTAACCTTTAACACGATTTTCATTCAAAAACTGGACCAAATCATCAAGAACATGAACTTGAAAAAGTACATTTTTAATTTGCTCAAAAACCCCTCAAATGTTGTTGTTACCTGAGAAATGCTTCCAGAAATACGTTTTGATTATCACAAGGATGCTAAAAGTACAAATGATTTTAGTTTAACAACCCAAAATCAAAGGATGAATTTTGTGTGTGAAAATGTGGCTGCCAGTGTGTGTTTTAGTGAGAGAGTGGAGAGATGGAGAAGAGAATGAATAGTGTTTCTCTCTCAAGGGTTCCATTCCTTTCCTATTTATAGTCTTCCCATATAAAATGAACTCAACAAGTGCAAGGGCTATTTGTGTACATTTTTGAACTAAAACTTTCATGAACATGGACGTTTATGAACCGAACTTTATTATTTCTTTGCACATAATCATGAACTCGTCTATTAAAGCACAATTTAAGATCAAATTGACCTTCATATAAGCACATAATTCAAGTCTAAAGTACGTCAAGAACTTATATAAATTGAACTGTCTGGCCGTTCCGGTGGCGAAAGTACGTTTCAGAGAACTTATTTAGAACATTTCTAAGACGGTTGTTACATTCTCCCCCACTTGGAGGATTTCGTCCTCGAAATTAAGAGTCTTGTCGATCAAAAAGATGAGGGTACTTCTTCTTAATGAAGTCCTCGCGTTCCCAAGTGTCATTATATCCATGTCTAGCACTCCAATGTACACGAACTAGTGGTACTCTGCTCTGTCTAGTCTGTTTAGCATCCCTATCAATGATCTCGATGGGCTCTTCAGTGAACTCAAGTCCTTCATCGATATGAACATCCTTAACAGGAATGACGGTCGGGTCGTCAGCCAAGCACTTCTTTAAATTGGACACGTGAAAGGTGTCATGAACATTGCCAAGTTCTAGGGGTAGTTCCAGTTTGTACGCAACTGGTCCAATCCGTTTAATGATCTTATAAGGTCTGATGTACCGAGGCGCCAATTTGCCTTTCTTGCCAAAACGGGCAGTACCTTTCCATGGGGAAACTTTTAATAGAACTTTATCGCCTACTTGAAACTCTAAAGGTTTACGGCGTTTGTCAGCGTAGGACTTTTGTCTGTCTTGGGCAGCCTTCAGCTTTTCTTTTATAACAGCGATTTTGTCAATAGTGAACTGTACAATTGGGAGCTTCATCCAGCTTCTTTCACCGGCGTCTAGCCAGCAAAGTGGTGATCTGCACTTACGCCCATATAAGGCTTCGAACGGTGCACACTGCATGCTAGTGTGATAGCTATTGTTGTACGAGAACTCGATCAATGGAAGATGTTTATCCCAACTTCCTCTGAACTCTAATGCACAAGAACGGAGCATGTCCTCCAAGGTCTGAATAGTACGTTCGCTTTGCCCGTCCGTCTGTGGGTGATAAGCGGTGCTCATGTTAAGTCTAGTACCTAATGCTTCTTGAAGTGACTGCCAAAAGTCAGATGTGAAGCGAGGGTCTCGATCGGACACTATTGATAAAGGGACACCGTACTTGGTCACAATATCGTCTATATAGATCTCAGCGAGTCTTTCCAGTGAGTAGTCATCACGAATTGGAAGAAAACGAGCTGATTTCGTTAGTCTGTCTACGATAACCCAAATAGAGTTATGGTTGTCCTTTGTACGAGGCAGTTTCATGATGAAGTCCATGGTAATATCTTCCCACTTCCACACCGGAACTTCTAATTGTTTCAATAAACCGGAAGGTTTCTGATGCTCGATCTTAACTTTAGAACATGTCAGACATCTACTGACGTACTCAAAGATCTCTCTCTTCATCCCAGGCCACCAGTAGTCTAGTTTCAGGTTCTTGTACATCTTGTCTGCGCCCGGATGAATTGAATACCTTGAACTGTGAGCTTCCTGCATGATGATCTCTCTAACACCATTAACTGCAGGGATCCAAACTCGGTTTTTGAACTTCCTGACTCCTTCGTCATCAATTTCAAGTTCCAGAGCGATTGGGCCTAACCGTTCTGCTTTTATGCTGTCTTTTGACCTCAATCCGATCTCTTGACTTGCGATCACAAGTTGTCTTAAGTCTGTACGATCTGTTTCCTTGATAGATAAGATCTTGACTCGTTCTTTTCTGCTTAGAGCATCAGCTACTACATTCGCCTTTCCAGGATGGTACTTGATCTCACAATCGTAATCACTTAGTAATTCCACCCAACGCCTCTGTCTCATGTTCAGTTCCTTCTGGTTGTACACATGTTGCAAGCTCTTATGATCGGTGAAGATAGTACATTTAGTCCCGTACAAGTAGTGCCTCCAAATTTTTAGGGCAAAAACAACTGCACCAAGTTCTAGATCATGGGTGGTATAATTCTTCTCATGCACTTTGAGTTGTCTGGATGCGTAGGCGATCACTTTGCCTCTTTGCATCAGTACGCAGCCTAGTCCTTGATGTGAAGCGTCACAGTACACGACGAAGTCTTCGGTGCCTTCTGGTAAAGCTAGAACAGGTGCTTCACACAGTCTGTCCTTTAGGGTTTGGAACGCTCGTTCTTGTTGTTCCCCCCAAATAAAGTCTTTGGTCTTTTGAGTCAGTTGAGTCAAAGGTAGTGCGATCTTAGAAAAGTTCTCAATAAAACGACGGTAATAACCAGCTAGTCCAAGAAAACTACGAACTTCAGTAGGAGCTTTCGGAGTCTCCCACTTTTTAATTGCTTCAATCTTGGCCGGGTCGACATGAATGCCTTGTTCGTTTACGACGTGGCCGAGGAACTGTACTTGGCGAAGCCAGAACTCGCACTTAGAGAACTTAGCATACAACTCTTCTTCTCGAAGAAGTTGAAGAATAGAACGTAAATGTTGTTCATGATCAGTCTTGTTCCGAGAGTACACGAGTATGTCGTCAATGAATACAATAACAAATTTGTCCAAGAACGGACGACAGACATGGTTCATTAAGTCCATAAAAATCGCTGGAGCATTAGTCAGACCAAATGGCATAACGAGAAATTCGTAGTGGCCATAACGAGTACGAAAGCTGTCTTTGGAACGTCACCATCCTGAACACGGATCTGGTGATATCCTGAACGTAGATCGATCTTAGAGAAGTACGAAGCACCTTGCAATTGATCAAACAGATCGTCTATGCGAGGTAAGGGATACCGGTTCTTAACGGTTAATTTGTTCAGTTCACGATAGTCTATGCACATTCTCATGGAGCCATCTTTCTTTTTGACAAATAAAATAGGTGCTCCCCAAGGAGATGAACTAGGACGAATGAAGCCCTTGCTCAAAAGTTCCTGTAATTGATTGGACAGTTCTTGCATTTCTGGAGGAGCTAAACGGTACGGTGCTTTAGCGACAGGTGCTGCACCGGGAACTAGATCAATATTGAACTCGACTTGTCTAACAGGTGGAATGCCTGGTAAGTCGTCAGGGAAGACATCTGGGAAGTCCCGAACAATGGGAATGTCTTGAACTTTTTGTTCTTTAGCACTTTTATCAATGACATGAGCTAGGTACACAAGATGATCTTTCTTGTCCAAGTACTTACGGAATTTCATTGTTGAGACGATTTTAAGTTCGTTCGTGGACTTATCGCCTTGTACGATCAAGATCTCGCCGTTCGGTAGCGGTATATGAACTGATTTCTCGTGGCAACAAATAGTCGCGTGGTGTTTGGATAGCCAATCCATTCCCACGATAATGTCGAAGCTACTAATCTTGACAGGGATTAGATCAATTGTAAAGTTCTTGTCTACTAAGGTCAAAGGACAATCTAGAGCGATTTCGTTGGTACCGTACTTTTGGCCATTTGCATACTCCACCACATATTTATCATTTAGTTTGCCAGTTATCATGTTAGTCTTAGCTTTAAAGTCTAATGCAACAAAGCTACGTTCGGCACCGGAGTCAATAGTACAGAAGCATAATGATCGTTCAGAAGAAAAGTACCTGTCACAACCCGAGGGTTCTGACGAGCTTCCTCAGCGTTCAGAGCAAAAACACGGGCGTTAGCAGGGCCTTGTTGGTTTTGCTGTTGCTGGTTGTTCTGCTGGTTCTGGTTCCTTGGCCCGCGTGGATAAGCAACACGCTGAACTTGGGCGTTCTGGTTCTGGTTCCTTTGGACTGGTACAGCAGGTGGTAGCGGAGGTCTGGCATTTCTCATTGGTGGATTTCTGTTGACTGGCGGGGGGTTGGTTCTGATCAAGTTCACTGAGCCAGCATTACAGTACTTTGCCATGTGCCCAATTCCTTGGCACTTATAGCAAACAGGACAAGCACCAGTGTGATGGAGGTTACAACGGGCACACTTTGGATAAGCTCCAGAATATCTTGTTGGTTCAGGCACTGCGGTCACCGCATAGTTCCTCAAGATCCTCCCCTTCTTAGTTGGGGGTTCAACCTTCTTTTCCACCACTTCTTCAGCCTTCCTCTTCCCCTTATCAGCATTCTCAGTCAAACCTCCTGACCGGATAATATCTTTGGTCAAGGTCTTAGCCAGTACAGTGGCTCTTGACATGGTCTTGGGGCCTTTACTGGTGAGGTCACGGCGGATCTCAGAAATCAAACCCCAAATAAAGCGATCAATCTTCTTCTCTTCAGTAGAAGCTAAATGCGGCACAAGTCTAGAAAGCTCATTAAACCTCAAAATGTACTTCTCAATCTCCACACCTTCCATCTTCAGATCCCAAAACTCTTGTTCCAACTCTTGCAATGCATCCTTAGTACAAAATTCAGCTCTCATCATCTTCTGAAGTTCTTCCCAAGTGTGAGCATAAGCGGTCTTCCTGCCAACAGTGGTGACGATGCCAGTCCACCAAGACCTAGCAGCACCATCAAATTGGCTGGTCGCATGCTCCACCATCCTGTCCTCAGAGGTTTGAGTGTGGTACAAGGCCTCTTCCATATTCTCGAACCACATCAATAGTTCTGCAGCTCCCTTCTCCCCTGTGTAGACTGGGGGTTTGCACTGAGTGAAGGTCTTAAATGAACACCCTCTGCTTTGGCTGACTCTGTCTTCAGCGGTAGCTCGAGTGTTGTTATGACTAGCCCCATCCGAATCACTGTTCACTTCCTGATTCTGTTCAGGTTCTTCTTGAGTCCTCCTATTCTGAGTTGCTCTAGTAGTTCTAGTACCTTCAGTTAGTGGAATTTCCAGCATCTGAGCAACTTGAGTAGCAAGATTTGGCATCATCGCATTCATGCGGTCAGTGATGAGGTCTGCTACATCATTCAAGGTAAAGTTGACATTCGCATTAATACCAGGTTGAGTAGGTTCAACAGCTGGTGCGGTCTTAGTTCTGCGTCCACGTTTAGGCGGCATTCTTCCTTATGCCCCTAATAAGATAGAAATATGAACTCGGTTACGTTTCGCACAAGTCTAAAGCTCCAAGTACGTAGTACGTTAATAAAAGATCGTCGTTAGCACGATATATGAACAAGAACAGTCGTCGGTCGCATGATAAGGACCTATAGTCGTATAAGCTCTAAGGCCTATCCTCGAAGCACTAGAACGTATGTCTTAAGAGAACGAGTGAACTAGAACTGATATGATTGAAGAACAAGTTGCACGAGGTTCTTACTAAGGCTCTAAGAAATGGGTGACACCTTCAATGACACACCTTGAGTACTAGGAACTATATCCACAATTAGATGTAGTTGATCAGGTTACATCTAATTAGGGAAAAGTTCCCATTACTCAAACCGGTCATACAAAGGATCACCTCAGAGTGGATTCCAGTTATAGCTCGAGTTTTTCCTTAGGAAAAAGCTCGGTGTTCACTATAACCATGTCTCTGATACCAACTGTAACACCCCGCTAAAGCGGAATATACGGGATGTACAGACAAGCACAAAAGCACACAGTACAAGTTCCAACACAGCCAATAACATAAAAGAAAAGAAGTATAAAAGTTATTACAGCATTTGGGATATACCCAGAATAGTTAATAATCAAAAGACAGAACAAATGTCTTGAAGTACTGGAGTCTGAACTGAATAAGCAAAGGGAGATCTTCACAGCTTCCGGTCTTGAACGTACGAACAATCGCCAAAAGAGATGAGCTTGAAAGAGGAAGACTCCTATGCTAAGAGATCTACTAACCTAGCCTGAAAAGCATGTAAGTTCAAAGGTCAACTACAAAAGTAGTTGGTGAGATTCACATAAAGTACTAGTACGCTTACATATAATAATATGCATAGTAAGAACAAGTCATAAGATCTGTACGTTTAACAAAAAAAAATGCTCTGTGATAGTAAGAACAGTACAAGAACATATAATGAAATGAATTGTCACTGCTAACCCGATTGGCCAGAACTGAACTGTAATGAACTTATGCACATAATAATCAAGTACTTCACGAAGATCTCAATCAGAACAAGAACAGATAATATGCATCCTCCAGAACTGCGGAGAATGAGGGTGGGCCTACCCTAAACAGCGCTGTCCATAATTATCTACGATTCAATCCCTGAACTGTGGGATATGAATTGATAGCAGTGAATAAGAACTGAACAAGTACAAGTACGAACTAGAGCATGTTAATGATCAATATAGTAGTAGGGAGGTATTTAAGATCCTGCCCATTCAAGACTTAAATACTCCCTTAAACAGTATAAATGTATTCAAGATCCTGCCCATTCAAGACTTAAATACTCTTTTAAATAATTAGGAATCATATCATAAGTACCTCGTAAGATCATAAAATAGTACGTGGAATAGTTCAAGATTATAATATAGTACGTAAAGTAATTCAAGAACATATGTACAAGTACAAAGTAGTTTTCATGCTTTTCAGTCCCCGATAAAAGAACTTGAACAAAATGTACGAAAGGGGGATTAGTGAACTCACAGTGATCTGGTACAAGCACAGTAGTATAAGCACAGAGAACAAGCACAGAGATAGATAAGTTATATCTATCAGATCCCAAGTACGTCTTGATTGAAGCCTAAGTACAAGTTATTGATCATGGACATGTACACATATTAGTTCAAATGACTAATTAATTATTGAAATGTCCTTGATGAACTGATGATTTGGTCCCTTTGAAGATCTTTGAACGTTTTGACTCAAAATGAGTTTGAATGAACTTTAAGTGCATGAACTGGACTCGAACTGAACGTCTTGGAACTCACACACAAGTAATTATAATGTTAATGTGTCTTTAATAATGATTTCTAGCCTTAGAACTTAATTTAGTTGTTCATAGAACTCGTACTTTAATGATTAAGTTGAATCATGACTTTAATGTACTAGTCAGAATCATTTTAGAGTTTGTACTAGATCAGGATCGTTTTAGGAGACACAAGGCTCAGAATCGTCCTAGGGTTTATTGAGAACAAGATCGTCCTAGGTGTTGGCACAAGATCGTTTTAATCGAGATCGTCTGGGTCAAGATCGTCTTAGTTGTCGAGCCAAGATCGTTTCATGTTAAAGCTCAAGATCGTTTTAAGGTTAAAGGTTCAAGATCGTTTCAAGGTTAAAGGTTCAAGATCGTTTCAAGGTTAAAGGTTCAAGATCGTTTCAAGGTTAAAGGTTCAAGATCGTTTCAAGGTTAAAGGTTCAAGATCGTTTCAAGGTTAAAGGTTCAAGATCGTTTCAAGGTTAAAGGCTCAAGATCGTTTTAAGTTCCAAGCACAAGATCGTTTCATATGTTTCTAGTACAAGGTCGTTTTAAGTTCTAAGTACAAGATCGTTAGTTTGAGCAAAAACCGATCCAGAGGATTAGTTACCCAATAAACGTACCAACACATCACAACACCATATGAGATCGAACGAACAAGAACTATGAACCAAAAGGATTGCTAGGACGATCTTGGGACAAGATCGTCCCATTTTAGATCGTCCCAATGGACAAAACGGGCTGAACAACCTTTTCACACATTACGAAGGTTTAGATCGATCCCGGGACTTGTTAGGGCATAGAACCAGTACATGTATGCACAATAACATTATCTCATAACACTTTTACTGATTTCAAGATCAAATATAGCATAAACATGTCATAACTTCAAGAACTAGTTTGTACCTTCACTTTCAAAAACGGGTTTTGAGATTAAAGCATGTTATGACCCAAATTCGTTCACACAATGTTATTAAAACACATTTAGACACAAACCCATTAACCTTTAACACGATTTTCATTCAAAAACTGGACCAAATCATCAAGAACATGAACTTGAAAAAGTACATTTTTAATTTGCTCAAAAACCCCTCAAATGTTGTTGTTACCTGAGAAATGCTTCCAGAAATACGTTTTGATTATCACAAGGATGCTAAAAGTACAAATGATTTTAGTTTAACAACCCAAAATCAAAGGATGAATTTTGTGTGTGAAAATGTGGCTGCCAGTGTGTGTTTTAGTGAGAGAGTGGAGAGATGGAGAAGAGAATGAATAGTGTTTCTCTCTCAAGGGTTCCATTCCTTTCCTATTTATAGTCTTCCCATATAAAATGAACTCAACAAGTGCAAGGGCTATTTGCGTACATTTTTGAACTAAAACTTTCATGAACATGGACGTTTATGAACCGAACTTTATTATTTCTTTGCACATAATCATGAACTCGTCTATTAAAGCACAATTTAAGATCAAATTGACCTTCATATAAGCACATAATTCAAGTCTAAAGTACGTCAAGAACTTATATAAATTGAACTGTCTGGCCGTTCCGGTGGCGAAAGTACGTTTCAGAGAACTTATTTAGAACATTTCTAAGACGGTTGTTACAGTCATGGCAACTTAATAATTCTAGTGAACTAGATGAACAAGCCATGTAATCATGCACATTTTACATATCATCAACATATATCACATTTCAATTCATCTCAAGACATTACATAGCATTTCATAGCATATCATTACATCTCATACATTGTTACATCACGTATATCATCATATATCTCATATCGTTACACATCATATGTCATTGCATGTCGTATATCATTACATATCATCTTTCATTGTATAACATAGTTCATCACATAACGTATTTCATAATAACTCAAAACATTACATATCATATCATAACGTCACATATCTTTGAGGTAGCATTTCTGGCTTCAATATGCATATACATAGCCCATATCACCTCCCGTGTAATCCCGAATACCCATAAGCAACCAAGATATCATTAGGGGAAGTTATTATATGAAAACTATGTTTTTGTTGAACCCTCAGCGTGTCAAAGTAGTGTATCTTACCTTGGTACAGCTTACCAACAAGTTAAGAGTATCTTATAGTGCTTGCTAAGTATCCCCGACAACCTATTATACATTAAACATACATTACATAAGTTAAACTGAGCGAAAATGGTGAACTGCAGTCAGTGGGGAGCACTACAAAGTCAGTGGGGCGCACTGAACATTTTCTGACCCCAAACTGACCCCTAGTGGGTCGCACCACATTCCAGTGGGCCTCACTGGCTTCAAATTTTCCACAAACGGGATTTTTGTGTTTCTTTCGTTTCGAACCCATCTCAAACCCTCACGACCTGAAACTTTATAGATCACTTCAAGGCATCTTTTAAGACTTTATTAACATCATGAAACCATCAATTGATGCTTGGATTACTTACAAACATTAACTACTCGATTAATCACACGAATGACTCGAAATCGATAAACGAATTGCAACTAAAGCACACCCAACCCTTAAACCAGAGATGAGTGGACAAAATCTATCAACGAGCATTACCTTATGATCTTAGAATGAGGAATTACCTGTAGGGATGATTGAGGGATCAAAAACTAGAAGAAATCACCACCGGATCGTCTCGAAATCGCAAGAATTGAGAGAAGAGTACTTAGGGTTTTGAGAGGGAGTTCTTTGAGTGTGTAATCTGATTATGGGAGGATTATAGGTCACATATATGACCTATATCTGCTGTACCATTGTAACATCCTAGAATATTTTTATCGTCTACGTTGACCTTTTCATTAGTCAACTTTGAATTTTTCTGTTAAGTCGTTATATGTGGTTTAATGTAGTTAATAAATATGTAGATAATTTTTGAGTAGGAATTAAGTAGGATAATGTGTGTCGTTATGTGGACATATCCGTGTATGTGTTCTCATTTGATGGGACTAAATGTATTGATAAATGCTTAAAGCTTGTTAATGTGGTATATGTATTTCCTATACTTTCAAATTAGTACTAGCTACCGTTAAATGAATTACTTGAGATTGTCTGTTGGTTATTATTAATTTGAAAGGTGTTCATTGTTAACTATATATTTAGGTGCTTGAATTAATTTGATGCAAGTTGGATAGGGAAAATCATTATTTGAAAATCAGGAGGAGAACTTCATATCATAAGTAAAATGTTGGAATAAATAGATGAGGTAATTGCCAACATAATAAAGCGGGGGTGCTTGTTGTTGGTTCATAATAACTAAAAAGAGAAGAAAAAATGGGGATGTGCCTGCGTGAGTCTAAAGGAAATAAAAGAAGCTGAAACTTACTAAATATGGGAGTTTAGTTTGTTTTGGTGAGGGGCTTGATATATCTGTAGTCAATGACATATTAAGAAAACGGGTTGAATGTTTCACAGCCCATGTCTAATAGGCCAGGCTCATCTCAATCCTCAACAAAAGTTAGCCTATTTTATTAGTATTCGTATAGCTGTCAAAATTCAAGGTATATATATATATATACCTCATGGGATTAATTATATCATTAAAAGAAAAATAAAGAAAACCCCTATCGAGGAAGCGGCAGCAAAAGCAGAAGCATTAAGTGGGCTTCAGATCATAGGATTTGTTATTGAAATAACGTTTGCATTCGATAACGTTTGAAGGTAACCCTCGTTCTAGTCTTTTTACTAAATAGTTTTCTTCTAGTCGCATGCCATGTAGTATATGACTAATAGATAGCTGAATATTTTACAAAAGAATTCATTATGTTTCATGTAATAAACTATTGATAGATACATCATGTTAAGGGTTTAAGTAAAACATGGATTAACTTCATATCATAAGTAAAATGTTGGAATAAATAGATGAGGTAATTGCCAAAATAATAAAGCGGGGGTGCTTGTTGTTGGTTCATAATAACTAAAAAGAGAAGAAAAAATGGGGATGTGCCTGCGTGAGTCTAAAGGAAATAAAAGAAGCCGAAACTTACTAAATATGGGAGTTTAGTTTGTTTTGGTGAGGGGCTTGATATATCTGTAGTCAATGACATATTAAGAAAACGGGTTGAATGTTTCACAGCCCATGTCTAATAGGCCAGGCTCATCTCAATCCTCAACAAAAGTTAGCCTATTTTATTAGTATTCGTATAGCTGTCAAAATTCAAGGTATATATATATATATACCTCATGGGATTAATTATATCATTAAAAGAAAAATAAAGAAAACCCCTATCGAGGAAGCGGCAGCAAAAGCAGAAGCATTAAGTGGGCTTCAGATCATAGGATTTGTTATTGAAATAACGTTTGCATTCGATAACGTTTGAAGGTAACCCTCGTTCTAGTCTTTTTACTAAATAGTTTTCTTCTAGTCGCATGCCATGTAGTATATGACTAATAGATAGCTGAATATTTTACAAAAGAATTCATTATGTTTCATGTAATAAACTATTGATAGATACATCATGTTAAGGGTTTAAGTAAAACATGGATTTGTTTAAAAAAAAAGAACGAAGTTGCTGCTGGTTAATTAACACTTGGGTATATATGCACTCTATTGTATTCAAAAGAAATAGATGGCCATGATATGTAAACGTAAAAGTAAGAACAACAAGAATGCTATAAGTGGTCTTTTTTTATATATGTAAGCAAATCCATAGCCACCTTTTATACAATTTCTATAATATATAAATATATGTGTTCTTATTTTAAATCATGGTACAGTCATGTACTCATGTAAATATATGGTAGTTTTCATTTAAATGGAAGTTTCAACTTAGATTATATGTGTCCATTGTTTGAGGAGTTGTAGACAACTATATGTTTCGATCAAATTAAAGTTGCCTTCGTCATACGACAAAATCTAGTTTACAACAAATTCTAGACAAATGGGGCTAAGATATATATATGGTTAAAAAACCTTATTTCATGTCGATTCGTTTCGTAAAGTGTGTTGAGGTTAGCTCCCACGAAAACATCTAAATTTCGATATCGTCTTTATACAGTCTAGCATACAGGTTATATGTGCGTTGGTTGTTAACTCACGATTATACTTTGAGTTCGACGATTATGTATAAATCCTTTGAACTTAGCTGAAAAATAATTTAAAACCAAGTACCGATTTTTGATGTGTTCATTATATTCTGAATATATAGGTAGTAACTTGCGAATACAGAATGTTTGAGCTTATTATGTAGCAGAGGTCGAACAATTTGATAAATGACTGAAACAAGACTCACATTCGACTTATGCATGATTGGTGATCAGAAATGGGATTAAATTAAACAACCAATAGGGATTTTTAAAAGGGAAGTCATGGGTCGGTGGATATGACATATCAAATTAATGGCTTCATGGAAACTAAATTCATAGATTTAAGACATGATGATATTAATTTAAGGTGTATGTGTGCTAGTTTTACTAACAGTGTTTAAGGAAAAGAAACTAGCTTTATAGGATGGAAAAAGTATGACGATAGATGATGCATATTTCTGGATGCGTTAGAAATGGTTGATATTCATATCATTTATTTTATGTAATCAATTATCTAGGTATTCAGACGTTAGTGAAGTAACAAGTTAAGTTGCGCTATTGTTCTCTTTGAGGTAAGATAACTACTTTTTGACACGAGGAACACAAGGAGAACTTAGTTTTCATAATTAACGATGGTTAAAGCCCTTTTCATACGCTTGTTATGTTGGAACCACGTTAGTGTGACCGTCACTGATCATTTATCATTCCTGATATGATAATTGACGATAATGAAATCCCTATGTCTAAGTAAATATATGATTGGCGTATTTACTCTTAGAGACGTAGTATAGGGTTTCCCATTAGGTGATTGTAACTAAGAGGACTAATGGTACACACATTAAACACCAAAGGGGTTGAATGTGTAATTACTTTCATTATAAATAGAGAGTAATTAACCCTAAGTTTAGGTTAATCCCTACACATAATTCCTCCTTAAATTTGTGTGTTTTCTTCTCTCCAATTCGTGCATCAAGCCACAGCCGAATTACACATCCCATTATTAATCAATCACTTTGTTTTGGGAACCCGAAATCAATGGCAAACATGTTTGATGCCCTTACAGGTTCCACAGGATCATCTGGTGAGTATTTTCCCTTGAATCAAACTATGTTTATTCCAACATGTGGTATCAGAGCCACGTTACGAAGTCCTATCATGTTTTGGGTTCGATTTCGAGGGTTTTCGCGAACTCAGAATATGCAGAATCAAAGAACTTCGTACTGACGTCATCACGAATTCGTGCTGATGTCATCACGAATTCGTGCTGACATCATCACGAACTTAAGTCTTATACATGCTGACGTCATCACGAAGTCTGCACCTCTTCGCGCTTACATCATCACACAAATTCAGCTATCTTCGCCCGCGAAATCGTGCTTATGTCATCACGAGCTTATGATATCTTCGCGCTGACGTCATCACACGAATTCGTGCTGACGTCATCACGAACTTAAGTCTTATACATGCTGACGTCATCACGAAGTCTGAGCATCAGAATTCGTGCTGATGTCATCACGAATTCGTGCTGATGTCATCACGACTACGTGCTTACATCATCACGAACTTACTGTCTACTTCGTACTTACTTACTCACGAGACATTTTTTGCCATAGGACTTTAAGGGTGAAAATTTGTGGTCGCGCTGACCTGTCCCTTGGACCCCGCTTCCAGGGGCGCTGCCTCCGGACCCCCGTAATGTGTGGGGGCTTCGCACTAATGTACATGGTTTTTCATTTGTGCCCAAAGGTCAAATGTGATTCTCATGGTGCTCTCGTTCTTTTCCTTTTGCATAATGAATACTAAGTATATTGATTCTGCCCAAAGGTGATTTGATATACTTTGTGTGCTTAAAAGAACATTTTCATGCATAATATACACAATTTTTAATTTTGTGCCCAAAGGTCAAAAGACAAGCGTTGTGTTGCATGACCTAATGCTCATTTGTACTTAGATATTAGTTACTTCTGCCCAAAGGTGATGTAAATTCTAAGTAGAGCCTTATGTTAACTTATTGTTTTGGTGTTTACAATAGGTTTACTTATCACTAGCTTCATTAGTATAATGGTCTTAGTCTCATTACTCTTAGGAACATTACTTTAGCCTCTTACGTGTTTTAGGCATTACATTAGTTCCATTACTTTTAGAGACATTACTTAATAAGCCTTAGAAATCTAATTATGTTACTATAAGGAACATTATTATTAGCCCTTAGTTAGTTTTAGGCATTACTTTAGTTCCTTTACTTTTATAGATATTGCTTAGTCTGCCTTAGATAGCTAATTATGTCACTATAATCTTATTGCCCTTAGTTTTAGGCATTACTTTAATAATCTTCTATTACTTGTATCCTAAATTTATATCCTTCTTATTTCCACTGTAGTACCTACTCTTGGCATTCAGCCACTTACTGGTGCAAACTATACTGCTTGGAAAGATCAATTAGATCTTACTCTGGGGTACTTTGACCTTGACTACGCCATTCGTCATGATGAACCCGATGCTATTACTGAGAACTCTACTGCAGAACAGAAAGCAGCATTTGAGAAGTGGGACAAGGCGAATCGTTTGTCACTTATGACGGTCAAGAACTCCATTCCCCTTGGTCTTCGAGGAGCTATCCCTGAGTCTGACAAAGTCAAAACTTACCTCAAATCTGTTGAGGATTACTTCAAGGGATCGTCTAAAGCGCATGCAAGCAGCTTAATGCTAAAGATGCTTACTCTGAAATATGATGGAAGTAGCGGTGTCCGTGAACACATAATGAAAATGAGTGACATGGCGAACAAGCTTAAGACTCTCGAAATGGAAGTCTCTGAAAATTTTCTTGTGCATTTCATAATGACATCATTGCCTGCTCAATTTGATGCCTTCAAAATTAACTATAATGCTCAAAAGGATAAATGGAAGATGAGTGAACTAATTGCAATGTGTCAACAAGAAGAGGATCGCCTTAAGCTCGTGTAACCTGAAGCTGTTCACCTTACTACCACTGCTAATTCCAAGAAGAGGAAGGGTAACAACAGTAACAAGACTGGAAAGAAAGCTTTAAAGATCAGTCCTGGTGCAGTTGCCTCTAGCTCTAATGTCTTGAACATTAAATGTAAGTTCTGTCGTGCTCAAAGGCACATTCAGAAAGAATGCCCTAAGTTCAAGGAATAGCTAGCTAAGAAAGGTAACGTACTTTATGTAATATTTGATTCTTTTACGACTGATGTTCCTTTTAATACATGGTGGGGTGACTCCGGATCTATGGTTCATGTGACTAACTCAATGCAGGGATTCCATACAATCCAGAAGCTACCAAAGGACCAAAGAAAACTTAGAGTTGGAAGCGGTGATCTTTTAGATGTCGAGGCCATGGGAACTTATGTTTTACATATGAGCACTGGAAAATGTATTAGACTAGTAGATACCTTATATGTACCGAGAATTACTCGGAACCTCGTATCTATTTCTAGACTAGACATTGAAGGTTTTGAATTAATTCATGGTTTCGGCAAGATTACTATTACTCTTAATAATGAATTGCTTGGTCGTGGTTTCTTGGATGGATTACTGTATAAATTAGAACTAGATCATAATTTCTCACAATCTTTGTTATCTTTTAATGTTGATGATATAACTAAAACAAAGACAAAATCACTTAAGCAACAAGAGAATTCCTCCATGTTGTGGCATAAACGTCTTGGCCACATCTCACGAGATCGCATGACAAGACTCATAAAGGATGGAATCTTACCATCTCTTGACTTTAGTGATTTTGAAACATGTATTCAGTGTCTCAAAGGCAAAATGGCTAAAGGGAATAAGAAAGGAGCCACTAGAAGTTCCAACTTGTTGGAAATAATTCATACTGATATTAGTGGCCCCTATCCCGCTTCCATTACAGGACATACTTCATTTATTACATTTATTGATGATTATTCACGTTATATGCACCTTTATTTGATTAAGGAAAAGTCTGAATCCTTACAAACTTTTACTGATTTTAAAACTTTGGTTGAAAACCAACTTGAACGTAAAATAAAAGTTGTGAGATCAGATAGAGGAGGTGAGTATTATGGTAGACATACTGATGTTGGTCAAGCCGCTGGTCCTTTCCATGACTTTTGTAAGGATCATGGCATAATTAACCAATACACCATGCCTGGTTCTCCTCAACAAAATGGTGTTGCTGAAAAGAGAAATAGAACCCTAATGGACATGGTGAGAAGTATGCTTGCCAACACAAACTTACCTACTTTCCTTTGGACTGAGGCCTTAAAAACAGCCATTCATATACTCAATAGAGTTCCTTCAAAATCTGTCCCTAGAACTCCTTATGAGATCTGGAAAGGAAAGAAACCGAGTCTTAAATATATGAAAGTATGGGGCTGTTCTGCCGAAGCTAAAGTCTATAACCCTAACTTAAAGAAACTTGATCCTAAGACTATTACATGTTTCTTTATCGGTTATCCAGATAACTCAAAAGGTTATCGGTTTTACTGTCCTTCCCACACTACTCGCATCACTGATACGCAACATGCCACGTTCCTAGAGAACTCAGAGATCAGTGGGAGCACGACAAATCATAACTTCGATTTGCAAGAAGTACAAGAAGCGGGGGAAAACGACTCGTCGGTTATTATTACTCCTCCGATAATTCCTCTTGTACAGAACGCTGCTCCGAATGTCACTGATCCAACTCCTCCTAATATTAATAATGAGACCACTAATGCTGAAGGATCTTCCGGAAATCCCGAAAATCAACTCAGGAGATCAACGAGGTCACGTAGGGCCACTAATTTTGATGACTTCATAACTTATCTCACTGAAGTTGAGGACATTGGAAAGCTTACTGATCCTACCTCCTATAAAGAAGCCATTAATAGTGATCAGGCCACTCAGTGGAATGAAGCCATGATTGAGGAGCTTAATTCCATGAAGCATAATGACGTTTGGGAATTGGTTGAACTTCCTGAAGGATCCAAAACTGTTGGTTGCAAATGGGTCTTCAAAACCAAATTAGACCCGAAAGGAAACGTCGAACGCTATAAGGCCAGATTGGTTGCGAAAGGCTATACTCAGAAGGCTGGAATTGATTATCAAGAGACTTTTTCTCCTGTGTCTCGTAAAGACTCTTTAAGGATCGTTATGGCACTAGTAGCTCACTTTGATCTTGAGTTACATCAGATGGATGTCAAAACAACTTTCTTAAATGGAGACTTGGAAGAAGACGTATACATGTGGCAACCTGAAGGATTCATTCCAAAAGGTAAAAAGCACATGGTCTGCAAGTTAAAGAAATCCATATATGGGTTGAAGCAAGCATCAAGACAGTGGTACCTTAAGTTTGATGAAGTCATTAAAGAACAAGACTTCATAAAGAATCAAGAGGATCAATGCACCTATCTCAAGATTAGTGGGAGTAACTTTATAATCCTTGTTTTGTATGTAGACGATATTCTACTAGCAAGTAATAACTTGGATATGTTGCATGAGTCGAAGCGGATGCTTTCCCAGAAATTCGACATGAAAGATCTCGGTGATGCCTTGTTAAAACCTAATAATTCGTGTTTAATGTGCGGAAGTTGATAATCATCAATGGTGGAAAGTGTGTGTGTTAGTGTGTGTTTTAGAGAGAGAAAGGTGTGAAAATGTGGGAAGCTGGATTGATTGATAATCAGAAGTGGGAAAAAGGTTACAAAAGGTTTCTAAAAGTTACAAGGAAGAAAGGTTTGAGGGGTATTTATACTCTAAGTATATTACAAAAGCTCCCCCTCAACCTATCAATATTTACATAAAATACAATGTATTCAAATACAACTAAGCACTATTTTGAATTTCTAACATTCTCCCCCTTAGTGCTTGGTTGTCCATCATCACTTTCTCTGTTGTCTCCTCCTCTTGTTTGCACGTCTCTGCTTGTTCTTCCTTTTCTTATATCGTCGTGCTGCATTTGATGTTGATGGCTTGTCAATCTTTGCACTCCAGAATGCTCTCTTCTTATAACTGTTCCACGAATCATTCCAAAACTTCTTAGGAATGAAGTGCCAGTTATCACCAACAGGACGTTCATCTGGCAATCTGATGTTATCTTGGAAGTTGACAGGAGGAATATTATGTGGACCACGTTCATGACTGGGATTCCAATGAACCCATGAACCTGTCTTTGTATGTATGACTCCTTCCTGTGACTTGGGAGTTCTGGTAATGATAAGATCTCTAATCCTCTGTCTCATATCAAGAGTATTTTTGATACGTCTTAAATGGTCTTCTCTCTGAGACTTGATTTGTTCATCTTCTTCATTGTCAGAATCTTCATCGATTGCATTCAGAATTGATTGACAATATTTCAAGGTACCATCTGAATATTTGGCAAAATCAGAGGCACGAATGAAGATCTTTCTCTTGAGTCTATTGATGAAGACAAATCCATCCAGGCTTTCAATTGGATCTCCAATCTGAAATGAATCTAGCTCATAACCTTCTGCTCTTTGATTTGGTCTTGTAAGATTAATCCTGCTAGTTCTTCTTTCCAAACCAATCTGGAAGTCATTGAATTCATAGAATCTAATCAAGGCTTGAATATGGCTTTTCAAAACTTCATAAGCTAGAAGTTGATCTTGATTCTTGATTATCAGATAAGCATATTGATTGTAGAGGAATAGGATGTCTGAGATCGTCATTTGTTGAAAAGATTCTTCTTGAACAATATAGACATTGCCATCAGCTCGACGAACTCTGAATCGAACAAGTCTGAGATTGTGATTCTTTAGAGGAGTAAACAACTGAAGGACTTTGGTTATCGGAATTTGAAATTGTTGGTACCACCATTCAGCTTTTACAGAACTTTCAGCATTCATCAGTTCCATGTATGCATCTCTTTGACCTTGATGTCTGAATAGAAAGAATGCTCTCAATCTGTTCAATGTCATATTAAGTCTTTCACTTGGTGAGCAATAAATTTGAAAGGCTCTTTCTTCAAGATATCTAGCTCTGCACACCATTTCTTCAGGTCTAGTCCTCAAATCCAAAATTTGTTCATAATTCTCAGCAAAATACCCTTCATTAATCTGCCATATCGTATTTCTTGAGATTCTTGGATGTCTAACTCCTTGTCCAAGTTCATTTGGAGTCTCAAGATTTTCTGGGTTTCTGAGCTGATAGACTATCTCTTCAAATATATCCTCTCCATATTCTTCTTGAGCAATACTTGCTGGAGCATCATCGGGTTTATCTGAATCAAACTCATCATCATGACCATTATCTGGTTGAAATGGATCAGGATCACTTGACTCATCAGAACTTGATGTGGAAGAATAATAATGAGAAATATTTCTGATGAGTGGAGGTAGATCATCTGAATCTTCTTGAGTTTGATGACCTCCTTGAGTCTCTGTGACAACTTCTTGAACAGTTTCTTGATCATTTTGAGCTTGTGTCTCATGACCCTCTCTAATATCTCTCATATTCTCCCCCTCGGGTTGATCATCAGGGTCTTGATCATCCCGACGCCTTGAGATATTAGCCAGTCGACATTGTTGATCAAGTTCAGTAACTCGCTTTTGAAGTGCTTCAATTTCAGCCTGTTGTTCCTGTTGTGTATTTTGGAAAGACAAGTATGCAAGAAGTGATTGAAAAATTGATCTTTTATGCGATGACAGATTTGGTTCTTCAGATCTTAACCGATTCATAAGAGCGACAATTAAAGTATCGGTAGATAAACCACTAGTAGCAATTCGGTTTGGAGAGCAATCACTTAAGTACTCAGACGAATCAGATGATTCAGAAGATGAACTTGAAGAATGATGTGGTGAACTAGGATCTGGAAATGATTGTGATGGTGGAGTTGGTGGTAAGGTTGTTGTTGTTGTTGTTGTTGTTGTTGTTGTTGTTGTTGTTGGTGTTGTTGTTGTATGTGTTGTTGTTGTTGGAGTTTCTTCTGGAGAACGAATTCGTAAAGTACCTCCAGTATACAATCTAGGTGGTTGAGAAGTTGATGGTGAAGCAGGAAGTTTACCAGTGATAATGTTTCTTGATATGAGTAATTCACTTCTTTGTCCCTCCTCAATCCCTTCAACAAAATGAGAAATTAACCTTTGAGCCTCAGGTGGTAATGGAATATCAGAAATTGGCACATCAGTAGTCTCAAGTGATTCTACTGAGTGACCTGAAGACATCATGACTGTCTCAGGATTTCCTGTTGGTTCAAAAGTATGAACAACAGTTGATGATTCGGCTTTGCAACCAGAATCAGATTGTTGTTGGGCAACACCACTAACAATTCCGGGGTCACTGAGAATGCCCGTTAATACAGTCTCAGGTTGATCCTGAGGAACAGCAATGTCACAACGGCGTTCATACTGCTCCCCAGTCTCTGTCTGAGGACTGTTACCTGCGGCTAAAGCTGGCGTAATGTTAGCTAAGGCAGGATTTCCAAGCTGTCCTCGAGGGTCACACAAAGTGGGTTCCTCTCCGCTTGTTCCGGCACCAGTACTCAACTGGGCTTGTGTTTCCGTGTGCCTAATAGATCTAGACTCTAGTGCATGAATTGAAGGCGAGAGGTGGGGCTGGTCCTCTCTATTTTCAACACTCTCATCCTCCAAATGAGGAGAGTGTGGTGAGCGTGGCTGTTCCCCGTGTATTTCTGAGACTAACTCCTGTTGTGAGGAGTCAGAATGGCTGGGAGAGTTTTGTGCAAGCGAGAATGGGTAGTTCTCGACTTCTACTCTAGGGTAAACCCGGCGTTGATATTGGGTTAAGACTAATTGGAGGCCAACTTTTTCTTTTTGCCTTTCACCTATCCCTGACCTCTCAACCTCTCTGAGATTTTCAACCCCTCCCTCAGTTCTTCCTTGTCCCTCCGGGATGTCCATGACATCATCAGCAAACTGATTGGCATCATCATTGGATGCATCACTATCAGTAGCAATCATTTCTTCTGGTTCGGGTTCTTGAAAACGGTCATACTCAAAGCGAGATCTTTTAAAAGTTTTGCGAATATTCACAGGAATTGATTTCTTTCGGCCTTGAGTATATGTCGGTGGAGGAGATCGGACAAAAGATGATGAAGGAATGGTTGAGGTAGATTGAGGTATGATAGGTGGTTCAGGTGTAGTAATTTTCGGAAGTGGTGAAGATTGATGAATTGGTGATTGAGGTAATTTTGGTGAAGATGGAGATGATGGTGTTTGAGGTGTTTGTGTTCTGGGGGTGGTGATCGGATTGTTTTTGGAGAACCAGAAGCAGATATTGTCTTTTCAGAAGAAGATTCAGCTTGAGCTTTGCTTTTGAGATTCTTTGAAGAACTCTTTTTCTTCTTCTTTTGGTGCACTTGTTTACTCAGCCTTAACACAAACATTTCGCCTCTTTGTTTCTTTCTCTTTGGCTTACTGGAACTGGATTCACCCTCACGCTCTTTTCTTTTAACACTTGACCCCTCACCAGGTGTCCTATGTACAGCTTGGGCAAGAACCGGGAGGCTTTCCGGTCCCATTGCTGTTCTAATCCAGTCCAGATAAGCTATCTTATTATCATCAGCATCTGAAACCATATCTAAAAGAAATGATGGAATCAAGAAAGTATAGTTAGCAGTTCCAGAATCTCTAACATACTTATAAAAATGTATGATCACTTTGCTGCTGTCTGGAAGCCTTGGAATGCTTCTTTCTTGTCTTATGGCACTGTAGACAATTGCTGTTAGAAATCTTATAAATGGAATATACTTCTTGGGAGCAGAGACTTTGCCATTTACTAATACTATCAACTGATCCCACAGAAGTTGAGCAATGTCGTAATGTCTGTTGAAAACAACAGCATAGAAGATGTGCAGCATTGGCTGTGTCAGATTGTCCATCCCTCTTGTGTAAGGAGTTAAGCAGTTGCTTAAGATGGAGTACACATAATACCAGATTTTTGGTAGATTTTTCAACTTGAAATCTTTGGTTCTAGATAAAGCACCTTCATAGCCAATTGAAATTAAAGCAGCAAACATCTCTTCATTGGACTCAAAATCATCATAATCAACATGTCCATTGAAGTCTGCTTCAGGTAATCTTAAAATCCTTCTGAAGTCATCTATATTGAACTCAAACTCATATGTTGTTTCTCCTGACGTCAATTGATATTGAAAGTAGCCTTGACGACGTAGTTCAGGAGATTTTGACTTGGATTTTGCTTTTGGATTAGTTGGATCATAAGGTTGAACAAATGTAATCGATCTCCACATATCAAAAAGGTAGACTTCAGCTAAGTCTTGTTCAACAGTAAGTGCATATGTGAGATAATGATTATGAAGAATTCTCGGAACAATTTGAAAGCCGGGAGCAATGAATGGATCATATAATGCTCTGTTGTTTCTCATATTGCTTGTATTTCCGGCAATGAGAATCTCTTCAATGGATTCATTTAGTGCAACCTCTTCATCATATTCAACAACTTCTTGATGATCCATTTTTGATTTTTCTGTTTTAAGACAAAAGAAAATTTAATGCATACAAAAATAATGTTTGAATAGCAAATAACAAGGTTCACTCAAATGATTTAAATAAATCATTTGAAATGAGAAGATAAACGCAGAATATAAAGTATAATCATATAAGTACAAGGTATTTAAAATAGCAAGGAAGTACACAAAGGCGTTCGATTCCCTGTATTTCAAATAAATTGTGATTATATGATAATACAAAGCACTTTGACACAAAACACAAAGTTTTAAAAAAAATTAAAAAAAATTAAAAAATTTTGAAAAAATTAAAAAAAATTAAAAATTTTTGAAAAGAAAAAAAATTTCTAAGTATTGAAACTAGGACGATCTTTACAAGATCGTCCTGAGGTTTTATAACTTAAAAAGTTTGAAGTGAGGAAAATGGAACGATCTGGTTCAAGATCGTTTTACATTAAATCTTTGAAAAAAAATGTTAAGTATGGAAAACCTGGATAGAGACGATCTTGATCAAGATCGTTTACATTCAAAATCTTTGAAAAAAAATTTTAAGTATTGAAACTAGGACGATCTTTACAAGATCGTCCTGAGGTTGAACTCAGGTTTTGGAAAAACATTAAAACGATCTTAAGAAAGATCGTCTCAACATTTGATATTGAAAAATGGTTTAAGAAAAAAAACTGAAACGATCTTGATCAAGATCGTTTTAGCATTAATTCTTTGAAAAAAAATGTTAAGTATAGAAAACCTGGATAAGAGACGATCTTGATCAAGATCGTTTACATTCAGAATTTTTGAAAAAAAATGTTAAGTATGGAAAACCTGGATATGAGACGATCTTGATCAAGATCGTTTCAACATTCAAAAATGTTGAAAAATGTTTTAAGGCAAGGAAAATGAGACTATCTTGTACAAGATCGTCTTAAGGTTTTATAACTTAAAAATTTGAAGTGAGGAAAATGGAACGATCTTGTTCAAGATCGTTTTAAAACACAAAAAAATCTAACACATTGAAATATAAAGTGAAATCATCACAATGATTTCCTCTTTATATTTAAACGTATTAGTTTTTTGAGCAAACCGATCTCTTACGAGTTCAGTTACCCATTCTTTTGATTTTCAATTTGAAACAACAACCACACAGCGTTCAGACTCTAGAACGATCCTGACAAGATCGTCCTTGTCTTGGTCTCAAGGGTTTCATAGCAAATTTATACAAGGAAGGGGAACTAAGACGGTCTTGGCAAGATCGTCTTATTTCCATGTAGTTTTGGAACCAAGACGATCTTGGTCAAGATCGTCTTATTTCCATGTAGTTTTGGAACCAAGACGATCTTGGTCAAGATCGTCTTAGAAACAAAACACTTGAAACTAAGAGAATTTTGCCAAAATCGTCTGAACCTTTTCAGAGAAACTCTTAATACCAAATGATTTCTTTTCACAACAAAACATGGTAAAAACACTTATATGAATCATAGAAAGCAATACTAATCAACTCACATCACTGAAATCAAACAATCTATTCTAGATCGTCTTAGGTCATCTTCTTCACAAAAACAAAAAGATAGCAGGTTTTTGAATTTTCGAAATCTCAAAACTAAGCATAAAAACATGTAATATACATACACAAATAACCTAAACATGCATCTAAATCATTCCAATATCACATATGCATTACCAGTCGATCAAAATTCAAGAAATGGAAAAAATAACTTTAGCATTTAAGAACAGTTTCTTACTTGAATAAGTGATCTGACGACAATGTGATTATGAAATAAAATGCTTAGAATGAAATCACGAACAAAACCCTTATCCTTTTTCAATGATCAGCCAACAATTAAATTTGAAGTGATTTGAGAGAGTTTATGGGAAACTGGAATGAAATAAAGAAATGAAAAGAAAAAAAATTGGTTTCCTCCTCCTTAAGTAAGAGGGAACTGAAATGTTTGGGTCGGATGAATGGTTCGGGTGGGTGTTGACCCGGTGGTTTTTGAAATTGGGCTTTTAACTAGAATGGGCTTATAAAAAAATAAAAAATGGACTTAGGTTTTATTTAATCATACCAAAAAAATTATTTAAACTAAACAAAGTAAAACAATTGAAAAAAAAATTATTTTTATTTTTATGATTTTTCAATTTTATATTTGGTTTATCTAATATAAAAGAAAAAAATTATTTTTGGTTTTTCTAAAATAAACAATGAGTTCTCTTCAAATAGTGCTAAAACACAAACTCCCCCTAAATTCATGAATTATCCTTTTTCTCCCCCTCAAACATTGCATGATATTTAAGCACATTGCACATAAGCATAGCATCAATGTTTGACAGATAATGAATGAAAGAGAAAGAGATGAATGATTTGTACAGAACATGCAGAGGCAAGTAAGCGCATTGGTAACGAGCACTTATTTTAGATTGTTTCTTGAAAAGAAACTCATTCCAGGATCATGTGTTAAACAGTATCCGAGATTGAAATACTAAACACAGACCTTTATTACCTGCAAAACAAAATTAGGTTTTTCTAGGTACCCACTTTTGAATGGGTCCTTTGGGGTTAGTGGAATCATTCAAAGTATATAAATGAGGTTTTCGAACAAGAGGTTTATTCGTAAGATTCATCACAATCCCATTAGAATCAACAATCAAAGGTTTAGAAATCACAGTAGAAGGTTTAGAATTTCTTACTGACCATGGTTTAGCTAGATTACTCAGATTTGAGTCAATTTTCTTATCAGGAATTTCCTTCTTGTAATCCTTAGCCATCCAATTTCTTCTAACTGATGATTTAGGAATCCACTTATGGGTACTAGCTAATGTCTTCTCACCTGTTTCAGATAAATTCTTGGAATTAGTTCTAGGAGATAAAAACACATTCTTATTTTTGGTTTTCTTGGTGGAAGATTTGTTATTCTGTTTCTTTTGATTTGTAACAGTGAACCATCCATATTGATCTTTATAACTAGTTATACCATTAGATGTATCTTTTAATAGCAAGTGATGGCTAGTGTTAGACATCTTAGGTAAAGAACTAGTTTGAAAGATAGCCTTAGAAGCAGAGGTTCTAGAAACAGATGAAATATTACCTTTAGGCTTTGAGTAAGCAGAAATTGCTTTCTTACCTTTGACAGCTGGAGCATGCTGACCTTTGGGTGTATAAAATGAAGTTGGAGCAAACTTAGATTTAGATTCCTTCTTTGGTTTAGGCTTTTTGGGTGAGAGTTTTTCAAGCTCTTTTTCAACTTCTGGTGCAAAAACATGATCAGTTTTCAAAAACTTATCAAATTCTTCAACAGAAAAATCTGGATAAGTAAATTGAGATTCTTTGGTTTGAACTTCTGATTTGAAAACATTTTTATTTGTCAATTTTTCAATTAATGCTTTTGCTTCAGCCTTAAAATCAGTAGGGATCTCAATCTTTTGCTCTAATTTCACTTTATTTTGGTCAACAGGGGTGATCATAGGGGTATCAAAAGAAAGTATTTTCTTGACAGAAGCACGATGTTTAGCTTTCAAAGCTTGAACTTTCTCTTCAATTTGGAAGAATGATGATAGCATGGAAGTGGACATATCATTAATCTCTTCAGGAGAGATGCTATCAACCTGCATATCTTTAAAATTCTCACTCCCTTTGACTGGAGTGGAGCAATCAACAGAAGTTAGATCATGCATCATTTGAATTGGTTTGGTCTCACTTACCTTTGGAGAATGATTTTGAGTTTTCAGATGTTCAATGACTTGTTGTTGAGACTCAATCTTTTGTTTTAAACCTTCAATTTCTTTTTCCAATATGGTAGTTGGAATGTAAAATCTTTCTGAATTTGGTTTTGAACAATCTTTTTGAGACTCATTTTCAGGAATTGAAATGCTGTCTATTTCTTCTAACTCATAGATGGATCTTTTATGAGTTTTCTTGTATGTATCATTAATAGCAACATAATCAATCTGAAAACTGTTTGGTTTTTGTCTTTCAACATCATCTGACTCAAAGTCATCCTCAGATGGTCTGATGAACTCTTGAATCATGCCAAATCTGAGACAATTCCCATCATAAAGTGGACCAATTTCTTCTTTTTGGACTTTTTCTAAATGTGCTGGATTCTCATAACCCAAACCAAAAAGAAGTTCTGATCTATCAATCTTCGACTTATTGTAATAAGCAGTGAAATTCAGAAGAGGATTTTGTTCAATTTTATAGATTTTTTCTTGATAGAACAAAATGTTTGTTTTCAAATCCTCAACTTGTTTTTGAAGAGTTTTTCAAGCTCTTTTTCAACTTCTGGTGCAAAAACATGATCAGTTTTCAAAAACTTATCAAATTCTTCAACAGAAAAATCTGGATAAGTAAATTGAGATTCTTTGGTTTGAACTTCTGATTTGAAAACATTTTTATTTGTCAATTTTTCAATTAATGCTTTTGCTTCAGCCTTAAAATCAGTAGGGATCTCAATCTTTTGCTCTAATTTCACTTTATTTTGGTCAACAGGGGTGATCATAGGGGTATCAAAAGAAAGTATTTTCTTGACAGAAGCACGATGTTTAGCTTTCAAAGCTTGAACTTTCTCTTCAATTTGGAAGAATGATGATAGCATGGAAGTGGACATATCATTAATCTCTTCAGGAGAGATGCTATCAACCTGCATATCTTTAAAATTCTCACTCCCTTTGACTGGAGTGGAGCAATCAACAGAAGTTAGATCATGCATCATTTGAATTGGTTTGGTCTCACTTACCTTTGGAGAATGATTTTGAGTTTTCAGATGTTCAATGACTTGTTGTTGAGACTCAATCTTTTGTTTTAAACCTTCAATTTCTTTTTCCAATATGGTAGTTGGAATGTAAAATCTTTCTGAATTTGGTTTTGAACAATCTTTTTGAGACTCATTTTCAGGAATTGAAATGCTGTCTATTTCTTCTAACTCATAGATGGATCTTTTATGAGTTTTCTTGTATGTATCATTAATAGCAACATAATCAATCTGAAAACTGTTTGGTTTTTGTCTTTCAACATCATCTGACTCAAAGTCATCCTCAGATGGTCTGATGAACTCTTGAATCATGCCAAATCTGAGACAATTCCCATCATAAAGTGGACCAATTTCTTCTTTTTGGACTTTTTCTAAATGTGCTGGATTCTCATAACCCAAACCAAAAAGAAGTTCTGATCTATCAATCTTCGACTTATTGTAATAAGCAGTGAAATTCAGAAGAGGATTTTGTTCAATTTTATAGATTTTTTCTTGATAGAACAAAATGTTTGTTTTCAAATCCTCAACTTGTTTTTGAAGAGTTTCAATTTCAACTCCTTTGAGAAAACAAGTACTGTTTAGATCAGAAATCTGTCTTTCATGTTTTTCACAGTTGGGTCTAAAATCTTTCATTTTATTTGTGAGAAACTCAACATCAGCTTGTCTTGCATTTGCTCTTAACCATTCATTAGATTTCTCAAGCTTTAAAGTTTCAATGGTTTGCTTGAGTGAATGAACAGTTTTTTCAAGATCTTGACATTTGTTGGTCAATTGAGCATTGGGTGAAACAACCTGAGAACTGTTACTTGACAAATGCATTTCTTTTAAAGAATCATAATTCACTTTGAGAGCTTCATGAGCTATTGAGAGTTCTGAAAAATTTTCATTGATTTTATCAAACTCTTGTTTAGCCATTTTCAAATTATTTTTCAAAGTAAGATTTTGCTTTGTCAACGTATCAGCAGTTGTTTGGACAGACAAGTAATCATCTGTGGAGATGAATTGTACCTCACTTGTTGTTGTTTGTGAAGTATTCGGTGAAAGATTGGTTGTTAATGTCATTAAGCATGTGAGATCTTCAGAATCAGCATCAATATCCCCGAATAGCCATGGTTTCATCTTTTGTTGTTTGGCTAAGAATTTCTTTCTGATCTCAAGCTCTGAAAACTTCATTGTTGACATCTGAAATGAATAAACAATGATTTGTATTTATTTTTGTTGTTTTTGATTAAAGAAAAATGAAACGATCTTGAGAAGATCGTTTTGAAAATTTGGAACTTAGAAGATCGTCTTAGAAAATTGGAACTTAGAAGATCGTCTTAGAAAATTGGAACTTAGAACGATCTTGAAGAGGATCGTCTTAGTAAATTGGATGAAAATTTTCTAAGTATTAATGAAGAAATGTTAGGACGATCTTGAGAGAAGATCGTCTTAGAAAATTTTGTTGAAAAATATTCTAAGTAAAAATGGTAGGACGATCTTATGTGAAGATCGTCTTGGAAACTTGTTGAAAAATTTCTAAGTAAAAGAAATGGTAAGACGATCTTGGATGAAGATCGTATTAACAATTGGTTGAGACAAGGTAAGACGGTCTTGGTCAGAAAGAGGTTATTATATCAGAATTTGTTGAGCAAAACCAATCTCAATGAGATTAGTTACCCAAGGAATTCACAACACACAGTTCACACAGAACCACAAATATTAGGACGATCTTATGAAGATCGTCTTAATACCAAAGCAAAGAAACACTAGGACGATCTTGTAGAAGATCGTCTTAGAGTCATGAAGATCGTTTTGAATGAAGAACAGTAAGAACACCAGATATCGATTGTTTCACTAATTTGCCTATAATTCACTCAATTTTGAGTGTTATAACTCGATTCAAACCCAGAAATGCTCAGAATATGATCGCGCACAACCCTAGAAACAAATCCATTGCATAAATCAACTCAAATTGAAAATTCAAAATCTCATCAACTTTCCAAAAAATTTGGATTTTGATCAATACTGTGAATTGGATTCTGAAACTTGACAGGATGTTTTTAGAGGTGATTTAGAATGTATCTGTGAACAAAAACAGGAAAATTGAATGAAAATTGAGGTTTAATTTGTGAAGAACAGTAGCAGTTAAAAAACGGTTATAAATGAACACGAATTCTCAATTTTGAACAAAATTTGCATCAATCTGTATGAAATTTGTTCTGGATCGTCAACAGATTGTTGTTTTTCTCTGATACCACTTGTTAAAACCTAATAATTCGTGTTTAATGTGCGGAAGTTGATAATCATCAATGGTGGAAAGTGTGTGTGTTAGTGTGTGTTTTAGAGAGAGAAAGGTGTGAAAATGTGGGAAGCTGGATTGATTGATAATCAGAAGTGGGAAAAAGGTTACAAAAGGTTTCTAAAAGTTACAAGGAAGAAAGGTTTGAGGGGTATTTATACTCTAAGTATATTACAAAAGCTCCCCCTCAACCTATCAATATTTACATAAAATACAATGTATTCAAATACAACTAAGCACTATTTTGAATTTCTAACATGCCTCTTATGTTATAGGTATCGAAATACATCGGGATAGGCATAATGGTATTTTAGGTCTTTCTCAAAGGGCCTATATTGAGCGGATTTTAGAACGCTATATCATGCAACATTGCGCACCCACTGTAGCTCCAGTAGTTAAAGGAGACGTATTCGATACTTTCCAAAGTCCGAGTACTGAGATTGAAAAGGAGCAAATGAGGATGATACCTTACTCATCAGTAGTTGGGAGCATTATGTACGCTCAGGTTTGTACTCGTCCATATATCGCTTACATTGCCGGTATGCTTGGGCGTTACTTATATAATCCCGGATTAGCACACTGGAAAACGGCTAAGAATGTTTTACGATATCTGCAAGTGACCAAAGACTACAAACTAACGTATAAAAGAAGTGACAATCTAGAAGTAGTAGGTTATTCCGATTCCGATTTTGCTAAAAGCAAAAAAGATAAGAAGCTTTACTGTGATAACTCAGCTGTCGTAACTTTCTCGAACAGTAATAGTCCAACTGGCGCTGGGCTGTATCTCGATACAAAGTATCTGTTTGTACGCGAACGGGTTGAGGAAAATGTTCTTTGTATTGAGTACATAAGTACAAATGACATGCTAGCGGATCCGATGACCAAAGGTCTTCCTCCTAATGTCTTCGTAGGACACGTGTTGAAGATGGGGCTTACTAAAGACTTAATTTAATTTAATAGCATATTGTACTTATTTGGTCATTAGTATTATTGTTTAAAAAAAATTTCCTCCTTATTCAGATTTTGTTTGTCTATTAATTACACTTTGAGTACTCGTATTGGTGTATTGACATTATTGTAACAAAATTTGTCTTAGTCAATTGATCATTGCTTATTAGTTTTAAATTTGAGTCATAGTTTGACTAGTGGGGGTCCTGAGTTGATGTTCTTCTCTACGACTGTACTTATTGGCTATGATTTCGGTTTAAAACAAAATGAGTATTATTCCGGAACTTATTTGAATACTCATAGATAAATGATCGCTCGGTCAAGTGGGAGAATGTTGGAACCACGTTAGTGTGACCGTCACTGATCGTTTATCATTCCTGATATGATAATTGACGATAATGAAATCCCTATGTCTAAGTAAATATATGATGGGTGTATTTACTCTTAGAGACGTAGTATAGGGTTTCCCATTAGGTGATTATAACTAAGAGGACTAATGGTACACACATTAAACACCAAAGGGGTTGAATGTGTAATTACTTTCATTATAAATAGAGAGTAATTAACCCTAAGTTTAGGTTAATCCCTACACATAATTCCTCCTTAAATTTGTGTGTTTTCTTCTCTCCAATTCGTGCATCAAGCCACAGCCGAATTACACATCCCATTATTAATCAATCACCTTGTTTTGGGAACCCGAAATCAATGGCAAACATGTTTGATGCCCTTACAGGTTCCACAGGATCATCTGGTGAGTATTTTCCCTTGAATCAAACCATGTTTATTCCAACATGTTAAGTTATGGGAACTTCGGGAGGGCTTATGGTTGGTTTTATGCATGCTCTGCCTTAGTTAACTTTAGTTATTAACGTAATGCATGCTTTAGCTTGTGATGATTGATATGTCTGACTAGATTGCTTACGGTTGACATATTGTTATGATTTGCATGGTTAATTGAGATTGTGATTGCATGTTTGATGTTTGATTGGCTTATACATGTAGTACACTAGACTCATGTAGGATTGCCATGATTCACGGTTGCGCGATAGGGGCCCTAAAATAATGAGATTGAAACGATTGATAAAACATACGATTGAAACGGTTGATAAACTCGAGTATAAACTTACGGTTGAAAAGTGTTAAGCTTAACCCATGCTAGTCCCGGGAGGGGCTGGTGTGCTACGGTTGGTCGGACGGGGTAGTCATGATGCCCCTTACGACATGGTCACGATTGCTTGAGTTTGCCAGGTGGTTAGGACCGATCACCATGTTTTGCTAAACGGCTTGCTCCTGGATTTGGTTATGCCTATCCTTAACGACGCCGATGGACCCCGAAAGGATTACCCATCATGTCGGGTGCAAGGTTCCTTGAAAGGTCGAATGATCGCCTATGCACAACCTGCGATTGATTTACTTATGTGACGCAATTCGCTACTTAACGATTGAAAATGGCATAACCTATGATTGATAATTTAGATTGAAATTGAGATTGATAATGATGATTGATGAGATGATTGAGGTTGCTAGGCACATGTAGGAATGATTTTATCCTATTGTGTTATTCGATTAATATGATGATTGATATATGCTTGACATGTGATGACGATTGTTATATGCTTAACATACGTATGAAACTTATAAGATTGATTTAAATGGCAAACTCTTTATAAAACCTGTGGTTATCTTACTCAGATTTTTTAAGCTGACACTTGTTTTGTTGAAAATGTTGTGTTTCCTCAGGTTGGTCATTAAAGATTGCATAGAGTGAGGCATGGGTAGATGGTTGCTAATACAAAGGCTTATTGTTGCCATAGTTTCGCCTCATCTTTCCTAGACGTTTATTTATTAGGTTGATTGAGACTTTATCGTCATTTGGTTGTTTATGGATTTCTTGAACTGTCGTTGTGATGCAATAAGTAACACCAAACTATGATTGACATTTCCTGTTAGGAAATGATTATGTTTTAAAAGGGACCTTTCCGCATTAAATGATTGTTTTATTTAAAAAAAATTTGAAATCCATATTTTATAAAGTTGGGTGTTACAAGTTGGTATCAGAGCAGTAGTTTAAGTGAACCATTGGCCATAGATGTAGGTCATGGACTTAAACTAGTAGTGTTGCGCATTTGAACTTAAGTAATTGTGCCTTAGCATTAAGAAAGATTGTTTTTAAGACGGGTTGGGTTGAGTGAGAGTGCAGGAATAAGGCCTTTTATACATGTTACTTGTTACTTGTATATTTTGTCGATAGGTCTTCAATTCTTTCATGTCTTGCTATATCTGTCGTCGAATTCCCTCGTTTATGGATAGACGATTCCTCCTAAGGCATTGTATTATTTTCTGGCGGTGAGTTAAAAAAGTGTTGTATATTGAGGAGGATATGTTGAATCTGGATCCTATTTTTTTGTGCTAATAGAAGTGGTGAATGGCAATGGATGTTGGTGGTGTGATTTACGGACAATGTTATCAAGCTCACTAGGCTAGACAAAGACCTCAGTAGTGATGAGTTGTAAGGATGGTGATAGTTGGGTTTATTGGTGAATACCCAAAAGAGGGGTGTATAGTTGGTGGTATACAAGTGCGGTAGTGAACACACGTGTAAGTCCCACGGGTCTTACCGAACCGAGATTGACTTAGGGATATGTCGAGGTGCGGAATTCCTCGAGATAACCCATGGTTTCTATATCTACCTTTTATGATATATATATATCACTATATATATATATATATATATATATATATATATATATATCTTTTTGCGTGAATATAAACACCCGTATTTGGTTACTATAGTGAAACGGCTCTCCAGACAAACTTTACCAACCAACGTGGTAACCTAAGTCTACAATCCGTCCAAACCGGGTGTGTGTTTGCGATTCGTGCGTGATTCGAGTAACCACAAGGAAACCGTGCGTATTCTTAGGTTTCTCTCTCTAGGTTTTGCTCATTTTTCTCACTACACTCTTGTTCAGAAACACACATACACACACCCCTATTTATAGGGAAATGACAAGAACTCTCAAATCCATTGGGTTTGAGTGTTCTCATGTTAAGCCCATAAGGGTTTTGGCCTAGTTTGAGAGTTCTTGTGTACAAGCATACTTTTGCTTGTTTCCACAGAAACTCTCAAACCATTTGAGAGTTCTTATGAACAAGCATACTTTTGCTTGTTTCCTCAGAAACTCTCAAATGACCATTTGAGTGTTCTTTCCACAAGCAAACTTTTGCTTGTTCCCAAGAAACTCTCAAATGACCATTTGAGTGTTCTTTCCACAAGCATGCTTTTGCTTGTTTCCACAGAAACTCTCAAACCATTTGAGAGTTCTTATGAACAAGCAAACTTTTGCTTGTTCCTCAGAAACTCTCAAATGACCATTTGAGTGTTCTTTCCACAAGCAAACTTTTGCTTGTTCCACAGAAACTCTCAAATGACCATTTGAGTGTTCTTTCCACAAGCATGCTTTTGCTTGTTTCCACAGAAACTCTCAAACCATTTGAGAGTTCTTATGAACAAGCAAACTTTTGCTTGTTCCTCAGAAACTCTCAAATGACCATTTGAGTGTTCTTTCCACAAGCAAACTTTTGCTTGTTCCTCAGAAACTCTCAAATGAACATTTGAGTGTTCTTTCCACAAGCAAACTTTTGCTTGTTCCACAGAAACTCTCAAATGACCATTTGAGTGTTCTTTGGACAAGCATGCTTTTGCTTGTTTCCATAGAAACTCTCAAACCATTTGAGAGTTCTTATGAACAAGCAAACTTTTGCTTGTTCCTCAGAAACTCTCAAATGACCATTTGAGTGTTCTTTCCACAAGCAAACTTTTGCTTGTTTCCATAGAAACTCTCAAACCATTTGAGAGTTCTTGTGAACAAGCAAACTTTTGCTTGTTCCTCAGAAACTCTCAAATCCATTGGGTTTGAGTGTTCTCATGTCAAGCCCATAAGGGTTTTGGCCTAGTTTGAGAGTTCTTGTGTACAAGCATACTTTTGCTTGTTTCCACAGAAACTCTCAAACCATTTGAGAGTTCTTATGAACAAGCAAACTTTTGCTTGTTCCTCAGAAACTCTCAAATCCATTGGGTTTGAGTGTTCTCATGTCAAGCCCATAAGGGTTTTGGCCTAGTTTGAGAGTTCTTGTGTACAAGCATACTTTTGCTTGTTTCCACAGAAACTCTCAAACCATTTGAGAGTTCTTATGAACAAGCAACTTTTGCTTGTTTCCTCAGAAACTCTCAAATGACCATTTGAGTGTTCTTTCCACAAGCAAACTTTTGCTGTTGACAAGAACTCTCAAATCCATTGGGTTTGAGTGTTCTCATGTCAAGCCCATAAGGGTTTTGGCCTAGTTTGAGAGTTCTTGTGTACAAGCATACTTTTGCTTGTTTCCACAGAAACTCTCAAATCCATTGGGTTTGAGTGTTCTCATGTTAAGCCCATAAGGGTTTTGGCCTA
Organism: Erigeron breviscapus; assembly: GCA_034093135.1. Lineage (NCBI taxonomy): Eukaryota > Viridiplantae > Streptophyta > Magnoliopsida > Asterales > Asteraceae > Erigeron > Erigeron breviscapus. The sequence continues at coordinate 54,109,386 of CM067174.1, read as the reverse complement.
GTTTGAGAGTTCTTGTGTACAAGCATACTTTTGCTTGTTTCCACAGAAACTCTCAAATGACCATTTGAGTGTTCTTTCCACAAGCAAACTTTTGCTCGTTCCCAAGAACCGTCAAATCCTTTTGAGTGTTCTCATGTTAAGCCCATAAGGGTTTTGGCCTAGTTGGAAGAACCACATTTTGTTCCATTCCTTCTGGATCCCCTCCTTCTGCACTTGGTTCAACGACTGGTGAAACCACATTTGGTTCATTTCCAGATGGAACCCCTGCTTCTACATTTGGATCAAAAACTGGAGGAACCACATTTTGTTCACCTCCAGCTGGAACCCTTGCTCGTACACGTCTAGGTATTTCATCAAAGAATCTTCTACTGTCAACATGGAGATACTTAGCAAGACAGAACTTCACCATCCTTTCATAGACACATTTTATGCCTATAAGGAGTTGTGAGCTTCTTAGCTGATGCCTATGTAATCTCTTCAAGTCCTTTCTTGATAGATTAATAAGCTGAAGTGGATCGTAGACTCTAATCAACCCTTTGTGCCCAGTTTCTCTTGTTGACATAACAACAGCGGCTACACTAGAGTCATCTACTCTCCAATAATCCATGTCACCAAGCATGTTTTGCGGCCACTTCTTCAAAGGATCCCTGCGAACATTCTTGATCTTGTTAATGAATCTAACAACGATCTCTTCACCATTTGGTCCTTGAGTAACACGCTTCTTTCTCGGAGTTGGTTTGAACTTGAACTTTCTCGGATCTGACTCTCCACTCTGCTTGAGATGATTGTCATTCTTGATCCAGCTCTCAAACAACTTCGCACGCCGGTAATTACCAATAAGCCTAAGCCCCGCAAGACCATAGAAGTCTGCCTTTGGCATTGAATTAAAAGCTTCAAAATTAGGCTCAAGGTACTGACATCCATCAAGTCTCTTCATCAGATAAAGCCTCTTTTCCTCGTCATATGTCCAACTGAGGATGAGTTCTTTTAGACTTGATGCACGAGGATCTTTGACATACTCGAAATACCTATGAGGAAGAGGAACATCCAATTGGCAATATGGATGATTAGAACTCCACGATAAACATTAGGTATGACATGATAATATTCATCTTCATCATCAAAAGCAAAAGCATCATCAATATCTCTGCCCAGTTCATCCGTGAGACTGCTAACTACAAGTTTAGCATCTCTTCCTGTACCTTTCTTGTAGTAGACCGAGAAAGTCAAATCCTGAGCAGGAAGCTCATAAAAGGATTTGATCTTACGTTCCTTCTGACCTTCAGACTCAAAAAGATTCGGGTTGGTAGCAATAGCATCTTCAAATTCAAACCTATGCTCAGGTGATACCATCACTCCTTGCCAATCTGAGCGAGATATCCATTCCCCCTCTTCTGAGCCTTCCGAATCTTCTTCAGCTATGTCATCCAAGTCTTTGATAGCATCAATGGCAATGAGCTCCTCATCACTCTCGGATTCATAAGCATGAATCTGGAAACCGACATCTGCATCTCCAGTCGGTAATGGGAAAGTATCTACAGCAATACTCTTCCCTTTGTCTTGAGCCGTGGAAGCCTGAGAGGTACCAACAGTATCATGTTGGCTTTGCTCCCCCTGAGATGTAGCAATTGGAGTGCCAATCCGTATGCCCTTTGATAATCTTGTGATCTCTTCTTCTTGTCTGCTAGGAATATTGATCCCACCCTCTCTCCTTTGCTTCCTGAGATCACCATCCTTGCAGTTTGGATCTTTCTCCCCCTGAGATCCAAGATTATCAACTATCTCATTTAGCTTGACATAATCTACATCAAATCTTGCTAGACCTTCAGTTTGGCTTTCTATTGCCTCCTTGTGCTTATTCAGCTTCTTGACAACTCTTTTTAGATGCAAAGTTGTCTCAGACTGAATCTTCTGTAGAGCCTCGTGACTGGTCTGAAGTTGAATACTTTCTTTCTTCAACTCTTCAAGCATTTGATGGTGTGATTCTTCTTGCTTGGAAAATCTTTCCGTTAAGCTTACAATCAAGACTCTCATATCTTCTAGTTCTTTCTCCAAGCCAGACACAATGTCTTCATTGGATTTTGAGCTGCTTGGTTGAGAAGAGATCACAGATGGTTCACCTCCTTCAGCTACTTTCCTCCTCTTGGGCTGTTGAGATGAACTATCTTCATTATCTCTGGTAAGTCCTGACATTTTAAGCTCCTGAAACCCTGTAGTTTATGAAGTTTAAGAATGTTATAAACTATAACCATTGATAAATCAGTCGAACTTTAAAGTTTTTAACATTTTCTAAACCCCTGAAACTCCTAGTTTCATCGGTTCCGAGAATGTTATCAACTTTAACTATCGACAAATAAGTTGAATGATAAGATTCTTAACATTTTCTAGGATAGCGAAACCATTTGTTTCATAATCCTCCAAAACGTCACCAATTTTATCGAAACAACACGTCGAAATTAAAACTTTTAAAGTTTTCCAAGATCGCGAAACCATTTGTTTCATAACCTTCCAAAACATTTAGTTTTAATAAACGACATATTGAACTTTACCAAATTTAACTAAAAACCATTTGTTTTTCTTAAAGCAATTCGTACTTTCTAATTTGACTCATTTGAAAATTTTCCCATTTTGAAAATTTTCCGAAGTCCTAGAACAAGCGAATTCCTTATACGCACACATATGGTGACAATACACACATATGGTGTCGGGATTGACTGGATAATACGAGTTTTGTTTCATATTTTACTTATTTTAAAATTTTTCCAATTTAAAATTTTTACAAGTCATGAAACACGCATATGAGTAACAACACGCAAATGGTGACAAAACATGCAAATGGTGTAATTTACTCAGAAACACGCATATCTGGTCATTTGCGAGTTCTTTATGATGACATCATCATCATAACACGCAAATCCTGGAGAGGTTTGAAGATGAATATCTGGGTTCACAAGAACACGCATATGGTGTATGAACACGCATATGCAGATCGTCATCCTCAAAAGTAAATCCAGTCATTTTGAACCCTAAAACTCTTAAATCTGGTACAAATAACATCTTATAAGTCCGATTTATCAGTTTATTGGTTCCATTTCCTTATCCATTTCATTTAAATAGTCCCTTTTAGTGATTTTATAACCGAAATATAAAAACCCTAAATCTTGACTATAACCCATGAAGAATGGATTTAGAAATCTTGTTAATCATATAACTTTGTTCAATAAGTGTTAATGATAGTGTTTCTTGTGTCTTAAACACGTATGGATCAAGCTTTATGAATCGAGAAGATGAACAGTGCTTTGAATGGGAAACACGCAAATGGAGAATTTAGAAAGAACACGCAAAAATGATTACTTTATCATTAAATGCGTACAAGTTTCTTTTTATATCAACACAAACACGCATATCCGATCACTGTTCAGGAATACGCATATTTGGCCCACTAATCTAGAACACGCATATCTGGCCCAACATGCCAGAACACGCATATTTGACCTATTATGCCAGAACGCGCATATTAGGCCCAAAATGAAAACACGCATGTATCAGCCCACTTTGCTTAATACCCATTTAACACTTAGCCTAATTTTATCGATTCTTGTGAACTTTGACTTTCCATAAAGTCAACTTTCACGAACTTGATTAACCCTTTGAAAATTCACAAAGAATTTTCTTGAACCCGATATGATAGACGAAGAGAATTCTTCAGAGAACACGATTAAGACAAATACAAACCATTTTGTATTATATTTTATCGTATTTTTCTCATTAAAGAGATTCTCGATAAATGTCACAACTTGAACAAAATTACAATGTACGATCATTAAATTAAGACCCATATGTCACTAATTAATGAATTACAAAGCATCATTGTTAAGTATTTGACATTAACAGACATTGGACACAATCAATGCTGTTTAATAAATTCAAATACAACAAAAATAAAGATATAAAATTGGATAACACGATAAACAATCTCTCCATCTACATTTTCGTCTCCGTTTGAATTTTGCTGAGTTGTTGACGTGTAAGTATATTCTGCTTCCTTTTTAAGCTTGAGTTTTCTCCATTCCGGACTGGATAGACCCAATTTTCATATACTTTGGAAACCCTTTATCTTAACGGTTGACACACATCCATTTAAGATAAATAAGGTTCTTGATAGATAGTGACTAAGGGTTTCTCATTCCAGTCAACTGGACTAGCAATTCAAAACGTGAACGATCAAAAGCCTTAGTGTAAAAATCAGCTAAGTTATCATCAGACAACACGTTTTCAAGATGGATTAACTTCTTTTCAGCACAGTCACGAATAAAATGATATCTAATATCAATATGCTTCGTTTTACTATGCTTAACAGGATTATTGGTAATGGAAATAGCAGATTTATTATCAATTTTAATAGGAGTGTTAGAGAAATTCATACCGTAGTCACGCATTTGTTGCTGAATCCATAATACTTGTGAGCAGCAGCTACCAGCGGCCATATATTCTGCTTCACAGGTAGAATTGGCAACAGATGTCTGCTTCTTGCACTGCCATGACACCAATCTGTCTCCCAAAAATTGACATCCTCCCGAAGTTGATTTTCTATCAAAATTACATCCACCATAATCAGAGTCTGTATAAGCATACAGATCAAATTCTCCTCCTTAGGATACCACAAACCAAGTGATGGTTGTCCTTTGAGATACCGAAGAATCCTTTTTACTCCTTTCAAGTGTGACTCTTTCGGACAGGATTGAAATCGAGCACATAAGCAAACAGCAAACATGATATCTGGTCTAGATGAAGTAAGATACATTAGAGATCCTATCATTGATCGATATAATGTTAGATCAACATCTTGATCCAAACTGTTTACAACTCCCGACAAGTGATTTACTTGTATTGGAGTTCCTATGGGTGAAGCATCATCCATACCAAATTTTTTAAGTATGTCATAGACATATTTGGTTTGATGAATAAAAATACCTTCCTTTCTTTGCTCAACTTGCAGACCAAGAAAGAAATTCATTTCACCCATTGTGCTCATTTCAAATTTGCTTTTCATGATTTCTTCAAACTCTTTGCACATGTTTTCGTCTGATGCACCAAAAATAATGTCATCTACGTAAACTTGTACCAGTAAGAAATCATCACCTTTCCATTTTGTGAATAATGTGCTATCAATCTGACCTCTTACGAATCCATTTTCCACTAAATGTGTGGATAATGTATCGTACCAGGTTCTGGGTGCTTGATGAAGACCATATAGAGCCTTATCCAATTTATATGCTCTATCAGGATAGTCAGGATCAGTAAACCCAGGAGGCTGAGACACATAGACCAACTCATGTACCTTACCGTAGAGAAATGCACTCTTTACATCTAATTGGTATACTTTAAAACCTTTAAAATATGCAAATGCCAGAAAAAGCCTGATTGCTTCTATTCTAGCAGCTGGTGCAAATACTTCGGTGTAATCCAATCCATCTTGTTGTGCAAATCCTTGAACAACTAGCCGAGCCTTGTTCCTAGTCACAATCCCTTTATCATCTCTTTTACATCTGAACACCCATCTTGTTCCAAAAGGGTTGATATCAACAGGCACATCTACCAATTCCCAAACCTTTAATTTTCTGAATTGGTCTAACTCTTCTTGCATGGCATCCACCCAAGATGGCTCCTTTAGTGCCATTTGCACATTCTTGGGTTCCACTTAAGAGATAAAGCAACTGTACTTACATGTTTCCAGTATACCCGTATCCTTGATGCCTGCAAAAAAACTCGTGCTCTCCTGAAGACTGCTCCTAGTTCAAACACCAACGTTAGGATCTCCCATGATATTTTCTATGGGATGTTTTTGTCTAATAAGCCAGGCTCATCTCAATCCTCAACAAAAGTTAGCCTATTTTATTAGTATTCGTATAGCTGTCAAAATTCAAGGTATATATATATATATACCTCATGGGATTAATTATATCATTAAAAGAAAAATAAAGAAAACCCCTATCGAGGAAGCGGCAGCAAAAGCAGAAGCATTAAGTGGGCTTCAGATCATAGGATTTGTTATTGAAATAACGTTTGCATTCGATAACGTTTGAAGGTAACCCTCGTTCTAGTCTTTTTACTAAATAGTTTTCTTCTAGTCGCATGCCATGTAGTATATGACTAATAGATAGCTGAATATTTTACAAAAGAATTCATTATGTTTCATGTAATAAACTATTGATAGATACATCATGTTAAGGGTTTAAGTAAAACATGGATTAACTTCATATCATAAGTAAAATGTTGGAATAAATAGATGAGGTAATTGCCAAAATAATAAAGCGATGGTGCTTCTTGTTGGTTCATAATAACTAAAAAGAGAAAAAAAAATGGGGATGTGCCTGCGTGAGTCTAAAGGAAATAAAAGAAGCTGAAACTTACTAAATATGGGAGTTTAGTTTGTTTTGGTGAGGGGCTTGATATATCTGTAGTCAATGACATATTAAGAAAACGGGTTGAATGTTTCACAGCCCATGTCTAATAGGCCAGGCTCATCTCAATCCTCAACAAAAGTGATATAAATGAAAATGAGCTTAATTGTGATAACAATGGTGGAATTATGGATAGTGTGTGAAAAGTGTGTTTGTGTGTGAAAGGGAGGTTGAAGATGATAGGGAGGAGAGAGAAAGTAATTAAGATTAAGTGTGTTTATTATTCAAAAAGGTTATTACAAATGACTTAGGAAGGAGTATTTATACTCTAATCACAATTATAACTAATACTCCTTCCACTATTGAATATTTACAATTTAACACCATATTTATATTTCTAACAATCTCCCCCTTGGTGTTGAATTGTAAATGTTGCATCATTTTCGGTCTTTAAATAAACATGATGAGCCCATTTGTTGAAAATCTTCAATGTTGATTGGACTTTGAAGCTTTCTCATTGTCTTCAACGTCTTGTATCAACCTTGACTTTGAATCTTCTCAACAAACAAATATTCTTGACGATGACTTTCTACAACTTGATCTTCTCTTCCAACTTAGAATACTTTGGAAGCATCTTCGAAATCTTTATAGCTTTTGAGCTTTCACAACTTGAACTTTTGAGTGTTGATTTCAACTTGATGTTGCTTTGAGAAGTAAGTTGAATCTTTGAGTAGCATGCGGAAGCTTGATTTAACTTTGAATTCTTTTGGCTTTGCGGAAGCTTGGTTTTGACTTTGAAATCTCTTGGCATTTCGGAAGCTTGGTTTTGGAATGCGGAAATTTGATTTGACTTTAAAACTTCAATTCTTGGTCTAACTTGTCTCTGAATCAATAAGCATCTTGGAACACTTAATTCTTTGATCAATAAACATTTGCTCCCCCTCAATCAAACAACTATCTCGGAGCAAATTATTCAATAACAAATCTTTAATCTCTTGCTCCCCCTCGAACCAATAATCATTTCGGAGCATAATTAACGACTCAAGAGTTTACTCTTGCTCCCCCTCAAGTGAACAATCTTTGGATCTTAACAATCCAAGTATCTATCAAAAGAACAATCTTCATTCAATCTCAAACTTTTCTAATCATCAAACAAATGGTCAATTATTCAATAAATCTTTCTTTCAAATATCGACCATGTACATCATCTTGAATATACTCGATCTCTAATCAATCCTTTAACTTTCTCAAAACAATCTCTCAACTTAGCATGATAATTATTCACTCTCTTCACCTAAACTAACGATCCTTTGAACATCCAAACACAACAATCATCCTCGAACAAATTCTATCAATCAAATTCTACCTATATCCTTGAACTCTATCTATCAATCATATAATCATTTCTCCCCCTTATGATGAATATGTGAAACGGTTTCATCATACAATAATGATTGATAGCATAAATGGTAGATGCCAACAAACAACAAGCAAGCAAAGTAACCCAACCCAATTCCCTTGGTGAACTAGAATGTAAGGTTGCGTTGTTGGAAAAAACAATTTTAATATGGTGTTGGTGTTCTTTGTGTTTGTGTGAAGAAAAATGAAATCCGGATAAAAATGATCCGTTAACACAACCAACAATCAAAAGGATTAATGGTGTGGCCTAAAAATACGATTACTATTTTCAGGACTTCCCATTATCATCGAGAAATGCACAAAGCTTATCTCTAAATGGTTCGGTCTATGGCTTTTCAACCGATAGATTGCTTTAAAGAATGTAATCCATGGTCAGTGTCACAAAGGCGTTCAATAACCATGTCTTACTATCCTCAAAGACTTTTGGGAAATAAATCCGAGGTCACATAGACTTCTCGTTTACTCAACAAATTCATAAAATGAAATTGTGAGACCTACGTTCAACGTTGGAAAAGATGTTAGCATTGGTAGGATTTCCATTCGATCATCGTGGAATATCAAAAATATGATATCACTACGAATGTTCCGACAATATCACAAAGATATGCGATGTCACAAAGACATATATAGACTCTATGTGTCCTAGTCAAATGAAAGAATATTTCAAGTACGCTCTAGACTCAACTTAGAAAAGCACAGCATGACATGAGAATTATGTAGAGTCAAACTATATGCATTCAATAGATTGAAACAATCCACAAGTTCATTACAATAATCAACATTCATCAAAATACATACTCAATCCATACTTAAAAGAAAAATGTTCAAACGATAGTAGTTGATCCTAAACATAACCCGTTAAAGGGAAATAAGGATCACGGATCTAGAAAGTCCAAAGATAGTCCAAACCCTAGCAATGCAAGCATCTATTCATCCATTCTGTCTCTGATTAACTTGATTACCTGAAAAGTGTACTAAAGAGCGTCAACATAAAGTTGGTGAGTTCGTAGGGACAAGTAACAAGGAATAACCGTGTCGGATAACAACCGTTAACAATAAGTGAGGATTAGGAGAACTAATCACATCCAAGGAAAACCTATAAGGTTTCACATTATCACAATTCAATATAAGTCAATGTTCAACAACAATGATTCCATATAACGTTCAACAACGTTCCATAACAATCAATAACGTTCAACAACGGTGCGGCTTACATAGTTAATAATTAACAATGCGCTAACGGTGCGACTCACATGATAAACAATGCGCTAACGGTGCGACTCACATGATAAACAATGCGCTAACGGTGCGACTTATATAATGAATAATGCGCTAACATGTTCATATCAACAATTCAATCATACAATCAAATCAAATCAACAATCAACAGTTAAACAAACATGTACACTTTTCAGCCCGAATCTCAATTGAGTAGGGAGGGTTTACGAAACTCACCTTGATTGGATATGCAAGCTAAATACAAGTTATAGTCGAGTTATAAACGTCCAACAACCGCCACGTGTCCACAACCTATTAATATATATCATAGTGACATCAAAATCAACTCTATAACCCTACACAAGTTGGTTAAGTAAGTTTGAGTCACACCACAATCCCACAACACCTTAATGACTCTCCCGAACATGAACTATAACACTTTGACCCGACATTTTTAGAAATGGAAAAGGATTCAGATCAAAAGGACTTTACCATGAGAAAGTATACTCTCTCGCGATTCCAACGATAGGTCATATGACTCAATTGGACTTACGGATAAAAAGTTATAAGCGTTTGAAGTTGATAAAGAGTCACTGGTTCAATAGATTTTCACTGCGCCGTAGTGGGGTCTGGCACCTCCCACTGCGCCGCAGTCAGATAATTCTGCTGCAGAAACTTAGCCAAAAACGATCCAAAACAACCCAAAACCCCATTTTTGACCATGGATGATCTATAACTCAATTTCAAGCCTAAATCCACATATTTGGACATAAACAAACATAACCCATCTCATAAATTCAATCCAAAACCTCAAAATCACTTCCAAATCATATCAAAACCCTAATGAAACTCTATTTGCATTTTGACCCGATTCGTGACCCAAAAACACTTTGATATAACTAGAAACATGTTAACAATCATGAAATGGTGAATTTGAGTTAAGTTGGACTTACCAAAAGAAAAGTCAACTCCGAGAATGAACTTGAAAGTGAAGATTTCTTGAACTTGGATAGCCAAATTTGAGATATGTTTATTATTGTTATACAATTTCTAGTTGATCACTTATTATGATGATGATTTAGATCAGAAATTAAGAAGAAGAATAAGAAGAAAAGAGTAGGAGAAATGGTCTGTGTGTGTGTTTGTTTTTGTGGTTCCAGAGAAAAGAAAATATAAGAAATAATAGAGATAGATAACCCTTGAGACTAATAGGGGGTATTTATCCAGTCAAGGGATTAGGTTCATGATCAATAACAGACAACGGAGATTTCACAAATATTATTCTTTACATAAAGTTATGTCGGTCTTTGTCCCATTAATGAAATTATTAGATAACCACCGACACTGTGCCACCGACACTATTGAAACCGTACATTATACTTAAGGTTTCGTATATACGTTCTTCCCTGTTACTACAGTTACTCAATCATCGTTTATTTTATAATTTTCATCACATGTAATGGGCCAATATCATAGTCTGTTAATCATGGGCTTAATTCTAGAAATCCAATTATGACATTATAATTGGCCCAATTTACAGATAAACGAACACATATAGGCCCAAAGTTTTCGTTTATTAAAGTAGTTAATCAAATTACATGCACAGTCAAACGGTAAAAATCATGAATGTTACAAATCCGATAGAAACGTGTTGACCCGGCTTTTTGAGAATTTTGGGGAGGGCGATCATTTCTTTTAGCCCTTTCTCACATCATTTCACCGTAACCTCTCACTTTTCGACTACTCCCTCATGTCCTATTTGCACAAACATCATCACCACGCTCATAAACCCTCACAATCTAGAATTAAGATTTTAACTCCGGGGTTAGATCTCATCGGCGATGACAAGATCATGGAGTTTTTATGAGTGGCCTAAACTCTCATGTGCAAATCTAACACCGAACTTCTTTGAATATGATCGAAAATGGTTTTAAAATCTTCCAAAGTGATATAAAATGAGTTTAAACACTTGGAAGTTTTGGTTTTATAAACAAACTCCCCCTAAATATATGCATGATATAAACAAAGTTTTAGCATATAAAGGGTGAGTAAAAGGTTTTAAAAGTTGCTCACAAACATTAAAAATGAGACAACAAAGGCAGTACACAAAGGCGTTCGATGCCTTGCATCTCATCCAAAACATTGTGAGAAACTAAAAGACAAAGTAAATAAAAATTGATGAAAAGAGAAAATCTTTTTGGATTTTTCAAAAAAATAGCAAAATGAAAATCTTTTTGGATTTTTCAAAAAAATAGCAAAATGAAAATCTTTTTGGATTTTTCTAAAAGGAATGAAATTACGAAAACTGTTTTAGAACGGGTTATGCACTGATATGTGCATAAGCCACTATTCATCAAATCACTTGGAAATCACTTTTGGAACCCATTTGAGATTGGGTCCAATGGTTTTTGAATTCTTGAAAGTCCAAATGTAAGTCTCATCGATTTGATGAATAGATGTTGCATTCCACGGAGAACTAAAACCCGGTGGTTTAGTTGAAAAGAGTTTTCGTGGAAGCAACGGTGAAAAATCATTTGATTTCTTTGAAAAACTTCCAATCTTGGGAGATTGATTTGGAAAATGATTTTTCGAAGCAAAATCATTCACTTTTTGCACAACTGCTTTCACAGGTTTTGGTGCAAGATCAAAAAGTTCCAAAAAAGAATATGTGAATGATTTTGACTCAACTGACTTACCTTTAGAAATCGGCTTCCATATAAATTTAGTCAATTGAGATTTTGCTTGTGAAATATGTCCAGAATTATCCTCAAATGATAGAAAAGAGACAAAAGTAGTTGTTCCATCAAAATTTGGTTTCTTAGTGTACTTCTTACCCTTTTGCAAGGAGTAATTAGTAAACTGAGAGACCTTTCTTTCAAAAGGTTTTGAAGATTTACCCGTGTAAACCTTCTTTGGAACACCAGGATCAGTCTGAATAGAAGTTTCAACAGTCTCAACCTTATCACAATCAGTCTGCACAGAAGAATTCACAAACATAGGACAATTAGTTTGAGTACAAACATCAATCATGACTTTGGGAAGGTCAGACTTCACAGATTTGGTTTGTGTTTGCAATTCAATCTCAAGGTCAGAAATTTTCTTTGTCAAAGATGTTTCGTGTGACTGAAGTTGCAAACACTTGTCTTCATGACACTTGATTTGAGCACACAATTTTGTTCTTTCTTCTTCAACTTTGCTCTCAAAAATAGTGAACTTATTTTGCAACTCATGGTCAAGTTTAGAAATATGAACTGACAACACGGCTTGAGAATAATACCACGCGTGAATCAATTTTGAATCAAAGGTGACAGCACACTGAACAAGTGACACGCGTGAACCACTTTAATAAATTTGACCAAGTATACACGTTATCACAACTCAAACGGATGCACTTGATATCTCACTTTACTAACCACTTTCTCTGCTCATTTCTTCTCACACAAAATATTATCACAAAATTCAACTTTCTTTTTGAATGAATCACACTTTCTTGAATGTAATATCTACTCTCTCTCACACGTTTCACCACCACCACACTTTTTCTTTCAGAATTGTTGAACTCAAACACTGATCTCTCTCACTCAAAAACAAATTTCTTAAATTCGCACCAACAAAGGTAAGTGACAAAAATTGATTTGTAAAAGACTTAAAAAAAAATTCTTGAAATTTTTTTTTCTATTTGTACTGTTTGCCGAGCTTATTTGCTCTGCAAACAGTTGAAATGAGAAAAATTGGCTAATTGTACTATTTGCCGAGCTCAAAGCTCTGCAAATAGTTGAAATAAGAAAATTTTGGTTGAAAAAGTTTCTAAGTCTTGGTTGAACTAAGTGCCGAGCAATAAGCTCTGCAAAATGAAGAAGTGAGAATTTTCTGTTTGTACTGAGTGCCGAGCAGTGAGCTCGGCATATAGGTGAAATGGGTATTTTGGGAAAATTTGGCTAAGAGATTTTCGAAATGGTGATTTGCAGAGAAATTATCTCTGCAAATGCGGGGTTCGGGTTGATTTCAAAAACAAATTTCTTTTCTGAAATCTTCTTTCTGTTTTTCTTAATCACCACCACTACACAAAATAATGAAAGACTCGATGACCAGACTAAAATGAAGAACATGAACAACACTCAACATCCAAGAAACAAGACCTTGAAAACCAAAAGTGCTATTTGCCGAGATAAAATCTCTGCAAATGGGGTTTCAAAAACAAATTTCTTTTCTGAAATCTTCTTTCTGTTTTTCTTAATCACCACCACTACACAAAATAATGAAAGACTCGATGACCAGACTAAAATGAAGAACATGAACAACACTCAACATCCAAGAAACAAGACCTTGAAAACCAAAAGTGCTATTTGCCGAGATAAAATCTCTGCAAATGGGGGTTTCAAAAACAAATTTCTTTTCTGAAATCTTCTTTCTGTTTTTCTTAATCACCACCACTACACAAAATAATGAAAGACTCGATGACCAGACTAAAATGAAGAACATGAACAACACTCAACATCCAAGAAACAAGACCTTGAAAACCAAAAGTGCTATTTGCCGAGATAAAATCTCTGCAAATGGGGGTTTCAAAAACAAATTTCTTAAATTCGCACCAACAAAGGTAAGTGACAAAAATTGATTTGTAAAAGACTTAAAAAAAAATTCTTGAAATTTTTTTTTCTATTTGTACTGTTTGCCGAGCTTATTTGCTCTGCAAACAGTTGAAATGAGAAAAATTGGCTAATTGTACTATTTGCCGAGCTCAAAGCTCTGCAAATAGTTGAAATAAGAAAATTTTGGTTGAAAAAGTTTCTAAGTCTTGGTTGAACTAAGTGCCGAGCAATAAGCTCTGCAAAATGAAGAAGTGAGAATTTTCTGTTTGTACTGAGTGCCGAGCAGTGAGCTCGGCATATAGGTGAAATGGGTATTTTGGGAAAATTTGGCTAAGAGATTTTCGAAATGGTGATTTGCAGAGAAATTATCTCTGCAAATGCGGGGTTCGGGTTGATTTGGCCAAGAAAGATCTCTGCAAATGCGAGTTCGAAGAACCTGGTCGAGAAATTAAGCTCTGCAAACACTAGTATTCATCTCCTGGTCGTAATTTTATCTCTGCAAACACGAGAATGATGATGTTGGTCGAGGAGTTACTTCGGCAAACACGAGGTCACAACGTTTGGTCGTGAATTTAACTCGGCAAATGATAGAATTTGAGGTCTTAGTTAGCTCGGCGAAACAACCTTGCCGGATTCTGGAAAAACTTCGCCGGAAAACCTTCAAATGCCGATTAAACCTTCTTTCCTTTGAATCAACCTTGAAATTAACACCAATGCACTCCAAATCAATTCGCGAACAAACCCTCACTGAAAAATAACCGTTTAAAACCTCGCCGGAAAACTCACTATCTCGCCGGAAAAGTCAACCGTCAATAAAAATAGTCAAATCGAGAAATTGAAAAGACGATTACGATCAGGATTCGACCGCGAACAAAACCTCGTGAATTTCGGATTCAATCGATCAACAACGAAGATGAAATTGAAGAGAGAAGTTATGTAAAATTTGATGTTTTTCTTTTCTGCCTTTTTTTTTTTTTTTTTATTGTAATAAAATGTAAAATATATCAATTGTATTTCGATGATTACAATGTGAAAAAGTGTCTAGTTCCTTAATCGAATCACGTGACCGCACTTTGGTTGCAGGAACTCAAACTAAAAGAAATTTGACTTTTTCTCTCTTTTTGAATGTTGTATTTGCCGAACAGAAATAATCACAAAATCAATGAAAATTTGATTTGTAAATCGAAATTAAGCACTAATTAACCAGATGTAACACTAATCCACTTCTAATATGTGATTAGCAACACAAATTAGCATCGAATTCAGCAGTCACAGAATTTTCAGCTTCAAAATTAAGCTCAAAAACCAGAAATTCCAACAAAATCGGTTATGGATATGTTTGTGGATCGTTCGGATACACCGATTATGCTCTGATACCAATTGATATAAATGAAAATGAGCTTAATTGTGATAACAATGGTGGAATTATGGATAGTGTGTGAAAAGTGTGTTTGTGTGTGAAAGGGAGGTTGAAGATGATAGGGAGGAGAGAGAAAGTAATTAAGATTAAGTGTGTTTATTATTCAAAAAGGTTATTACAAATGACTTAGGAAGGAGTATTTATACTCTAATCACAATTATAACTAATACTTCTTCCACTATTGAATATTTACAATTTAACACCATATTTATATTTCTAACAAAAAGTTAGCCTATTTTATTAGTATTCATATAGCTGTCAAAATTCAAGGTATATATATATATATATCGTTAAAAACCTTATTTCATGTCGACTCGTTTTGTAAAGTGTGTTGAGGTTAGCTCCCTCGAAAACATCTAAATTTCGATATCGTCTTTATACAGTCTAGCATACAGGTTATATGTGCGTTGGTTGTTAACTCACGATTATACTTTGAGTTCGACGATTATGTATAAATCCTTTGAACTTAGCTGAAATATACTTTAAAACCAAGTACCGATTTTTGATGTGTTCATTACTATTTTTTTTTATTGTAATAAAATGTAAAATATATCAATTGTATTTCGATGATTACAATGTGAAAAAGTGTCTAGTTCCTTAATCGAATCACGTGACCGCACTGTAGCTACAGGAACTCAAACTAAAAGAAATTTGACTTTTTCTCTCTTTTTGAATGTTGTATTTGCCGAACAGAAATAATCACAAAATCAATGAAAATTTGATTTGTAAATCGAAATTAAGCACTAATTAACCAGATGTAACACTAATCCACTTCTAATATGTGATTAGCAACACAAATTAGCATCGAATTCAGCAGTCACAGAATTTTCAGCTTCAAAATTAAGCTCAAAAACCAGAAATTCCAACAAAATCGGTTATGGATATGTTTGTGGATCGTTCGGATACACCGATTATGCTCTGATACCAATTGATATAAATGAAAATGAGCTTAATTGTGATAACAATGGTGGAATTATGGATAGTGTGTGAAAAGTGTGTTTGTGTGTGAAAGGGAGGTTGAAGATGATAGGGAGGAGAGAGAAAGTAATTAAGATTAAGTGTGTTTATTATTCAAAAAGGTTATTACAAATGACTTAGGAAGGAGTATTTATACTCTAATCACAATTATAACTAATACTTCTTCCACTATTGAATATTTACAATTTAACACCATATTTATATTTCTAACAAAAAGTTAGCCTATTTTATTAGTATTCGTATAGCTGTCAAAATTCAAGGTATATATATATATATACCTCATGGGATTAATTATATCATTAAAAGAAAAATAAAGAAAACCCCTATCGAGGAAGCGGCAGCAAAAGCAGAAGCATTAAGTGGGCTTCAGATCATAGGATTTGTTATTGAAATAACGTTTGCATTCGATAACGTTTGAAGGTAACCCTCGTTCTAGTCTTTTTACTAAATAGTTTTCTTCTAGTCGCATGCCATGTAGTATATGACTAATAGATAGCTGAATATTTTACAAAAGAATTCATTATGTTTCATGTAATAAACTATTGATAGATACATCATGTTAAGGGTTTAAGTAAAACATCGATTTCTTTATAAAAAAAAGAACGAAGTTGCTGCTGGTTAATTAACACTTGGGTATATATGCACTCTATTGTATTCAAAAGAAATAGATGGCCATGATACGTAAACGTAAAAGTAAGAACAACAAGAATGCTACTTGTGGTCTTTTTTTATATATGTAAGCAAATCCATAGCCACCTTTTATACGATTTCTATAATATATAAATATATGTGTTCTTATTTTAAATCATGGTACAGTCATGTACTCATGTAAATATATGGTAGTTTTCATTTAAATGGAAGTTTCAACTTAGATTATATGTGTCCATTGTTTGAGGAGTTGTAGACAACTATATGTTTCGATCAAATTAAAGTTGCCTTCGTCATACGACAAAATCTAGTTTACAACAAATTCTAGACAAATGGGGCTAAGATATATATATGGTTAAAAAACCTTATTTCATGTCGATTCGTTTCGTAAAGTGTGTTGAGGTTAGCTCCCACGAAAACATCTAAATTTCGATATCGTCTTTATACAGTCTAGCATACAGGTTATATGTGCGTTGGTTGTTAACTCACGATTAAACTTTGAGTTCGACGATTATGTGTAAGTCCTTTGAACTTAGCTGAAATATACTTTAAAACCAAGTACCGATTTTTGATGTGTTCATTATATTCTGAATATATAGGTAGTAACTTGCGAATACAGAATGTTTGAGCTTATTATATAGCAGAGGTCGAACAATTTGATAAATGACTGAAACAAGACTCACATGCGACTTATGCATGATTGGTGATCAGAAATGGGATTAAATTAAACAACCAATAGGGATTTTTAAAAGGGAAGTCATGGGTCGGTGGATATGACATATCAAATTAATGGCTTCATGGAAACTAAATTCATAGATTTAAGACATGATGATTTTAATTTAAGGTGTATGTGTGCTAGTTTTACTAACAGTGTTTAAGGAAAAGAAACTAGTTTTATAGGATGGAAAAAGTATGACGATAGATGATGCATATTTCTGGATGCGTTAGAAATGGTTGATATTCATATCATTTATTTTATGTAATCAATTATCTAGGTATTCAGACGTTCGTGAAGTAACAAGTTAAGTTGCGCTATTGTTCTCTTTGAGGTAAGATAACTACTTTTTGACACGAGGAACACAAGGAGAACTTAGTTTTCATAATTAACGATGGTTAAAGCCCTTTTCATATGCTTGTTAAGTTATGGGAACTTCGGGAGGGCTTATGGTTGGTTTTATGCATGCTCTGCCTTAGTTAACATTAGTTATTAACGTAATGCATGCTTTAGCTTGTGATGATTGATATATGCTTGACATGTGATGACGATTGTTATATGCTTAACATACGTATGAAACTTATAAGATTGATTTAAATGGCAAACTCTTTATAAAACCTGTGGTTATCTTACTCAGATTTTTTAAGCTGACACTTGTTTTGTTGAAAATGTTGTGTTTCCTCAGGTTGGTCATTAAAGATTGCATAGAGTGAGGCATGGGTAGATGGTTGCTAATACAAAGGCTTATTGTTGCCATAGTTTCGCCTCATCTTTCCTAGACGTTTATTTATTAGGTTGATTGAGACTTTATCGTCATTTGGTTGTTTATGATTTGCATGGTTAATTGAGATTGTGATTGCATGTTTGATGTTTGATTGGCCTATACATGTAGTACACTAGACTCATGTAGGATTGCCATGATTCACGGTGGCACGATAGGGGCCCTAAAATATTGAGACTGAAACGATTGATAAAACATACGATTGAAACGGTTGATAAACTCGAGTATAAACTTACGGTTGAAAAGTGTTAAGCTTAACCCATGCTAGTCCCGGGAGGGGCTGGTGTGCTACGGTTGGTCGGACAGGGTAGTCATGACTCCCCTTACGACATGGTCACGATTGCTTGAGTTTGTCGGGTGGTTAGGACCGATCACCATGCTTTGCTAAACGGCTTACTCCTGGATTTGGTTATGCCTATCCTTAACGACGCCGATGGACCCCGAAAGGATTACCCATCATGTCGGGTGCAAGGTTCCTTGAAGGTCGAATGATCACCTATGCACAACCTGTGATTGATTTACTTATGTGACGCAATTCGCTACTTAACGATTGAAAATGGCATAACCTATGATTGATAATTTAGATTGAAATTGAGATTGATAATGATGATTGATGAGATGATTGAGGTTGCTAGGCACATGTAGGAATGATTTTATCCTATTGTGTTATTCGATTAATATGATGATTGATATATGCTTGACATGTGATGACGATTGTTATATGCTTAACATACGTATGAAACTTATAAGATTGATTTAAATGGCAAACTCTTTATAAAACCTGTGGTTATCTTACTCAGATTTTTTAAGCTGACACTTGTTTTGTTGAAAATGTTGTGTTTCCTCAGGTTGGTCATTAAAGATTGCATAGAGTGAGGCATGGGTAGATGGTTGCTAATACAAAGGCTTATTGTTGCCATAGTTTCGCCTCATCTTTCCTAGACGTTTATTTATTAGGTTGATTGAGACTTTATCGTCATTTGGTTGTTTATGGATTTCTTGAACTGTCGTTGTGATGCAATAAGTAACACCAAACTATGATTGACATTTCCTGTTAGGAAATGATTATGTTTTAAAAGGGACCTTTCCGCATTAAATGATTGTTTTATTTAAAAAATTTTGAAATCCATATTTTATAAAGTTGGGTGTTACAACCATATTTCTAAACTTGACATCTAGACCCTTGGACTTTCTATCTTTCACTTAATGCCCCTTAAACTCTTACGGGAACACTTTTCATCACTTTAACTCAATCGGGAATACCTATCATTATTATTAATCACTTTACTAACATATTACTTTGTCATAAGACATATTAAACTCTCCACTTGAACATATTTAATGAAATGAATCATTAACACGTAGACACATTAATCATATATAACGATCGTAGTCATTATCGCAAAAACATATTAACTATTAAGACGTATAATCCAACGGAAGGTAAACGTTGACTAACGACATGGTCAATGGTCGACATAAAATGTTTAGGATGTTACAATTACCTCCCCCTTAAGAGGATCCCGTCCTCGGAATCACTTCAGCATCAATTAAGCGAGGATAGTTCTCCCGCATCACGGACTCGGTTTTTCTAGTCAAACTTTCGCCAAGAGTATACCTCCATTTCACAAATACATGTTCAACTGGCTTTACACGAAGCTTATTCCCTTAAGCCAAGAATCTTAAACGGCTCATCCACACTTACCCTCTTAGCACCAATGCTCTCATATTCCAATGGAGTCACATTGGTTTCATCCTCAAAGCATAAGTTCAATAACACTCACGAAAGTGCTATGGATGTCATCTAAAGCAATACACAAGCACATATCATATATAATAAACACTTTCATAACTCTAACTTTATCATATCATTTCGGGATTTCTTGGGTTGTACTTTAACTTAGCATAGCCAAACTCATTTAGCTTCTTACATATTCTTTTTCCACTTTCACTTTACCATTTCAACCGTTTCGTCATTTCTTTGGTTCAATATTTAAATCAAACCAAGTAATCAACTCATTTCTTCTACCTTCATAAGTAGTACCCACTTTACATTTGGCGAAGGCTTATTCATTTGGCAGTTAAGCCCTTAAAACCCGTATCCTTATTAACTTGCTATCACAACTCACATGATTCATTTGAACAAAGGGTCGACTCGCCAACTTTTGATGCATAACATATCCCTCCATAAAGTCTTATGGTTAGACCATAATACCCACTTCATTCATTACAAGTTTTCTTTGTTCACCACAAACCTTTAGTCAATTTGAGCTAATCCGAACTCTTCTTTAATGATTCCAACTTCATGAACTATTATCTTCATGATCTTTGGCTCCACAACTTTCCTTTCAATAACATATTGTATCATGAAGTGACATCCAACGCCTATGGCATAACCATGGTCATATGCCTCCTCAAGTACAACTTTTGGGTCATAAGATGACCAAATGAGACAAAACTCAGTTCTTAACAAATGTAGCAAACTCAAAGACCTTTTCAAAGATGCAAGGTTTGACTCTTGAATAGATTTAAAGAATAACTTATGACGTTTGCAAAACAAGTCTGCAGAATTCGTCCGAAACCTGACCATTTCTGGAAATCGACATTTTTCGCATATCTCCGGGCAAAATCACAGGAAACTTTGTTCATATCGAATTTAGGGGACACATAGAGGTTTTCAGAAATGTAAGGGTCATCTTCTAAGTCGTTCATATAAAGAAGATATGATTTTTGCAATATGACTGAATTTCCAGACCCAATATACTCTTTGTTTTGCAAACAATTTCCACTTTCAAACATCCATGTCAAGCCACCATGACCTCTACAGTTCTTACACATCAAATTATGACTTAGTTATCATTATGAAATCATCAATTGATTCATGGATTCATTATACTCATTTAACAATCGGTTTGACCCCCAAATGACCTAAATCGACTCACAAACTCAATCGAATCCATATCAAACCTCAAGAGCAGATGTGAACCCTATATTGGTTCTATTTGAACATTAAAATGACTCTAGAAACAACTTCATACCTATAGGGAATCTCAAGATACATATTGATTGCAATAACAATCACCAAATGACCCGAAATCACCAATCTAACAACAAAAACGTTTCTTATCAATCAATGCTCAACAATTCCAGTTATGGACGAAATATATGGATGGATATGACTAATATTCAGCAAGGATTTCGATCTAGAGAAAACTTTAAACTTTATCCCTTAAGTTCATGACATGGTAAGGACCATTCGTTAGCATGCAGGTATTTCGAGAAACTCAATAGGGTCATAAAGAGGGTAGAAATAACATTAGCAGGACTTTAATCATCAACAAATGGTAGAAAAAACCGTAAATCTATCTTATAGAAAGAAATACATCCCACAATCGAAAATAGTAACTTCTTCCTATAAGTGAGAGCAAAACAGAGGGGGCGCTCGCATGGAAGTAGCACTAGTCACACATCAATTGAAGGTTCGATCTTACGATCGAAACGAAACCGGGAACTTTATTAGAACGTCTCAAAATTACGTGTAGCCTAGACTTTAGAAATGTAATGTTTGCCTTACATGGGTAACCACACAAGCGAGAAACATGATCAATTCGGAACCAAATGCTCTTGAATACTTTTACTTCATATACTTTAAGATACTACAATTATGGGATCTCAACATTACCTTTACATTCGTGCAATATAAGGAAGAATCTCCACCTATAGATACTCGTCCCAATCGTCATATATCGTCCCGTAGCGAAATCAAGATTAAACGAGTCATAAATCCAAAACAGACCAAGATATGCGCCGCATGGTGGTCTTGTGCGCCACACAAAACCATATTAAGCATTTGTGCGCCGCATGAAAAGGTTGTACACCACACAAATCAACCAAATTCGTCACAGAAGCTAAACAACCTTCTGAGCACTCAATCTGTGCGCACTTCTATGCGCCGCATATCGGGCACCCAACTGAAATCCATTTTTCAAAAATGGCATATATGCGCCGTATGAATGTCTTATGCGCCGCATATAGCCCAGTTCGACCAAAATCCAACTTTGTAATCCTTTAATCGAATTCCATACGAACTAAAACCCTCAAATCTTAATCCCAAGCACAACTTTAACATTTTGCAGCTCGAATGTAGCCTCACATCATAACATAGTGTTCCTAGTATGGAAGAGTTTCATGGTTAAAGGTTCAATCGACTTTAGTGTTAACTTCTTTGCTTTCCTCAGCTTCATCATTCTATAATCCATAGATACCTGACTACTCTTCACGTGGTTAAATATGCTATCATCCAGTGATTCCATCATTCCCATCTTTACTTCATTCGGATCAGCACAGACACAGTCTCATAAACACACACATGTCGTGATAGATTTACAATTACGTTCGCGACCGGAATTGTAACTATATCCTTTCATACGTGTGCCCGGTAACCCTTCCATGCGTCACCTACTTATAATCCTTCAAGTATCCAGCATCGACTCTACTTTTCAAACTTCAAATCCATGTCTCTTACACTAGTAGACTCAACAACATTGACTACCAATCACTTTATTTAACTTCATGTACATCATCATTCATCATAAACATTTAATCCGGTTATCACTTTCCACCGATCTTCACACATTTCCACACACTTGCAGCATCAACATCCCTAAAGTTGTAACACGGTGTTTACTCTTGACAAATAGGGGTACAATACATAGAAATCTCTCTAACTTCATTACTTTGTACAACGGTCAACACAAGCATGGTCATACAAACACGCTCGCGTCGTGATACGCTTGCAACTATGTTCGGGACCATAATTGTAATTGTATCCTTTCACACGCATGTTCGTTCCCACATTTGTGTATCACCCTTCTTTCCATCAACTTCATTCACGCGATTTTCAACACACATACAACATCTCATTTCCTTTGCGGTCCTTATCACTAACCCCATGGGCTAGACAACATTGATAGAATACCATTTCACCTAATTCCCCACTTCCATTCACCCCAGCTGCATCACATATAAGTTATATCACACGGTTATTAATTTCAGTTAGGGAAATGGCACATTACCTCTAGGACCATCTATCGTAGCAATAAGATAATTTAGCGACAGAGAAGCGAGAAATGGAAGAATAAAGGCTAAAAACATATTCACGTATCAACAAACATTAATCATATAGCCTTAATCCTACACTCTCACTCATCCCAACCCGTCCTAAGGCATTTCATCTCAAAGGCTAAGCATACCTACTTGAGCCTACTTAATCTCTATCGGTTTAAGTCCAATTCCTATGGCATACCTATAGTCATTGGTTCACTTAAACCATTTCTCTGATACCAACTTGTAACACCCATCATTTAAAAGCAAGGATTTCCAAAAATTTTCACCTAACGGTGTCAAATAAAGCGGAACAAACATCTAAAAGTCCAAACCAATAAAATTCAGTTTGGTTTATTCATTAAATGGTGTTACTTGCCATATCATTGAAATAAGTCTAAATGGAAATCCATCGGTTGCCCAACATAAAACAACCGACCACAATACGAATACAAGTCATAAGAGTCATAACATAATGCAAAAGTCTAAAGTGAGCAGCCACTATGGGTAAACTAAAGCCATCATCAAACAATCTACCCATGCCTCGCTCTTTATTCATCATCCATCATAAACTTGCTAAACCTGAAGGAACAACACATTTCAAGAAAACAAGTGTTAGCTAACGAATTAGCTAAGTAAGATAACACCTCATTTATAAAACGTTTTTCCAATTAAAACATTTTATAAAAGTCGTATTACATCATTAAGGCACATATCATCTCACATCATCACATCATTGCATTCAACATCTTTCATATAAGGTAGTTCATCCTAAATGTGCCTATACATCTTTAACATCTTTACATCTCACATTAACACATCATTATAGTGGTGACATAAGTCCCACCCGACTAGATGGTTAAACCTTACGGTTGTCCATCGATGTCGTTAAGGAATGGCAAGCCAATCCCTGAGTAATCCGTATGTACAAGACAAGTGGGGTTGGTAAGACCTCCCGTATTACTCTCCACGTTGTACCTCGTTGCAAGGAGCCACCCAAGCAACCACATCAAACGCACAACCCTGGCAAAGGCATGTACGGGTTAAGCTTAACACTTCCCACATCATTTACGAGCTCGGTTTACATCACATATAGTTTAGGTGTCCACATTACGTAAACATCATCACATATTCATCTTTTACGTTTGGGCCCTTAAACGTGCATGTGTCATGGCAACTTAACAATTCTAGTGAACTAGATGAACAAGCCATGTAATCATGCACATTTTACATATCATCAACATATATCACATTTCAATTCATCTCAAGACATTACATAGCATATCATTACATCTCATACATTGTTACATCACGTACATCATCATATATCTCATATCGTTACACATCATATGTCATTGCATGTCGTATATCATTACATATCATCTTTCATTGCATAACATAGTTCATCACATAACGTATTTCATAATAACTCAAAACATTACATATCATATCATAACGTCACATATCTTTGGGGTAGCATTTCAGGCTTCAATATGCATATACATTGTATTTATCTAAAGTCTATATGTTTGATCGACATTTAACTTTGGTTTTAAATAAGATAACTTAAATTAATAAATTGAATTGAGTCACATGTTTAATTTAAAAATTTAGAAAAAATTGAGAGTTGTGATTGGTCAATTAAAATTAAATTAGTTACATTTTAGTATATATAAAGATAAGATGAAAACAATCAAAATCCTAACCTTGATATATAATTATCCCTCACGAAAAAAACTTTATACAATCAAAATCCTAATCTGATTTTACACATAGTGGCTTACAGCCGCTCCCCATCTTCAATGTTCTCTCACAAAAAGGGTTTCTTTCCTATAAAAAAAAAGGGAGATTTACATATATGTCCCATTTTAAAGACATAATTACATATATGTCCAAAGCATGCTTTAAAAGCATTGTATTTATGCATTAAAAACTTTCACCTAAGACATATATGTAATTATGTCTCTAAAATGGGATATATATGTAAATTTCCCTAAATAAAAATTATAAAAAAAGGGATAATCTTATATATGTCACTATTAAGCATCTAAATATCACATTTACCCAATTAATTTTTGAAATATTAAAAATGTCATTATTAAAATTTAAAAATATCATAATTACCTAAATAATTAAATTTAATCAATATAAAAGATTAAAATTCTTAAAACTATCAAATGACATTTGCAAATTACATTTATGCTCTCTTTTATCTAATCCCCAATTACATCATATATATGGTATACGCGCACACACTTCGCACCTCATTCCCGCCATTTTTCTTCCCTCAATATCGATCAAATTGTTGGATGAACATGTATTTATTTGTGCAGTTGTACTCTTGATCATATCAAACCAATACCATTCTTATTCTTTAAAAATCAATTTCATCTGGTAAGTTATATATATAGGGATTGGGTATTGTAAAACAAGTATTAAGGTAAAACCAATAAGACAAGATCCTGACCCTTAGATCATAGATAAATTGATGCACGATAATTTTCGTGATGCACAATAATCTTCAATGAAGAGAAACTTATTGTTTTATTTGTTTTACTTTAATACTTGTTTTATTTTACCTAAAACCTATATATATATATATATATATATATATATATCCAATATATATATATATACGAGCATGGTATCCGCGCGTTGCGACGGATATCATTGACATAGTTTCGGTTGTTGTAATCTTAAAATCTTTTAATATCGTTAATTACGATCTCCTCTTGATCTTGAAATCTTTTGATCTCGTTAATTACGACTTTTGCTTGATCGGGATCCATATGAATAGATGTTGTACCGCCACAATTGCCGACTGGATCCGCCACCGCTGTCGTTACGTACCGCCACCACCGCCATCACTCTTATCTCACTGTCGCATCGCATGGGTATTTGTCTAATATAAAAAAAAACATGCCAATTTGATAAACGGGCTATTGAGTAAGCATGTTTTTACTTTTTACCTCTAAAAGTTTATGTTTTTACTTTTTACCTCTAAAAGTTTGCAAATATATACAACTTTTGTAGACTTTTCAATGTTTCATCATTCAGAAACCACTCCATTCAATGCGGTTCTTACTTCTTAAAGATGTGTAATTGCTAATTGTAAGGATTATTTACATGATAGTAGACTACGTAAACAGATATAACTATATCGAAATTTGTTTGAAAAACAAAATAAATAACTCAATAAATTTTTAGTGTCCTTCGGCTAAAAAGTTCCAAAGATTCGATGAGATATTCAACAGTTGTTGTGTGTGTTTTAGGGTATAGAGAAGACAGATATTAATGTGTAATGTGTCTGCTTTTGATGAAGGGTATTTATTAGAAAATTTTTATTGGGAGATGGGTGAAGAAGGGCAAAAACGTAAAATTGCATGTCCCAAATTTTGTAAACTTTCAACAGGGGTGGATAATTTTTAATAGGAAGTATAGATACATCTTCTTATGTTGTTTTTTTATTTTTTAATTTTTATTTTTTTATTTTATTACAATTGTAACATAAATGTAATTTGTAAATGTCATTTTATAGTTTTAAGGATTTTAATCCTTTATATTGATTAAATTTAATTATTTAGGTAATTATGATATTTTTAAACTTTAACAATGGTATTTTTGATATTTCAAAAATTAAATGGGTAAATGTGATATTTAGATATTAGATGTTTAATAGTGCAATTCAAAAAAATCATTGCAACTGCATAGACAAACATCTTAATACACCAATATCTAATCCATATACTTTTAGCTATTTGGAAATCGAAGGGATTTGCTGCACCAATAACATCTAAAAAACTATTTGGACTGGTGTAACTCGCTGAACCTACAACATTTGAGGTTGTTGCATATGCTGAACTCGGTACGTCATTTTTTTGTCTTCAAATCGCAAACCCAAGCGAACCTGGGTCGTGTTCGCTCAAGATAGAAATGTGTGGCTCTTTGATCGAATTATGTGACTATGGTCTAGGTCCATTGTTCTTATTATGTTGCAGTTGTGTACATATGCATGATCGTTGTAGATGCCTCTATTAATACATGGGCCCGAATGCTAGAGATCACAGTTTCAAAAATTGTCAAAGGTAAGTGGTGACTTATCGAGGATGAGTCTTATGCAGTGTTCGCTCCGGTACGAAGTCGGTACATGAGACCGCAGGTCACACCCATTTACTTTTGTTACTTTTTTTATTATTAATGAGATTGCGTAGAATGAAAATGGGACAAAAGAAATGGTTTTGGATTAATGTCAATTCTGAAACAATAATTATCCCTCTAATAATGATCTATTTCTACATTAGCTATGACCCACGTGAGGACAACCCTAACTTATTAGAGTTCAATTCTGTATAAGCTTCTATTCAGATCATCATGATGAGATATGATGTTTTGCCAACTTTGCAAGGACGCCAATCGCAAGTGAATTGATATATGTACAAGGCTCAGTCATGGATGAATTAACTCGCGAGTCTATAAAGTTATCCGCCCTGTCAGGGCCACCCAGAATGGCTCCTGTGAGTTCATTAGGGTTGGGTGCATCCGTGTTGTACCAGTAAACAAAGCTCATCCCACAGTTTACATCTTCGGTTGGAGCCATCACTGGCACCGATGCACCTCTATGATGCGCGTGGAGAGGTGGATTTTGACCAAATCCTACCATTATTGATCTTTTTACCGGATTATTTCCTAGTAAATAATCCATCTGCAACAATCACAAAAACATTAAATTGAAAAATATGTTTTTGTACCAACATACTGACTATACTTTCATATCCTTCTATGCACCTCGGGTTAGTTATTTGTTGTCCAAGATTATACATGTTTAAACCAGGCTCTACACAAGCAACAATCTTATTTCCGCCTAACATTTGGCATGTCGTCGAGCAATTATATATATATATACATGTACCTCTTGTTTAGCAAAACCCATGAGTTCCACATGAGTGAAGGTTTTATCACCACAAGTGACTTGGATATTGTGTTTAGCCAACAAATCACTGTAAACACTGAAAAGAAATGTCGTGGATGTCACATATTGTGAATTCGCACCGTCTCTGAAGTGAATCAACCCTCCTGCATATATTTTGTTGGATGATCAGTATTCGGATCCACAAACATTGAGCCAAAAATAGCAATTTTTACATTTATTGATGCATTCAGAGAGAAATTAACCTGGGGTCATAAAAGGTTGACGGTAAGGGCTTTCAGGAAGAACTGAACATATATATCCATTGGCTTGTTCTTGGAACGTTTGAAATTCCTTTTGCCCTTCCCAATACAACTGTTTCAATGCATTATCAGAACTCAACCCAAATTTGTGCCAAAATAGATAAGTTTTCATAACTAGGTGGAGTAACTTTGACTATTTATAACAAAATGAACAAGTATTTTGTTAAATCGGGAAAATTAGAATACTTATTAGTGACAAATGTGTGCGTACTTGTGCCAGGGGCGTTGTGCTTCTCAATTCATGTACATTGAGCATAAATTTGTGACTTTCCAATTTTTCAACCACCATCAATAGCGTTTAACTAAAATTGTGCCTACGAATTCCCCTCGGTCTAAGTGGTTGAGGTGAGGTACCCAGTGACTTTAATAATGAGGAGGTCATAAGGTTTAAGTCCCACATGTGACAAAAAATTGGGGTTTTTCTCTCACCTATGGTAGGTGAGTGGAGATGATCGGTGGGCTAGTGATCCCAGTTTTCCGTTCAATAAAAACCAATCTAAACAGTTAATTAGAAAACTTGAGATGGTAAATGGACCAATATAAAGATATATACCTGGGAAAGAAGGACCTGCACACCAGCAAATTTGAGGTCCCAACTGAACTCATAAACAACAGCAGAGGTGGACTCCTCTAGTATATATTGTGAATATTGTTGATCCTTTGTGGCTATGTATAACCATGTTGCCCCCCATAGTAACTCATCCTGGAAATTTATATCAACTATATATTAGTAACGTTCTTCCATTTCCTTTTTAGATCATCAAGAAAATGCATATCTGCTATATCAAAACAATAAAAGCTTTAGAGATTTTACATTATAACCAGAGTAAGAGCAATAGAAAGGGCATGCGCCATCGAAAGTTCCTTGATGTTCCTCAGCAAACTGAAAGAGCTGCATTCAAGTAGAAAGGATTTCTTTCAAGTACAAGCAAAACTACCAACTGTTAGGAACAACGGTCTCAAAAATGTCCCAACAACACAGCCAATATAACAGTAAAGAAATATAAACACAAGAATTTACGTGGAAACTCCAAAATCGGAGAAAAACCACGGGCCTCCAAAGAGAAAAGATTCCACTATATGAAATATTATTACAATCACATAGACTAGTCTCTTAAGCCTACCGCCAAGACAACCTCTTTTTGCTTTCTTTTTGCTCTCACTTCTCTCGTACTCTCTTATTTTTCTGCATGTATCTTCATTCTGCTTCATTCCATGCATATATATAATATGGCATAAGAAAACACGGCTGCACAAGACAAAGAACAAAGAGACACCAAACCCACTATGCATATTCATTTCTAAATGCTAATGGACAAAACACACGTCCATATATATATTATACATGCGCAGGAAACAAGAACAAAAGAAAAGGCATAAAGACATGAGTGGTTACCCAGTCCACCACCACGTAAAGAAAGCAAAAGAAACAAAATAAAAGATAGTGGGTGAACTTATAATTATTGGGTTAATACCTAACAAATTCCCCCTTCACAAAATAATTATCATGCACCATCGTCTTGACCAATAACCATTGTCTTCACCGTGACAATCATAATTCAAACGAATTATCATACTCCACCATAAAGAGTATCACCACTCAAAATAACCCATTCCAAGCATTTCACCTCGGCCATGTCGAAAAAACTTGCTAAAAAATTTATGGTGCAACTTCCCTGTTTGGTTTACCTTGGAAGTTCCTCAGCCATCGACATCCTTTTCACCACACACCTTACATATTAAACCAAACCAATGCCTGTGTGGACCCGCTGACAATCATCCCTTTCCATGGTGGCGCGGACACACCATGAGGACGTCACCTCTCAGAAGAACTCATTATTCTCCGTGAGAACGGAGACACTGTCAGCTGACCTGTTGGAGACATTTGCCGTATCTGCTATATCTGGACAATTCATCTTAACATGCCTAGGCTTCCCGCACTTCCAGCATGTCACATTCTTCCTGGAGTATTTTTTCTTCCTATCTTCACTTATAGAAACCGCACCTTCTGATGAAGTTCCAATGTTACCATCCAGCCTTTTCTCCTCAGATATGAGTTTGCTAGTAACATCTTCAAACTGCAGGGTCTTCTTCCCATACATTAAAATGGGTTTCATGTGCTCATAGGAGGATGGTAAAGATAATACCAGCCTTAAAGCTTTATCTTCATCATCTATCACAACTCCAATAGCCTCCAGTTCTATAACAATACCATTCAGAATGCTCAGATGATCTGATATCTTTGTACCAGTTTCCATACGCAAAGTATGAAACTGTTCCTTAAGATAGAACCGGTTTGAGATGCCCTTGTCCTGGTACAACTGCTCTAGTTTTTCCCACAGTTCTTTTGCAGTTGATAGCCCATGCACATTTGCAAGAACATTTTTGAAAGACACAAGCGAATAGCACTTGCCGCTCTCAAATCCATATCATCCCATTCTTCATCACTGATCATACTGGTCTTGCTAGAATCCTAGAATCACGGTCTTGCTAGAATCACCGGCAGAAATAGAGACAGGGATTGGTTTCCCCCTCAAAGCCTTGTGTAACCCGGACTGAATCAACACATCTTTGACTTGAATTTGCCACAAGCCAAAGTTGATTCTTCCGTTAAATTTCTCTACATCAAACCTCATTGGACTGAGTTTTGACATCGTATCTCCACCAAAAGAACCTTGCTCTAATACCAATTGTTAGGAACAACGGTCTCAAAAATGTCCCAACAACACAGCCAATATAACAGTAAAGAAATATAAACACAAGAATTTACGTGGAAACTCCAAAATCGGAGAAAAACCACGGGCCTCCAAAGAGAAAAGATTCCACTATATGAAATATTATTACAATCACATAGACTAGTCTCTTAAGCCTACCGCCAAGACAACCTCTCTTTGCTTTCTTTTTGCTCTCACTTCTCTCGTACTCTCTTATTTTTCTGCGTGTATCTTCATTCTGCTTCATTCCATGCATATATATAATATGGCATAAGAAAACACGGCTGCACAAGACAAAGAACAAAGAGACACCAAACCCACTATGCATATTCATTTCTAAATGCTAATGAACAAAACACACGTCCATATATATATTATACATGCGCAGGAAACAAGAACAAAAGAAAAGGCATAAAGACATGAGTGGTTACCCAGTCCACCACCACGTAAAGAAAGCAAAAGAATCAAAATAAAAGACAGTGGGTGAACTTATAATTATTGGGTTAATACCTAACACCAACGACAACTTTGCAACAACATGTCTTGAATGAATAGAAGATTAAAAAGGGGTTTTTTACGTCTAAATATACGTTCCTACATGAGCATTTTGCACCACGTATGGTCCTGTTTCGGTACCCTCCCAAAATCCGGTCTCCATATCTTAGTGGGACCGGGACCCACTTTTTATGTTTTCTAGGGACCGGGGACGGTACCAACTTCTATTTCATATTGAAAAATATATACATTCAAAGTTTAAAATTGCCTATGAATTCATTTTTCACATTGACAAAACCTTGGTGTGTAACATAGGTAGATCAAAAATTGGGAAACCTTTTTGGCCCTGTTAAGCAGGTTCTCAGCGTAAGCCTTATCAACGTCGCGAAAAACAATAGATGAAGCAGCCAAAGCAGCAGCAGTCTCAGCAGCAATCTCGGTTCCAGGACGATTTTGATTGATCTCCAGCACCGTTCTTGGTGTTTTCATGTTCTCGGGCCTCACCCAACATTGATGATCAGCTTTTGGGTCTCCTACCTATATATATAATCCGAAAGGAAAACTAAAATAGAATTAATTCTTTTGTTATTGTTCGATATATAAGAGACTTCCTTCGGGAAATTAATATCACCTGAACAAACAAACGATTATCTTGAACACTAGCTTTGAGAAGATAATCGGTGCCCCATCGTATACTATCAAGAAGGTTATTCATTTCTCCCGAAACTTGAATCTCGGGCCCATAAAAATATGCAGCCCATGCCAATGTGGTAACCGTAAACGCCATTGGAAAACCATACTTGACATTGTCTCCTGCATCATAGTATCCCCCAACCAAATCAACCTACAAACACAATTGAGTCAAAACACAACCAAACTCGATCAATAAAAAAAAACATAAAATCTAGAGCATGTAGATATGTATATAATAAATCAATCGTCTTGCAAGGCTTACACCGGCTTCTTTTCCATCATCAAGAGCGGAATCACCTCTCCATGGAGGCCTATGGTTCGGAGGAAGTTTCCCCGATCTTTGGGCCTCCAAGAATATAATGGATTTCGTTAAGGCTTCTTTATAATTAAAGTGCGCATCTGCGCACACCCAAATATTCAAAAATAGAGCTAAAAAGATCAAGAAATTGCAACAAGAATAATATTTGGCCATTAATTAGATATAGAGGAGGTCCTTCATGAACAAAAAGATGTTGGTGTTTTTTGGCAGGAAGGATTATGGATGAAATGAGTTAGTTAATTTGGTGGTTACAAAGATTAGAGATATTTACTTGTAACCAATGGTTCAAAACAGAGAACATTTTTGTGTATATGTTTCTAATTAATTTAAGGATCGCACATAAGTCCCAGATCCGTGTCCTACCATCACATAGTGCATGTGACAACTTTTCACTTCTATTTGACATATGACGAAGTTGTTGGGATTGAAAGTTAGTGCATGTGACTAAGTTTTAATTTCTAATTGACATATAATCAAGTTCATAGAGTGCCGCCTATGGTTCACTTCAGTTCCACCTTCAATATATAGAATAAACCGACACCATAGTCACTCCCTCGTTAGTTTTTTAAATTCCTCTGGTTTCGTCGGATAAGTGAAATCGAAGAGAAGAAGAGAAAGTGAAGTGGGTACCCAACCAACAAATGCCACTCATTTTTATTTATTTACATTTTCAATTAAATATATAGTCCAGTAAAATACTTAAAATATAGAGTAAAAAAATATTGTTGATAGTGGTGTGTCAGTTGGATTTCAGTTTTAAAACTGATATTGTGGAGCTGAGATGACAAAACTGAAGAGAAGCTAACACACCCACGATAGGGAGGCGCCCATCTAGGATCCAAACTTAATCATATTGATGATAGAAGGAATAACCCATTCATCCGAGCTTAGTTTCATAGAGTTAATTCTCATTTTTGTAAGATTCTAATGGTAAAAAATAAAAATGTATAATGAGAAATTGAGAAGATATAAACTTGAATGATATCAAATTGTCAATACTTGATAACTCTAATGACAGTAATGTTAGATGTTAGATGCCATTCCAAAATCTCATGTACTTCATCACCTGAGGTCAAAATATGTTATGACTTAGGAGAAACCAAGATAATACATTGATGAAACTATAATCTCATTTTGCTTCTTTACAAGTTTAGATCAACATGACAGTCACTTGATCGCATGATTGGTTGTCTTCTTGGTAAGTCAAACATGTGATTGTTATATTGGGCAGTTCTTTTTCTTCATTCCTCGCTCCTTTTTGACTTACAAAGAAAATGAAAGGTCTTGGTCAACATACATAATGTTGACTTTTAATTCGTTGTGGGTCGCTATAGTCTGACATCAGCAACCAAGTCATCTCAGTGAATCTTATTTAATTCATTGATTGCTCGTTAATACATGTTCTAGTTAGGGATATAAGTTAGCAATACTATAATATAAAATGTTGACTAAGTACGTTAAAACAAGATAAATCGCTTTGGATGGTATGTTGTGAGATATTGCTATGATGCAATCTACTTTCTAATTATGCTCTAAAAAACTAGTTTTAATATAGGAGGTGGTATTTATATTAAATGATGCATACACCAATATGTACAAGTTTTATATGTAATATACAATTATGGTATAGAGTATATTAATCTAATTATGTGGTAAGTTTATCAATTTTCTCTCCTGATGGATTTTTTATGTTGCATATAAGCATGTTTAATTCATATCATAGCTCAAAAAATCAATTACAAGAATGAATTGAAGATTTCCTGTCAATAAAAATCTATCTCTACATAGGTAATGACTTACCAAAAGAAACCTAAATTTGAGTTTTGTAACTTTAATCAAAATTAAATTACTTTAGCATTATGTTTAGCCAGCTTTGCAAGAACCCCAACAGCGAGCGAATTAACATAGGTACATGGCTCAGTAAATGATGAATTAACCCGTGAGTCTACAAATTTATCTGCTCTATCAGGACCACCAAGGATTGCACCCGTAAGCTCATTAGGATTAGGTTTATCGGTGTTGTACCAATAAACGAAACTCATACCACAATTCACATCTTCATTTGGAGCCATCACTGGCACGGATGCACCTCTATGATGCGCTTGAACGGGTGGATTTTGACCAAATCCTACCATCATTGATCTCTTTAGCGGGTTATTCCCTAGCAAATAATCCATCTGAAATAAACACACAAAGATTTTAAAACCTATATGTAGCTAAACACAATATAGTGTCTTATCTGCGTAAAACGTTCTTGAACAGAAATGAACCATTTATGTATATCGTACCTGTTTTTTAGCAAAGTCCATGAGTTGGACACAAGTGAATTGTTTGTCACCACAAGTAACTTTCTTATCATGTCTAGCTAGTATATCACTATAAACACTGAAAAGAAATGCTGTGGATGTCACATATTGTGCATTTGCACCATCTCTCAAGTGAATTAGACCTCCTACAATGCACACATTTCCTCCAATTATGAGTATATGGGTCAATAAATTTGGGCCAAATTTGCTTAATTGGCCCATCATCATGAAGTATATATTGGTGGACGAGATTCAGAAAATAATTATAAAAAAATCTAGAGTGTGTGGAGAGAGTGTTACCTGGGGTCATGGAAGTTTGATGGTAAGGGCTTTCAGGAAGAACAGAACAAAAATACCCATCAGCCTGCTGTTGAAACGTCTGAAATTCCTTTTGTCCTTCCCAAAATAACTGTTTCAAATGATTTGATTTAAATTCATAACCGGGTCATGATTATTTTGTTCAAGATCGAAATGTTTTTTTGTACTAAAAAGGCCAGTTTTTACCGATTCAAAGTTGGACGTCACAATGTGTGACAAACCCAACGTTGCTATCGGGAGGTGATTCTTACACCAAAGAGATTACTTCATGAAACTTTCCAAAGTATCTATTTAAAATAAGTTGTTTTCATGTTGATTTAGTCTTAAAATACATTAAAAAAAAGAAGAAGAAAGTTGGACTTCACGATGTCTGACAAACCCAACATTCGTTTTTATTGGGAGGTGATCGTTATACCAAACAAATTACTTCATATGTAACAATTTCCGAAAGTGCATGTATCTGTCTAATATAAGTTGTTATCATCTTGATTTGATCTTAAAATACCTAAAATATAACTCAAAATTGATTTGTAGTTTTGTATTGACATGAATGGGTTGAAATTAGTTTATATATATACCTGAGAGAGTAGAACTTGGGCACCAGCATATTTTAGGTCCCAACTGAACTCAGAAACAATAGCAGTGGTAGACTCTTCTTGTATGAATTTTAAATATATTGGCTTCTTTGTTGCAATGTATAGCCATGTTGCTCCCCAAAGTAACTCATCCTGAACATATATATTTTATGTTATATATTGCTAACTACATTCTCTAATTACTAAATATTTGCAATGAACATATATTTTGTACATCAAGAACACCAGAGAATGATCGAATTGAATTAGTATATCTTACATGATAACCGGAGAAGGAGCAGTAGAAAGGGCATTCACCGTCGAAAGTTCCCTTATATTGATTGGCAAAATCAAAGAGCTGCAAAGGAAATCGATTTCCTTAATTTTCAGCAATTATAATTAACTTGCACATTAAAATGATAACATAGAGAAATTGATTTAGTAATTTAGAAACCTTTTTTGCTCCATTAAGAAGGTTACGAGAATATGCATGATCAACACTGCGAAAGACAATAGAAGAAGCAGCCAAAGCAGCAGCAGTCTCGGCAGCAATTTCAGTTCCCGGACGATTTTGATTAATCTCCAACACTTTTCTTGATGTTTTCATGTTTTCAGGCCTAACCCAACACTCGTGATCCTTCACTGGATCTCCTACCTAAAAACAAATATTCTTATTATATATGAAGATTTCCTGGCTTATAAAATTCTTATGAATATATATATAGGTATCTGATCCATGTATGCACATAAGTAACCACTAGAGCTTAAAATTGATAAGAAAATTTATTGCAATAATAAAATGGGGCTATACTTAATTTTGTTCATAAGGTATTTAGACCAATTAGGGCTTGTTTACTTCCCAAAATTCCTTGAGATTTGATGGAACAGAATCCATCTGAATTTCTTTCCTTGCTATCTCAAGTTTTTTTTTTTAGAGCAAATACTACATCTAAACTAATCGAACTCCTCCATAATACACCATTACTGTATTAAGATTGTAACTCTGGTATTTTTCCCAAGAGGCCAACCTATTTTAAATGACATCTCCATCAAATTCCTTTGGAATTTTTGAACCAAACAACCTTAGAGATACATACATATATTTTATAAATTTTAGGCATGACCACATCTTATATTTGTTTGTTTCTAAAAGTACTAATAATTACAAGTTATATATGTTAATGTCGTGTTGTAGATAGAAACATAAATAGAGTATAGTCTCTTAATTACATGTACCGTTTTCTTAATGTAGAAGGTCTAAACATAATTGTCATTAATAATGTACGTTACTTTTAATCCAATAACTAATCGTTTTTGATATATAACTAGTTTTTTCATAATGTTGGTCCAAAAGCATGATCAAACCACCCTAATTATCCAACTTGAAACAAACACCGATAATTATCTCCCTTAAATTTTTCTAGTTGGATCATACTTTCCAATTTCACAAAAAATGGAAAAATTACCTGAACATACAATCGATTTTTATGAGTGCTAGCTTTGAGGAAATAATCGGTACCCCATCGTATACTAGCAAGCACATTATTCATCTCTCCTGCAGCCGTTAACTCGGCCTTGTAAAAATAAGCAGCCCATGCCAACGTGGTGACGGTAAAGGCCATCGGAAATCCATACTTCACATTATCTCCGGCATCATAATATCCTCCCACCAAATCAACCTATACATATAAATACAAGTAAAAAAAAAATCATAATTTAAAAATCAAAAGCCCTAAACCATTCGTATATGAGTATATCCATGTTCTTTTATGTTTAATTAATTACCCCGACTTCTTTTCCATCATCAAGAGCGGAATCACCTCTCCATTTAGGCCTATGGTTCGGAGGAAGCTTCCCGGATCTTTGAGCTTCCAAGAAAATTATAGATTTCGTGAGGGCATCATGGTAATCAAAATGCGCGTTCGCAAATACCGAGAGACTCATAAATATCGCTAACGTGATGATCAAGCGGCATGGTTTCGACATTATAAGAGAGAAGATCCTGCAAGAACATACAATTAATTTTTTTCATAAAAAATTTTTATCTATATTTTTGGTTATATATTTTGGCGGGAACGTTATGAGTTTGTTATTGGTATTGGTTGTTGAAAGGTTTAAGACCTTTTAGTTGTAACTAATGGTTTAAAAAGAGACCCTTTTTGTGTATATATTTGTATGGCTTTCAAATGTAAGATTGCAACATCCACACATGTGTCCTAGATTCATTTATTGTCATTAATTAAAGTATTAAACTTAAACTTACATAAAGAGAAGACATCTCTAGGAATTTAAAAAGATTAGTTCGGTTACGATATGATACATACGTATATGTCGGGATTGGAAACCAAAAAACAATAATCAACCAAGACATTATGGCTAAAAAAATATTTTTTAATGGCGAGAGTACGTTACTCGAAGAAACCCAATAACAAAAGAGGACCCTGAACTCAAAAAACGTTAGACAACCAAATCCGACTATGTAGTTTTATTCGAGTCAAGAATATATGCCTCGTGGGTGTGTCTAATTAATCACTACTCTAATCGTGGATCATTGATAAATAAACCTATAATAATAATAATAATATAAAATTAATATAAACAGAATACTAGTAATAAAGAATGACATGTACAAGATTTAGCTGAAAACCTCTAGTTGAAAGGGAGCTATAATCACGACTTCACGAGCAACGACCTACGAAAAAGTTTGAATATAACCGCTAGAAAATTATTACTGAGATAATATTTTTAAAGGTGGCTAGGTATAATTCTATTCTTATTATCTTTTTTCTCTTTTAATATATATATAGTTGGAGATCGAGCACCTACGAGATATATAATATAACTAGGTAATATTTCCTAAAGTGAGATTAAA
This sequence comes from Erigeron breviscapus, assembly GCA_034093135.1. Lineage (NCBI taxonomy): Eukaryota > Viridiplantae > Streptophyta > Magnoliopsida > Asterales > Asteraceae > Erigeron > Erigeron breviscapus. The sequence goes on along the minus strand of CM067174.1, from coordinate 54,070,587 downwards.
AATCCAGACAATATTATTAGTTACTAATTGTTAAATAAATACCATATATATGAAATCTCCAAGTAAGTATGGAAATACTTCCACGTAGTTTCTTTTGATTTGGGTCACTTTCCATATAAAGCATATATGTACGATATAGAAAGTAGATTCCTATTTCATAAAGAGAAGACATCTCTAGGAATTTAAAAGGATTAGTTCGGTTACGATATGATACATACGTATATGTCGGGATTGGAAACCAAAAAACAATAATCAACCAAGACATTATGGCTAAAATGTTAGTCCAATTGTTAAAAGGTGCAATTAGTAAATGTGTATACTAATCACAAAGGTAAGCTTTTGATATGAAAGTTTTATACACGTTAATTGTAGCCGAAAAAAACTGCATCTAACATTTTTTTTATTTAATAAACTAGTAAGAAGTATATCAATTGATTTGGAGAAGTCCACATACACATCTATAATCTATAATATAACTAAAAGAGGAGGGTGGGGGTACACTTGGCACCCCTAATCCCCCTCCTATATCTTAATCCTCTCCTTATTAATCCTCTAATTTTTTAATATTTATTTATTATTTTAATAATCCTACAAATTTTAGTGCGTAAAATTTATGGGCTTACTTTTATAAAAGAATTTTTGTACAACTTAACTAGGCTTAATTAGCAAGTATAATTCATCATCACGGTGTAAAACAAAAATATAGATCCAATCATAATATCATCATAATAATAAAAATAATGATAATCTATAATAATATATAATATAACTAAAAGAGGAGGTTGGGGGTACACTTGGCACCCCTAATCCCCCTCCTAGAGCCTAATCCTCCCTCCTTATTAATCCTCTAATTTTTTAATATTTATTTAATAGTTATATTTATTAAGGCTGGCCTTTATATTATCACTACTAGAAAAAGGCCATTTTCCGACAGATTTTTCCGACAGAATCCAATCCGTCGGAAATTTTCAATGGATTTCCGACAGAAACTCCGATGAAAGGCAATTCTTCATCTCAGTGACGGTTTTCCGACAAAATTCCGACGGATCTTCCGATATAATTATATCAGTCGAAAAATCGGTCGGAAAAAGTTGAGTTTCCGACGAAATTTCCTATGCAAATTTTCACATGTTTATATTCCGTCGGTAAATCCGTAGCAAAATTATTATTTTTTTTTTTATTTTGTTTATTTAGCTTTCTATCCGTAGGAACATTTGTCGGAAAATCCTTAAGACTTGTTATAAACAATATGAATAAGAATTAGAAAGAAAAAAAATACATAACTTAATATTGCGTTGGAATCCGTCAAAAAATCAATTGGGTAAATTCTATTGGGAAATCAGTAAGAAATTTAAAAATTAGGGATTGGTGTGAATAGGTTCATAAACGGTTAGGTCGTTTCATATATTTCTTAAAAACTACAAATAATCAAGCTTTAGTACTCGTTAATGTACTAATTTATAAAATTATCCGCATTGACATACAAATAAAATTCAGAAATAGGAGTATATGTAACACCCCAAGCCGAGGCTCGGAATATCACGAAAATCATACAGCACCAGGTGGAATTACAATAGAACAACTAAATGCAATTTAAGATTCAGTGAATCCAAAACACAAGGAAAACAAGTAACAATATACAACAGGAGCAAGTAGCCATCAAAGTTAACAAAACAACATCCAAGATGGCAAACGATCCTAAGTATAATGCAAAAGGGAGGCCAATGAATCCTTGATCCATGAAGTCCAAAGTCCGGGTACACGGCAAGCAAGCAACTAAACTCCACGTCCTGGGAGTACCTGATTTCCTGAAAAGTGTACTAAGCATAGTCAACACAAGGTTGGTGAGTTCGTAGTAATGGTTCGTAAAGAACCAACATCAATAATCGACATATATGAATAAAGGCTAGACATGACTTACAGTGAGCCTCTACATAACACACATCGCCCAACAACAAGATTACACCAGACAATAAAATGTGTAATGAGAATGCACAAATGATATGCGTATCAATGCAAGTGCCAAATGTATGAATAAGCAAACCTGCTTATCCTAAGCGTGACCTTCAATCACGTATGCAACGATACCCTTCTGCCATCGCAATGGACAAGGCTGTATCTCAAAATCATCGAGTTATATATGTCTATATACTCGGGGTCAGGACTACATCCAAAATGGGTGCATACATCTATGCACCAGGATGTCGGCAATCCCCTGCCGAGGGCTCATCAACAATGTATGCAATGCTTACAATCAAATGTAAATGCATACTTCATAAACCAACAACCAATATACGATAACCTGTGTCAACAATCAATATTCCTCAACATAACCCAACAATCAGTATACGACAACCATAAGCCAACGATCAATAATCAACAAACGTGAGCCACTAATCACATTATAAACCAACTATACGTACATATACTTCAGAGGATTCTACTCTCTTCAAGTCCCAGATGCTTATATATAGGGTCACCCGCAGCCTTCCCACCACATCTAAAACCCAATGAAGGCATAACCGACTTCCATGTATGTACGTCTATCCTAATGTATAAGTAATACTTAACGAAAACACAACCCAAGTCAATCAAACGAAAAGATACGTCACATCAATCCAACAATAATGTCAAACAATCAATACATCAATAAATACAAGTAAACACGCCAGGTTTACACTTTTCAGCCCGAATCTCAAGCGAGTAGGGAGATACGAAACTCACCTCGATTGGTTATGAAAGCTAAGATCGATATAAGGTTAAGTTATCGCCGTACAATGTTCGCTTCACGTCCAACACCTAATTATTGATCATATACATTCGCATCAACACACATAAACACAATATGCAATTATTGAATAAACGGCAAAACCCTAATTAGGGTTCCAAAGTGCTTTCCGACGTTAAATGACTTCTACGACTCTTAAACGGTGTTATATAAGATAAGAAGTGAATTAGATTAAGACTCGGCGCGTAAAACGGTCTAGAAGGTCAAACTAGGTCAAACAAGGAACATTTCAGAAAACAACTGCCGTAACTTACGGTCGGTTTGGGCGTAAGTTACGGTGGCATATTTACAACTGGCGTAAGCTACGGTGGCAAGGAGCGTAAGCCACGCTGGGCAAGTTTTGACTGGGCGTAAGGTACGGTCAATAGGGGCGTAACCTACGGTCCTCTCCAAATGTCATTTTTGGCGTCTGGTGTGGCGTAAACAGAGACTTTTTGGGCGTAAAGTAAAGCTTAGGCGTAAGCTACGGCCATCCTAGGCGTAACCTACGCCCAACCAAATTAGACCTGGCGTAACCTACGCCTGGGAGGGGCGTAAGTTACGCCCAATACTGGGCAGCAACTACACCAGCAGCATCAAGTGCAGAAAAACGAACCCAAAACCCCCAAATTCGACCCAAACCACACCAAAATGATTTGTAACCCATTTTGAAGCATAACTAAACATCAATGACCATAAATACACATAACCCAACCCACAATTTCGACCAAAACATCAAAATCACTCATGAATCATTCAAACCCTAACCCTAACCCTAATTTCCATTTTTACCATGAACATGTCTTGAAATCCCATAAAAACGACTAGAAACATTAGAACAAGTATAAATAGAAGTAAATGGGATGAATTTGACTTACCAAAACGTCTCCTTGAGCTAGAACCCGAAATTAGGTCAAATGGATAAAATGGTAAGAACTTGACTTGATTCTTCGATATGAAGCAAACGAGGTTAAGATTCTTGTGTTATAATCGACCCACTACTAGTTTGATGCAAGAATTGGTGAAGAGATTAAATTGGTTCTTTTGCTAGTTTTTGAGAGAAAGAAAGAAATGAAGAGATAGATAGAATGAGAAGAAAGAAGGAAGGAAAGGATAAAGGGGGGGGGGAATGGGTCATTGGGGCTGGTGGGTCATGGACTACCCACGGGCCGACCCGTTTCTCCCACAAGCCATATAAACAATCATTTACACTACTAAACGCCAAACGACATATTAACGACTCGACTAACATACCACTTAGTCATAAAATCGTAAATGGGCCCAAATTACTTCATTCAATAAGTTTGTTAGTCAAATTACACAAAAGTCAACGGGTCAAAATTCGCGGATGTTACAGTATATACATACAAGGTTACTAGCACGATACCCGCGTAATGCGGCGGTGGTTGTGGCGACAACGGTGTGGTGGTGGGGGCGACTGTTGATGGTGGAGGCAGCGTCGAGTGGTGTAGATAATTGATGTAAAAGGTTAATGGAGATATTTTGGAAAGGTAATTGAAGTAAAAGGTTAATGGAGATATTTTGGATAAATGACTCATATTGTAATTTAATTATTAATGGTATTTTAGATAATTCCTGCATAATTTTTAAAGAGAGAGTTAAAAGTATAGATTAGGTGTATAGGGAAATTAGGATTAAGAAATAAGGATATTTTGGATATAAAAAAGTGCTGAATTTTCTAAAATATGAGAGGTCAATATGCTTTATAAGGGGTTATAGATAAAACTAAATTAAAATGTGTTGTTATTTATGTTAACGGTGAGCATGGGTCGGTTTGGCCTAAAATCGAAACCCGAATCGACTCGTTCGGTTTTTAGGATACCAAAACCGTTGGATTTGGTTTTGGTTCGATCTTGTTTGTCGATTTTCCGGTTCGGTTTGGATCGGTTTAGGTTTTCTTTTTTATATATTTTTGTTTATTATGTTATACATTTAACTTTCAATTGTTAAGAAAAAAATATGATATAAAGCTAAAATACACAAAGTGTTTTTTATTAACTAATTATAGCTTTTAGGTGTTAAAATTAATATAACTTTATAAAATGAATTAACTGTGTAGTCAAGTCAATTGATCGAATTATTGCAGTTGTTAAAGCTCCTATTGAACTCGTTGTTGTTTTCATGAACATAGATAAATAAATGGTAGTTATGTTTATGTTTCTTTATCTATACTGTTATATTATATAAAAATTATAAACACCCCACTTTTGTACATAGTTAGAAAAAAAATTATGTGAAATGACCATTCGATCCTAAATGAATATCCTTTCGGAAAGATTTATAAGAAATTACCCAATTATTCTTAATTAACTAAATTACATCCTGAAACTTTATAGTCTAAAATATCTCAATTACAATATTTACATCAGTTACATTTATAGCAACCTACACCACTCGTCATCGCCATCACCAGCAATCGTCGGCACCACCATACAACTATTGTCGTCATCCTTATCGCGTTGTGTGGATACCATTCTAATCTATACTATCTAATAAAACAAACCACATTTTTTAATCCTTAAACTTTCAGTCTTTGAAAAAGCAAAAATAATTTTCTCCTTTATTCACTAATTTAAACATCTCCATCTAATATACCTATACTACCCTTAATGAAATAATTTACAGTATAGATTTCCCAAATTAAAATAACTACAATACCACCTTTAACATTAATTACTTTTACATTCACCACCATCGTCGCCCCATCACCGTTCCCACTGCCGTCCCCAATGCCGCCCCCACCACCGTCACCACCACCACCTCCGCCATCACTACCCCCACCGCCGCCGCATTGCGCGGACATAAGTCTAGTTTAGTGAATGTTTCTCATATATAGGAAAATAAATATTATTTATTCTTAAAAATAAATAAATTATGAAATATATAACATAACATAACTACATAAATAAATAAAAAATTAAAAAATTTTAACAAAGGAATTCATTTTATTAGTTGATAGTTGATACCCTATCCACTTATCCAGCTTTCCCCTCCGAATTTTTGTTTCAATGGCCCCAAAATTTTCATTTCCCCCCAAAAGTTTCACTTTCCCACCCATTTTATTTTTCCCAAATCCCAAAACATAATAAATCGTATATAGATATAGATTATATCCCAATTGTGACATAATGTTTTTGTCTCTCACTTTACCTTCAACCCCAGATCCACAGTGTGAAACTGTGAATTCACCCAACCCATCGACGACACCATGGTAGATCATCATCCTCTCAAATTAGGGATCTTCATCCTTAGGTAATAGTTTCATTGACAAACATTTTTTACTTACTTTTGTTATAGTCTTATTTTATTTGTTGACATGTTTATTACTTTATTACTTTATTTTCTTAGATCTCTTTGATTTTGTCTTTAGTATTGAAGAAATTGTTAAAATAAAATCTATACATCGAACAATAATTTTATAGATTAGGTGTCGTTGTTCAAACTGCAGATGTAAGAAGTACAAATCTAGAGATTATGGGATGGTGCTGCCGTGCTGGTAAATTTATTCATATACATGTTTTATATATGCTTGGCTCATGATTTTATTAAATAATAATTGGTTGATATGGTTATATATTGAAAGCATTTAGAACTTGCAACAGAAAGGTTTGGGCTAAACTGTGACGCTCATCCAAAATGTTTTGATAGAGAGTTATAGGAGCAGGCTTGTCGAGGGATCAAAAAAGGAACATTATTTGGGATTTCCAGTGACAAGGGGGCAGTAATAACGTCACGAGCTGCTGGACTTTCTGGTCTAGAGATGGGTGGGCATCTGCTGTTATGGTTAGCTTATTCTTAGCTCGTTTTCTCTTTTGTTTATGATAATCAAACATGAAAAATGTTAACTATTGTATGTAATGGTATCCTATATATATATGGCAGGCTCAAGTTATTGCTCAAGTGTTCCGATAGGTTGGTATTTGCTTTTCAAGCTGCTAATTTGATACTCAGTAGACAGTAGTGTCGTTTTGCTTATCCAAATTCTGCTCATTTTACTTATTAAAGGTTTTGTGTTCGTGAGTATATCTGCTTCTTGTTTGTTAATCCCTGGTCGATTAATCATATTTCTTATGGTAAAATGAACCCATATCCGTAAGGCTGCAATTATGGCATCAACTTGCAAGGCTTATTTGGGCGTGGGGCTAGACCCGTTATCCGTAAGGCTTAGAAAATACCTCCTTGTTATACAAAACCTTTGGAGACAGGTTTTAATTGCTTATTTTTAACAAATTTCAGAATCCCGTATCCGGGAAGAGTTGGTGGAAATTTTTTCATTGATATTGGAATGCCTTTGATGCTCAATTTGGTTCTTGGTGGCAACGGGTGAGTCACATTCGAGAATCCAACTATATACCTTAACTTTTTTATGTGTTTAGCAGATCTAAACTGTGTGTATCTTCCTTATTAGCTCAAAACTTGAAGGTAGAGCAGAGTCCTGCAGACTTACTAACACGGGAAGTTACTCTCATCATTTAACTTTAAATGTCAAACATGTTTTTGTTAAACATATAACTATATATATGCTGTTCTTTTTCAGTTTTAACGCCAACTCCTTTTCTGACTGTGTCTTTCAATGTTCTCAAAGCTTTTTTCACAAAAGTTCAGATATGTTCGAATCGATTTTTTAATCGGAAACAGGCCCAAATTGTGAGTTTTCATAGTTAACTAGTGTACCATTCTACAACTCGGTAGTTCATTGCCTAAAGTTCACTAGACATTGAACTCACCAAGTCACCAGGTTGTTCTCTATTTTACTCCACCAGGTCGCTAGTGTGTATGTGCATAACTTGCTAGTTTGCTGAATCCGTTTGTTACTTGCTGGTATTTTTGTTCCAAGGTTTCTTTGATGAATGAGTTTGCTTGTCCGTGTGCTGTTTTGATATTAGTTTTCATGTTCGCTAGCTTGTTATTTGCTTTACTTGTTACTTGCCACTTTGCTTACTAGGTCCTTAGTTTAGTTATATATAGTTGCTGTGGTATTTTTGTCAATAAGTGGGCAGTGAATCAGAGGCTTCATAGAGTTTGTTTAGTTTAATTTCATCGAGTCGTTCGATTCTTTATCTTTTATATGATTTTCGTTTCTTGTGAGTTTATTTGAAGCTGATATAAGATCAAATTTAAAGGTTGTGTGAGGAGCTACTTTGTTGGTATAAAATACTGCTAAAGTGGGTGTGTTTCATTCATATAAAGGGTTCTTGTTTGCTGGAAAATGCAACAATTATACTTGGACTAGACTATTTAATGTGTGTAGTCTATAGTGTACTCATATGGTATCAGAATAACAAGTAGAACGTTTATAACCCATATTGGTTACTTACATGTAGCTGCATATTTTGTAGGTACAAAGCATGAAACAACTTGAAGAACATAAAAGAGAAGTTCAAGAGTTTAAGAAAGAAGTTGAAGAGCTTAGGAATGAAGCTAAAGTGCGGAAACACATGCGACTCAATTACAAGAACAAGAATGACAAACCCGTTTAAAAGTTAAAGAAAGGAAGGCACAATTGGCTAAGGTAACCAGATCTTCAATGAAAAGTTTCTACAATCCAGAGTTTCTATCCCGATTATCTATGAACACGAAATATATTATGCTACCGCCAACATTTTTGATATTCTGATGTTAGTAATTATCGAATGTATAAGGCAGCTCTTTTGGATTTATCTTTTGTGAGTTCTATAGAACTTCTATAAGTCTATGTTTTGTTATTATGAAAGTTGGTTCCGAAACGAGCCTGGTATATAATTTCGACAGTTAATTTGTTTATTGTTGTTTTAATTTAATTAATGAATTTGTCATATATCAGTTTGTCATATTTATAATTAAATAATATGAATAATAAATTCTTTTGACAAATTTGCGACAAAATCTGATCAAAAGTTCTGTCGGAAAATCTGTTGCCAAGTTTTTAATTTCCGACAGACTCACTAACTTTACAAATTAGGCTTCCGACAAACTTTCCGACGAAATTATCTGTCGGAAGACAAATCTTGCCGTCGGAAATTCTGTCAAAGATCAATTAGTGACAAGGGTTTTTCCGACAGAAAAAATCTGTCACAAATCTGTCGTAAATGGCAATTTCCGACGGATTTTTGACGCTTTTTTCCGTAGGAAAATGGGCCCTTTTCTAGTAGTGTATTAATAAAAAAAGACTCCAAAAATTATTATTATTTTATTATCTATATATATACAACCTAAGAAAAAACCCTCACATATTCTCACAAAAAAAAACCTACGACCAAACAAAAAAAAAGTCGACTACCAAAAGGTTCGACCTCCTCCTATACCAGGTAACATGTTTTTAATTTTTAAAGATCATCACTTTTATGAAATTCAATATACTATGAACTTAAATTATTATTATCATTATTAACATTATTATTATTAGTATTGTAATTTAAAGTTGAAAAAAAAGGGTAACTGGAATCAATATTTATATGGAGTTAATTTTCATATCTCTTTTTCTTGTGATATTGGTCATAGGGATTTAATATACTTGAATTCTAATTTTTTAGCTTTTGATTAATATACTTTGAGACTACCGTCCATTGGACGGGGCTAAGCACTAGTTTACCATATATACTAAGATTGTATAGTATTAATGAATTGGCGGATTAATAGAATGTTTCCTCCCTCCGTAGTTTCCTAAAAATACGAATTACATCGTGACCAACGGACATTGGTGCTGATAAGGACAGACTTTGATCATTCGAACATTTAAAAAAGAAGTTACAAGGGAAACCATATGTTTAAAGTATGGACGGTCTATTGATATGCTTGAAATATGTCGCTAAAACCTCTTTGGTAATATTTTTCTATCAACTTGACAACGAGCTTGATAATTAACCTACCTCAACTTTTGATGATAATCCAACGCTATAATTACTTTACAAGCTAGCAATTAATTTGTTTATTCCTAGATTTAGACCCGTGTCATACACGGATTATTTATGACATATTAAAAATAAAATTAAATATATGTAATCTAAAAAACTGTGAAAGAACAAACCAAAATTCAAATATATAAGAATGTAATTAAAACTATGAAATAACATACCGGTAATTTCGAGTATAAATTATGTAATAAAAAACAAAGTAACAGAATATAATATAATACTGAAACATTGACGAAAACGTTTAGCTTATTCGTCTATCAATATAATGTCAAGGCTTGGTTTTTTTAACCATACAATTAAAAAACTTCTTGTAGTTTTTGTTGTGGTATTTGTTTTTCATGAAAGTTTTAGATTATATAGTTGTTATCAGCTTAGATATTTATTTTTATATATATATATATATCATAATATATTATATAGTTGTTATTATATATATATATATTTTTTTATATATAATCATTAGTAATTCGATAAGTTATAATTAAAAATAACTTGAATAAGTTTAATTATAGCTGGATGAAAACTAATTGTAAGCAAAGTTGGTTTTTTTATTTATAAATTATTTAATTAGTTGGATATTTGGGATAACACGAGTTTTATATTTTATGTATTTTATTTCAATAAAGTTATTATTTTAAGAAAAAGGATTAAAAGTGTAAATTGATGATGGAAAACAAAAAAATGTAAATTATATTATGACATGTGCTAATTAATTAAATTTAGAAAAAGAAGAGTTGTGATTGTAATTGATGTACTCATGAGTTTTAAATGTAACACCCCAAGCCAAGGCTCAGAATATCACGGAAATCATATAGCACAAGGTGGAATTAATGTAGAACATGATCTAAATGCAAATAAGGATTCAGTGAATCCATACAATAAAAGAAACAAGTATCAAAATATAACAGAAGCAAGTAATCGTCAAGGTTTACAAAACGACATCGAAAGAATACTATCAATCCTAAGTACAATGCAACATAAGGCAAATGGATCCTTGATCCATATAAGTCCAGTCCGGGTTCAACAGCAAGCAAACAATCAAACTCCACGTCCTGGGTAACCTGGTTACCTGAAAAGTGTACTATGCATAGTCAACGCAAGGTTGGTGAGTTCGTAGTAATGGTCCATTAGAAACCATTGCCAATCATCATAATATACGAGTAGAGGCAAAACATGACTTACAGTGAGCCTCTATGAAAAACACAACAACATCCACAATAAGATTACACAAAACCAGTAAAAAGTGTAATAAGCGATATACTCAAGTAATATACGTAACATCCACTCAAATCAAGTATCATATCCTCTTCAGTGGGATTCATATACAACATATCCTCTTCAGTGAGATTCATATACAACATATCCTCTTCAGTGAGATTCATATACAACATATCCTCTTCAGTGAGATTCATATACAACATAAGCCCACATCCTCTTCAGTGGGATGTATACGATACTTATGCATCAAACAACATCCATACATCACAAGTCCGTCAATCATCAAACACCAAACTAAATAAACTATACGTACATACACTTAGGAGGATTCTACTTTCTTCGAATCCTAGATGCTTATATATAGGGTCACCCGCAGCCTTCCCACCACATCTAGAACCCAATGAAGGCATAACCGACTTCCATGTATGCACGTCTATCCTAGCAGTAATAATAATCATAATAATATATATATCTCAATCCTTTACTAGAATCAACCATAATTACATTGCACATACATTTCATACGACTTTACTTTTAAGGAATCATAGATGCTTATATATAGGGTCACCCGCAGCCTTCCCACCACATCTATAATCCACTAAAGGTATCGTCGTCTTCCCTGTATGTACACTATCCTAATCACAATATCAAATCACTACAAGATCATATGGGGTAAAGCAACATCGCATAATAAATGAGTACGCGAATTATTAACGTCAGATCATGCCGTACGTATGTAAGACCATGATGTATATCAAATGCGTATCAATAACGTCATCAATGCAACAATAAAAGTATGTTTGAGTGTGCACCGCACAAGTCAAGTATAACAAAGCGTATATGAACATCCCAACACATTCCCAATATCCATCAATCACTCTAAACAACGCGTACATACACTTAGGAGGATTCTACTTTCTTCGAATCCTAGATGCTTATATATAGGGTCACCCGCAGCCTTCCCACCACATCTAAAACCTTTTGAAAGTAAAATCGACCTCTATGTATACACTACTATCCTAATTTATTTAACAATATCACAATCTCATACAAACCCATCAAGCATTAAAGCAAAACTATCCATCATTCATCCAATGTCACCAACTAGACATTTTGTACGCGAGTAAAATCAAACAACACCAACAATCATTTACAAACACAAATAACAAGTATTCACATAAGTTTACACTTTTCAGTCCGAATCTCAAGCGAGTAGGGAACTACGGAACTCACCTTGATTTCCAAGCAAAACGACAAGTTAATATCGAGCTATAAATGTCCAACGACCGTCACGAGCCCACAACCTATCAATATATATCATGGTGTCATCAAAATCAACTCTATAACCCTATACAAGTTGGTTAATTAAGTATGAGTCGCGCCAAAGTCCCACAACGCCTTAATGACTCTCCCGCATGAACTATAACACTTTGACCCGACATTTTTAGAAATGGAAAAGGATTCAGATCAAAAGGACCTTACCATGAGAAATTAGACTCTCTCACGATTCCAACGATAGGTCATATGACTTATTTGGACTTACGGATCAAAAGTTATTAACATTTGAAAAACGACGCGCAAACTTTCCAGCTTCTAACCACTGCGCCGCAGTGAGCCTTTGCCAAGCTCACTGCGCCGCAGTGGGCTAGCCAAGAACTGGGCAGACCTTAGCCACTGCGCCGCAGTGGGCTAGCCAAGAACTGGGCAGACCTTAGCCACTGCGCCGCAGTGGGCTAGGCCTAAGCCACTGCGCCGCAGTGGCCCTTTTCTGGCCAGAACCACAAGCAGCACCAGCAGCAGCAACAACAACCCAAAACCCTTAAATTCGACCCAAACCAACTCAAATCGATTTGTAGGAACTTGTAACTTAGTTTGAAGCATAAATAAACACCATTAATCATAATTAAACATAACCCAATCCACAAATCCGACCAAAACATCAAAATCACACCAAAACCTTCAAACCCTAATTGAAACCCTAATTTGACCCAAAACAAGATTTAAGCCGATTTAGGACTTGTAAATGTTCAAGATGACTAGAAATGCATAAACAAACATAAATAGAAGTAAATGGGATGAATTTGACTTACCAAAACCTTCACCTAGTCTCTAACCCGAATTTGACCCGAAATGGCTAGAAATCTTGCACTTTGAAACCCAAATTTTTGATATGTTGTTAAGATGAGGTTGATGATGAAAACCCCAAACAAAATCTTGCTTAATTCCCAATATATGAGATAGAAATCTAGAGAGAGAGAGAGAGGTATGTGTTTGTGTGTGATTCTTGGAGGAGAAAAGAGAGAAAGAGGAGAGAAATGAAAGGGGGGGAGAAGAGATAAGGTGGGGATTGGGTCTTGGGTGGCTGGTGGGTCATGGACTACCCACGGACCGACCCGTTTCTCTTCTCCAGCCAGATTACCATCGTTACACACTTAAACACCGCTCAAAACGCATTATTGACCCAAATACGACACGTTGCCATTTAATTCACGAAACGACCCAAATAGCTTCCACATTGTCATTTAATCACCAAAACGACCCGAATACTTCATTAACCTATATTGTTAGTCATATTACATGTAAAGTCAACGAGTCAAATTTCGCGGATGTTACATTATCCCCCCGTCAAAAGAATTTCGTCCCGAAATTCAACGAATCACCAATCGTTAAACAAATGTGGGTACTTAGGTCTCAACTCTAGCGATCTCCACCACACATCAACCCATTTCTTGTCTTCGGCGACTCCATAATGAAGTCCATCAGAATTTGTTTTCCTTCAAATCTCTCTCTCGTCTTTCACTACGCGCTTATTCGCAACTCAGAAGTCTATAAGGGGTTTGACCACGCGCGCGATGTTAGGAAGTTAAGTATATACGAGATTTAAATTATCGAGATGGGACAAGCCCGATAAGTCACCCGGAGAGGCCTCGGGGACTCAAGATTATCGGAGACGACGTTAGTTTCCAGATTCTTAAGACGGTAGCTCTAAGGACGCTTGAGTTTGACAATTTGCATGAAACCCGAGAAACCCTACCGTTAAATTTTTCTACATTGGTAACCCTACTACACAACTAAGAACCGTATTAACCGTTGGTATTCAAATTGCACTCACTCAATCGTCAAGAACCTTAATATCATAGAGCACAACGTACGTGAAGAGTTTGTCGTCTTCTAGGGTCAAGATGTACACACGGGGTATTTGGCCAAATTTGGTTAATGAGTCGTTAAACACCCGAAATCTTAAACATATAGTTCGAAAACACACGAACGAGCGTAATTCAAAGGGGTAACGTTAGGGTAAACGAGGTCATAGTCTGTTTCAATATCGAATAGTGTCATAACATAACGATTGTTAAGAAGAATGTACCTTAACCAACGTTTGGATCATTTTGGCCTCCATTGCCAATTCCCGCAAAAGCTCGGCCACGAGGATGAACTTGATGGCCTTGCTGGCCACGGTTTTGGTTCGGTCCGGTAATTTGGAGTTGATTCGGATGGACCGCCACTTCAACTTGTTGTCCAATCCATTGCGGACAATTATTTCGGTAGTGATCAGGGCTTCCACATTTAAAGCACGTACCCCATGGAAAGTTGCCTTGAGGATGAATGGCTTGAAGGGGTACTACATTCAATGGCGCCGCTTTCGGTGCTCTACAATTCTTGGACATGTGTCCAACTTGGTTGCAATTAAAACACGCCCTGCATTGAACGTTGGTGGGGTGGTGATTGTTGCATCTCTCACATAACGGATGAGGTCCTACATAAGCTTTCTTCACCGGTCCCACCGCCGCCATCACTCTACCCCTATTAGCATCTTTGGGATCAAACCTTCCCACTTTCTTCACCCCACTTGATTCGCCCACTTCCTTTCTCTTGTTTGTTGAGGATTTGCTCAAAACACCACTTCTCAATAAATCTTCAGTCACACTCCCGGCTTGGTTGACCGCGTTAGCTAAAGAAGTAGGCATGTTGGAGTTTACATAAGATCGAACTTGAGGATTCAAGCCCAATACAAACTTCTGGATGGCCTGAGACTCGGTACCCACCAAGTGAGGAATGAGGGTAGACAACTCTTGAAATCGTCTAACATAGCCCTTGTAATCGGCTCCGTCCATGCTGAGATTAGCAAACTCAATGGTCAAATTCTGTAGTTCATAGGGAGGACAAAACTTTTCCTTCACTTTGTTCTTGAAATCGATCCATTCCAAGTTATAAGTCCGCCCTAAAGTTATCTCTTGGTTCCACCAACTCAAGGCGTCATTTTTAAACATGCCTGATGCATAAGAAATCCGGTCGTCATATGTGCAATGACTTCTTTCAATCACTGCCTCGATCTCCTCAAACCACCTTATACACTCTGTGGGACCGCCTCTTCCATTAAACTCTGGCGCCCCACAGCTTTTGAAGTCTTTAAATATACACCCCTGTCGGTATCCTCCATGTTGATTATACAGGGGTATACGGTTATCAACTCTCACTGGTTCCTCTTCTTCGTTTTCTGCGTCCTGAGGTTGAGCATTTTCATTATCCACATTCTCTTGGGCTTCATTGTTTTGAGCCACATTGTTCTGCCCAAGACTTGCCGTGACTTGAGCAATAATGGTTGGCATGAGATTGGCGATCGTTTGAGCGATCACCTCAGCCATGTTTGGTTCAGGAATTTCACCACGACCCCTTCCTTGGCCTCTACCACGGCCCCTACCTCTAACTCCTTGTACCTCCGGTTGAGCTTCCGGTTGAGGTTCTTCCGGTTCAGCCCTATAGTTTGTTCCGGCTCTCCTTGGTCTCACCATTTCTATATAGCAAGTGACACGTTGACCCGAGAGTTAGTCTCAAATGCTCGCATGTTAGTCACACAAGTAATCAATGCTCTCATACCGGTACCACATACTCATTTCATATCATTAAGCTAAGGCAAGAGTGTTAGAATTCTATGAGATTGTTACTTAGCATATCATTATGTCAATTTCATTACAATCGTTCATTATTAATTCAAGTAATCATGCTTAATACATCATAAAATCAAACAATTAACACCAATGGGTTAAGTATAATCTGAATTCGATATGCTTTCTAGTTATTGATCGGGTATGTATACAGGGTGTACCAACGGCTAACCCTCCACCTAATCAACTTCCATTAAGCATATCGGTTCATTATTAATTCAAGTAATCATGCTTAATACATCATAAAATCAAACAATTAACACCAATGGGTTAAGTATAATCTGAATTCGATATGCTCTCTAGTTATTGATCGGGTATGTATACAGGGTGTACCAACGGCTAACCCTCCACCCAATCAACTTCCATTAAACATATCGGTTCCCTATTATACACTAAGCCAAGCAACTAACACGAATGATTCAAAGTGTAATCCGAATTCGATATGCCTTCTAGTTATTGATCGGGTATGTATACAGGGTGTACCAACGGCTAACCCTCCACCAAATCAACTTCCATTAAGCATATCGGTTCCTTATTATACTTTAAGCCACACGTGCGCAATCCATGATGTCATTAACTTGTTATAATGTTGGGCGACCATAAAAGAGTTGATCGGGTTCTTTTAGGGTTGCCACAATATTATACTAAGTTAATACCATAACTTCATTTTGCTCTAACGCATCCAACAGACATCAATCAGTAACAACAATCCACATCAATGACAATTAATTTCAATCAATGCACACATTAACCACATTGTACCCATTCCACATTCATCACGTTGAATTCAATCCATCACATAAGTGGTCTTAACTACGAACTCACAATATACACTTTCTAAGGTTCACAGAATTCATGTTGCACACAAATTTCCTAACCATGCATGCTATATGAAGAGTTTTAACTTAAGCCGTAGTCTAGGTCAAACCGCCTAATTCTCTACGACCACGCATGGGCCACCATTCTGTAACACCCCAAGCCAAGGCTCAGAATATCACGGAAATCATATAGCACAAGGTGGAATTAATGTAGAACATGATCTAAATGCAAATAAGGATTCAGTGAATCCATACAATAAAAGAAACAAGTATCAAAATATAACAGAAGCAAGTAATCGTCAAGGTTTACAAAACGACATCGAAAGAATACTATCAATCCTAAGTACAATGCAACATAAGGCAAATGGATCCTTGATCCATATAAGTCCAGTCCGGGTTCAACAGCAAGCAAACAATCAAACTCCACGTCCTGGGTAACCTGGTTACCTGAAAAGTGTACTATGCATAGTCAACGCAAGGTTGGTGAGTTCGTAGTAATGGTCCATTAGAAACCATTGCCAATCATCATAATATACGAGTAGAGGCAAAACATGACTTACAGTGAGCCTCTATGAAAAACACAACAACATCCACAATAAGATTACACAAAACCAGTAAAAAGTGTAATAAGCGATATACTCAAGTAATATACGTAACATCCACTCAAATCAAGTATCATATCCTCTTCAGTGGGATTCATATACAACATATCCTCTTCAGTGAGATTCATATACAACATATCCTCTTCAGTGAGATTCATATACAACATATCCTCTTCAGTGAGATTCATATACAACATATCCTCTTCAGTGAGATTCATATACAACATATCCTCTTCAGTGGGATGTATACGATACTTATGCATCAAACAACATCCATACATCACAAGTCCGTCAATCATCAAACACCAAACTAAATAAACTATACGTACATACACTTAGGAGGATTCTACTTTCTTCGAATCCTAGATGCTTATATATAGGGTCACCCGCAGCCTTCCCACCACATCTAGAACCCAATGAAGGCATAACCGACTTCCATGTATGCACGTCTATCCTAGCAGTAATAATAATCATAATAATATATATATCTCAATCCTTTACTAGAATCAACCATAATTACATTGCACATACATTTCATACAACTTTACTTTTAAGGAATCATAGATGCTTATATATAGGGTCACCCGCAGCCTTCCCACCACATCTATAATCCACTAAAGGTATCGTCGTCTTCCCTGTATGTACACTATCCTAATCACAATATCAAATCACTACAAGATCATATGGGGTAAAGCAACATCGCATAATAAATGAGTACGCGAATTATTAACGTCAGATCATGCCGTACGTATGTAAGACCATGATGTATATCAAATGCGTATCAATAACGTCATCAATGCAACAATAAAAGTATGTTTGAGTGTGCACCGCACAAGTCAAGTATAACAAAGCGTATATGAACATCCCAACACATTCCCAATATCCATCAATCACTCTAAACAACGCGTATATACACTTCGGAGGATTTTACTTTCATCGAGTTCTAGATGCTTATGTATAGGGTCATCCGCAGCCTTCCCACCACATCTAAAACCTTTTGAAAGTAAAATCGACCTCTATGTATACACTACTATCCTAATTTATTTAACAATATCACAATCTCATACAAACCCATCAAGCATTAAAGCAAAACTATCCATCATTCATCCAATGTCACCAACTAGACATTTTGTACGCGAGTAAAATCAAACAACACCAACAATCATTTACAAACACAAATAACAAGTATTCACATAAGTTTACACTTTTCAGCCCGAATCTCAAGCGAGTAGGGAACTACGGAACTCACCTTGATTTCCAAGCAAAACGACAAGTTAATATCGAGCTATAAATGTCCAACGACCGTCACGAGCCCACAACCTATCAATATATATATCATGGTGTCATCAAAATCAACTCTATAACCCTATACAAGTTGGTTAATTAAGTATGAGTCGCGCCAAAGTCCCACAACGCCTTAATGACTCTCCCGCATGAACTATAACACTTTGACCCGACATTTTTAGAAATGGAAAAGGATTCAGATCAAAAGGACCTTACCATGAGAAAGTAGACTCTCTCACGATTCCAACGATAGGTCATATGACTTATTTGGACTTACGGATCAAAAGTTATTAACATTTGAAAAACGACGCGCAAACTTTCCAGCTTCTAACCACTGCGCCGCAGTGAGCCTTTGCCAAGCTCACTGCGCCGCAGTGGGCTAGCCAAGAACTGGGCAGACCTTAGCCACTGCGCCGCAGTGGGCTAGGCCTACAAGCCACTGCGCCGCAGTGGCCCTTTTCTGGCCAGAACCACAAGCAGCACCAGCAGCAGCAACAACAACCCAAAACCCTTAAATTCGACCCAAACCAACTCAAATCGATTTGTAGGAACTTGTAACTTAGTTTGAAGCATAAATAAACACCATTAATCATAATTAAACATAACCCAATCCACAAATCCGACCAAAACATCAAAATCACACCAAAACCTTCAAACCCTAATTTGACCCAAAACAAGATTTAAGCCGATTTAGGACTTGTAAATGTTCAAGATGACTAGAAATGCATAAACAAACATAAATAGAAGTAAATGGGATGAATTTGACTTACCAAAACCTTCACCTAGTCTCTAACCCGAATTTGACCCGAAATGGCTAGAAATCTTGCACTTTGAAACCCAAATTTTTGATATGTTGTTAAGATGAGGTTGATGATGAAAACCCCAAACAAAATCTTGCTTAATTCCCAATATATGAGATAGAAATCTAGAGAGAGAGAGAGAGAGAGGTATGTGTTTGTGTGTGATTCTTGGAGGAGAAAAGAGAGAAAGAGGAGAGAAATGAAAGGGGGGGAGAAGAGATAAGGTGGGGATTGGGTCTTGGGTGGCTGGTGGGTCGTGGACTACCCACGGACCGACCCGTTTCTCTTCTCCAGCCAGATTACCATCGTTACACACTTAAACACCGCTCAAAACGCATTATTGACCCAAATACGACACGTTGCCATTTAATTCACGAAACGACCCAAATAGCTTCCACATTGTCATTTAATCACCAAAACGACCCGAATACTTCATTAACCTATATTGTTAGTCATATTACATGTAAAGTCAACGAGTCAAATTTCGCGGATGTTACAAGTAAGTGAGTCGAACTCAATAAATAAATCAAAGTTTGATAAATAAGTCGAACTTCAATAAAAATAGATCGATCTCGACATGTTATGACATGTAAGGTTACTGAAACATTGGCAAAACTAACAGAAAGTAATACTAAAATATTGACGAAAGTGTTTAACTTGTTCGTGTATTAATATCATATCAAGGTTTGTTGTTGTAAAAGTTTTCTTAATATTGCAATTAAAAAAAAAACTTTTTGTAGTTTTTGTTGTGGTACTTGTTTCATGAAAGTTTTAGATTATACATTTGTTATATCTTTATATGTATATATAAGCATTGATAATTTGATAAGTTATAGTTATAAATAACTTTAATAAGTTATAATATAGTTGGATGAAGTCTAATTATAAGCAAAGTTGATTTTTTTTATTTATTTATTAAAAAGATTTATTTACTTAATCAGTTGGATATTTGGGATAAACATAGTTTTATATTTTAGTATATTTCAATAAAGTTATTATTAAAAAAAGATTTAAAAGTGTAAATTGGTGATGAAAAATCAAAAAGTGTAAACTAATTTAGACATGTGTTGATTTAATTAATCTGGAGAAATTGAAGATGTGATTGGTTAATTGAGGTTAAGTCAGTTGTCTTTTAATATGTATTAAAATTAAGATTATGTAAGATTAAAATACATAGATTTATATATCGTATGATGGACACTCTCTAATTCAAAGGAAGTAGTTGATAAAGATGATAACCACATAGTGATACAGGGAACTGATCAAGGAGTGAATCTGATCCAAACTTCGTGGGTTACTTTGACCCAAGTCCAAACTTGAACCTGTTGGAATTCGTCTGCCCAAGACACATATTAAATTGACGTGGCTAGTACGTGATGATCCAAGTCAGGTCATACCCAATAACAAGCTAGACAAACACCAATGATATTTATTTATATGATATGATCTTTAAATAAATATCAATACTTGAAATATTTAGAAAGTAAGTTTCTAAATAATTGCACTTGAGATATGTAAATAAATTATATGGATGATTTATTTTGAGAGAAATGTCAATTTGTTTATTTGGCAAAATAAACACTTATGTGTGTTGTGTATAATATGTAATATGTTACATAAGATATGTAACAAGTTATGTTACATTTTATCTATAAAATGTACAAGTAAATGGTTTAAAATTTTTGCACACAAATTGTTTGTGACCACCCCATGTGGCCCCCCCCCCCCCCATGTGGTGAAGCATGCAAGTTTGATATAGATTGAACACTTGTACTAGCATAAGGACATACAACACATAACATAGTTTGTGTCAATTTCTTACATGCAATTGTAAGACCTTTTTTTCTCTCATACTCAACAAGCAACTCTCTTATCTTTTTCTCTTGAAATTTTCGGCCAAAGAGAGAGCAAAAGGGAAGGGTTTTCAAGTTCATATCCTAGCACATTTGGGGTGTTTGTTGGAAGCTTGGGGTATACAAGCTTGAGGTTCTTCTAGTTTGAAGACTTGCCATTTGAAGACATCATATTCTTCATTTCTACCTTTCATTAGCTTGGAAGAAGGTAGTCTTCTAAACACCCTATGGTTGTTGTTTTGTATGTATGTTATTCATATACATGGATCCTTATTGTTTGGGTTTTCTTTATAAGTTAAACTTTGGTTTTAACTATACCAACATATTGAAAGGTTCAATTTTTCCGCTGCGTTTTAATATTATAAGGATAATATTGCTTTGATAAAAACCCAAAAAATCCCAACAATGGCATCTAGAGCCGGTTATATGGATACATACATCAAAAGTTGATATTTTGTTTGGACAAAATCCAATGTTTTGGCCATTTTGGTTATGGCCGAAATTAATACACAAAAAAGGAGGTTCCTTTTTTTCTTGTGTATTTTAGTGTCACAACTTAGCCAAGAGACCTTGTGATTGTTTGTGATATGTGGATGTGTTTGTATTTTATTTAATTATTAAATGGTTGTAATAGTTAAATAGGATTTTCTTCATTCATTTGGTTATGTAATCTATTTATTTCATTTGGTATGTAATAAGTAGATTAGTTGCATTTTTTCTTGTAAATGTAATCTCCAAGAAAGCATCAAAAGGTTTGGGGCTGAAGTTGGAGGCCTAATGAAGAGACCCGTAAGTTCCCACTGCGGCGCAGTGGGAGTATGTCAAACCCACTGCGGCGCAGTGGGGGATTATGCAGCCGAAGACCGTGAGTTCCCACTGCGGCGCAGTGGGAGTGTATTAGACCCACTGCGGCGCAGTGGGTTATAATAATAAAAAAATTGAAGAAAGGTGTTCAAAACACATCACAAAAGGTTACTTGAAGCATTTGGATGCAAGATCAAGTGGGAGTTCACCGACACAAATTTTATGTCACTTTGTCCCTTAGGTTGAGACCTTTTGACACACTTGTTTCGGCTAACAAGTGTGGTCAAAATAGTTGGCTAATGTTGTGCACTTATTATTATGTTTGTCATGTTTGTATGGTTGTTTATTATTTTGTCATGTGGATGCTTAAAAACCAACAAACTAAAAGACACACATAAAGATTAAATTGGTTTTAATATTGACATTAACTTGGTAAATTAAAATGGGTTTTATTAAAAGTTAATGGTCACAATTATAAAAATGGATTTTATAAAAGAACCTTGAAATTTGGATTTCAAAATTCATTATGGTACATAGTTTTTTAACTAGAATATAAAAACTCAAACGACCCTTTAAAAAAACAAGTTAAACGCCATCCTTTTATACAACACTTAATTATTTGGGAACTCTTTGTAGGATAAAGGTCACCTAACTACTTTGAGGGAACTTATAAGTTAAGGTAAATTTATTGTACTTATGGGATAAAGGTCACCTAACCACTAGTATAAGATAAATTTACATGTGTGTATAAGTAGGACAACTTGATTTGGAAACCATGTGATTAGGGTCACCGAAGCATGATAACCAAAGGCGTTGATGGGATTAAACATGCCAACTTAATATAAGATATTAAACCGGTCCCATACCACTAGAAATTGTAAAAGTTGCAATTGTCAAACGTTGACTACCTTGTTAATTTAGATCATGGGATAAAGATCACCTAACCATCATTTAAATGTAACGTTGGATTCTAGATTTTAATTATTAATTGTCCATAAGACATAAAAGGGTATTAACAATTAAAATTTATATTGGATATCGAAAATACTAATAAAGAACTTTGTTAATCTTGTAGATGGCCGCTAACAACGCTATAAACCCCAACCAAAACGTCCATAATTTTTCACTAAGATCCATCCTTGAAAAGGATCGTCTAAACCAAAACAACTTTGTGGATTGGTTTCGTAACTTGAGAATTGTTCTTAGGCACGAAAAGAAATCCTATGTGTTAGACGATCCTATTCCTGATGAGCCCGAAGAAACTGAAGTTGAAGCCTATAATGATTGGGTTAAGTATGTCGAGGACTCCGTGCAAGTTAGTTGCATAATGTTAGCGAGTATGACTCCCGAACTCCAAAAGGAGTTCGAACACCATGGGGCCTACGACATGATTACCCAACTCAAGGAAATGTTCCAACAAAAGGCAAGGGTTGAGCGCTTCGAAACGGTTCGAGCGCTTCATGCATGTCGCATGGATGATTCACAACCCGTCTCAACTTATGTTCTTAAAATGAAAAGCTATATTGATCGCCTCGAAAGGCTAAATTGTCCCGTTTCAAATGAGCTAGCTACGGATATGATCCTTAACTCATTATCTAAGAGATTTGAAACCTTTGTGTTAAATTATAACATGAACGGATGGGACAAGACCGTTTCCGAGCTCCATGGGATGCTCAAAACGGCTGAGGCTAGTATGGGAGGAAAAGTTCAACCCGTTCTCATGATCAATGAAGGTGGAAACAAAAGGGCTAACTCCGGACCCAAGGCAAATGTTGCTAAGGGAAAGGGTAACAACAAAAGGAATTTCAAAGGCAAAGGAAAGGGAAAAATGGATACTCCAAAAGCGAAGAAGCAAAATGTTGCTAAGGGAAAGGGTAACAACAAAAGGAATTTCAAAGGCAAAGGAAAGGGAAAAATGGATACTCCAAAAGCGAAGAAGCAAAAGGTTGCTGTCAATGACCCATGCTTTGAGTGTGGGGAGGTAGGACATTGGAAACGTAATTGTCCAACCTATCTCAAAGAGTTAAAAGCTAAGAGGGATGCAGGGCAACCTCAGGTACAATATTTATGATATATATTGAGCTTAATACTGTTTTTTCTTACATATGGGTATTGGATACCGGATGTGGAACTCATATTTGTAATATGTTACAGGGGTTCAGAAGAAAGAAGCACATCAAGAAGGGAGACATTAGTCTCTTTATGGGCAATGGTGCATTGGTGCATGTTGAAGCCCAAGGAGACTATCTTTTGAAACTTCCAAATGGTTTGGAAATTGTATTGAACAATGTTTTGTATGCACCTAGTTTGACTAGGAGTATTATTTCTGTTTCCCGTTTAAGACATGTTGGATATGATTTTAATTTTGTTAACAATGATATCCATGTTTCGATGAATGATGTATTTTATTTTAAAGCTATGCCTTTAAATGGTATTTATGAATTAGTTCATGAAAACACAACATATGATAACTCAATGTACCAAGCTACCACCAAGAAACTTAAATTAGATTTAAGTGAAACCTATATTTGGCATTGTCGTCTTGGCCATATAAATAAGAATCGCATACTAACACTTCAAAAGAATGGTCTTTTGAAAACAAAATCAAATGATTCATTTAATGTATGTGAATCTTGTTTACAAGGCAAGATGACTAAAGCACCTTTCAAAGGCACTAATGAAAGGGCAAAAGATTTATTAGGTATCATACATTCGGATGTATGTGGTCCTTTTAAGCCAATGACTAGGAATGGTGAAAGATACTTCATTACATTCACCGATGACTATAGTCGTTACGGTTATGTATACTTATTAAAACATAAGAGTGAAGCTTTTGAAATGTTCAAAATTTTCAAGAATGAAGTAGAAAACCAACTCAGTAAGTCAATAAAAATTCTTCGTTCTGATAGAGGAGGTGAATACCTAAGTGATGTTTTTCAAGATCATCTTAGAAGTTGTGGGATTATCTCACAACTAACTCCACCTGGAACACCACAACATAATGGTGTGTCTGAAAGGAGGAATCGAACTCTATTAGATATGGTTCGTTCCATGATGAGTAAAGGCTCACTACCTCTATCATTTTGGGGATATGCCATAATCTCTGCTGCCCGAATTTTAAATATGGCTCCCACCAAGAAAGTGGAGAAAACACCTTTTGAAATATGGCATGGAAGAGTTCCATCTTTGTCATATTTAAAGGTATGGGGTTGTGAGGCTTATGTAAGACATGATGCCTCAAACAAATTAGAACCCCGATCCACTAAATGTATCTTTGTAGGATATCCTAAAGATGATTTGGGATATTATTTCTACAATCCTATTGAGCAAAATGTTTTTGTTGCTCGAAAGGCTGAGTTCTTGGAGACTAAATTCCTTATGGAAGGAACTAGTTCTAGAACAGTGGAACTTGAAGAAGATCAAGAACCACTGACAGATACACACTTGGGTGACACTAGTTTTCAACAAAAGGATGTTGAAGATGATCAAAGGGTTGATCAAGACACACAAAACGTTCGTAGATCTGGTAGAGCTACTTATCCACCTGAGAGATATGGATTTCTCATGGATGAATGCTATATGGTAGTTTCTGATGAACCTACCACCTACCATGATGCAATGTCCAAATCAGATTCGGACAAATGGCTAGAGGCCATGAACGCTGAGATGCAATCCATGTATGACAACCAAGTTTGGGAATTGGTTGTTGAACCTCCTAATTCCAAAGTAGTTGGAAGTAAATGGGTGTTCAAATTGAAACACGATATGCATGGAAACTTGCTTACTTATAAAGCTAGACTTGTAGCAAAAGGTTTCACTCAAACTCGAGGGGTCGACTATGATGAAACTTTTTCGCCTGTGGCAATGCTAAAGTCTATTAGGATATTATTTGCCATAGCCGCACATTATGACTATGAGATATGGCAAATGGATGTCAAAACCGCTTTTCTAAATGGATATCTTGAGGAAGATGTCTATATGGATCAGCCTGAAGGTTTTGTCGATCCTAAACATCCTAATAAAGTATGCAAGTTAAAGAAATCAATCTATGGATTGAAACAAGCATCAAGAAGCTGGAATCGTCGTTTTGATGAAGAAGTCAAGAAATTTGGCTTCATCAAAACGCTGATGAAGCTTGTGTGTATAAGAAGGCTAGTGGGAGCATCATTACTTTTCTAGTATTATATGTCGATGACATTCTACTATTTGGAAATGACATTCCAACCTTGGAAGGTGTAAAAGCCTGGCTTGGAAGTTGCTTTTCCATTAAGGATCTTGGTGAAGCCGCCTATATTTTGGGAATAAGAATCTATAGGGATAGATCAAGGCGCTTAATAGGTTTGAATCAAAGTGCATACATAGACAAGATCTTGAAAAGGTTCAAGATGGAAAACTCTAAGAAAGGTTTGGTACCCATTCAAAGAGGAACTATATTGAGTACTTCTCAATCTCCTAGCTCAAAAGTTGAGCAAGAGAAAATGAGTGGAATCCCATATGCATCTGCTATAGGATCCATCATGTATGCTATGATATGCACGAGACCGGACGTGTCATGCGCTTTGAGCATGACAAGTAGATACCAGCAAAATCCAGGAGATAGTCATTGGATGGCTGTCAAGAATATATTGAAATATCTTAGAAATACTAAAGATATGTTCTTAATATATGGATCTGGTGAGGAGGAACTCGTTGTAAAGGGTTACACGGATGCGAGTTTCCAAACTGATTGAGATGATTCTCGATCACAATCGGGGTACATCTTCATTCTAAACGGAGGAGCTGTTTCATGGAAAAGCTCAAAGCAGGATGTGGTTGCGTTGTCCACTACAGAGTCTGAATACATCGCCGCTTCTTTGGCAGCACAAGAAGCTGCATGGTTGAAGAAATTCATTGCTGATCTAGGGGTTGTTCCTTCCATTCAAGAACCCCTAGAAATTCTTTGTGATAACGAGGGCGCGATTGCTCAAATCAAAGAACCTCGTGCGCATCAAAAGACTAGACACATTGAGCGGAGATTCAACTACATAAGGGATGAAGTTGAAAAAGGAAAGATATGTATTTGCAAAGTTCACACCGATCAAAATGTTGCGGACCCACTCACGAAGCTCCTTGAAAGGCCTAAGCATGAGAGTCATACTTGTGCCATGGGACTTCGATATTCTAGTGATTGGATTTGATCTATTTTAAGTATTTGGATATCGGAACACTTGTAGTTATTAACACATTTATATGAATATTGGTATTTTGCATTTAAATTGTGTTATGTTCCATTTTGCATTTAAATTGTGTTATGTTCCATTTTTGCATGTTTAAATCCATGAATAAGTTAATTATTCTAAATGTCCGTAGTCGATCATATTTGTGGGAACAAATATGAATGTAAGACTATTATGAACTTGGATTGGTAGATATTCAAAAGGTTTTGAATATAGAGCAAAGTGTTGCTACCAAGGTTCATAGATATTTGTGGGATACAAATATTGGACTGACCTGCTCTCAAGCATTACTACATAGAATCTCTATGATTGATCATAAGTAATCTTGAGTTAAAAGGCGAATATCATTGTATCCTCAGACCTGAGATACATATTGGGTCTTGAAATTCACTGAATGTTATACTTTGATTTAGTTCTTCGCTGTTCTGAAACATGGCAGTACATAAGGCTAAACTCAGGTATGATATAAGGTGATTGTGAAAGACGTATGTAGTCAAAATGGAATTTGTCCCTCTTATTCGTTGAGAGTAAGATGTCTAAGGCCTGCTACAAAGTTAAATCAATGGAGAATGATCACTCTGTGTCTCTAAGATTTAACATGACATCTGTGACAAAAGGATAAATGATCGATTCACCTAAATCATTTCAAGTAAGGGACTTGAAGAGGATGATGTTATTGAATGGCACTTCGTCATACGTATTAGGGGTAGCAAACCGTTGTTAGGCGGTATTTGCTGCTTGCGTCAATCTTCTATGAATCTTGTGCAAGTGGGAGATTGTTGGAATTCGTCTGCCCAAGACACATATTAAATTGACGTGGCTAGTACGTGATGATCCAAGTCAGGTCATACCCAATAACAAGCTAGACAAACACCAATGATATTTATTTATATGATATGATCTTTAAATAAATATCAATACTTGAAATATTTAGAAAGTAAGTTTCTAAATAATTGCACTTGAGATATGTAAATAAATTATATGGATGATTTATTTTGAGAGAAATGTCAATTTGTTTATTTGGCAAAATAAACACTTATGTGTGTTGTGTATAATATGTAATATGTTACATAAGATATGTAACAAGTTATGTTACATTTTATCTATAAAATGTACAAGTAAATATTTTAAAATTTTTGCACACAAATTGTTTGTGACCACCCCATGTGGCCCCCCCCCCCCATGTGGTGAAGCATGCAAGTTTGATATAGATTGAACACTTGTACTAGCATAAGGACATACAACACATAACATAGTTTGTGTCAATTTCTTACATGCAATTGTAAGACCTTTTTTTCTGTAACACCCCAAGCCGAGGCTCGGAATATCACGGAAATCACATAGCACCAGGTGGAATTACAATAGAACAAGCTAAATGCAATTAGAGGATTCAGTGAATCCATACAAACGATAAACAAGTAACAAAATACAACAGGAGCAAGTAAACATCAAGATTACAACCGACAACAAAAGAAGGCTATCAATCCTAAATACAATGCAACATAAGGCAAATGGATCCTTGATCCATATCAGTCCAGTCCGGGTTCAACAGAAAGCAAACATTCAAACTCCACGTCCTGAATAACCTGGTTACCTGAAAAGTGTACTAAGCATAGTCAACACAAGGTTGGTGAGTTCGTAGTAATGGTTCGTAAAGAACCAACATCAATAATCGACATATAAGAATAGAGACTAGACATGACTTACAGTGAGCCTCCACATAACACAACATCACCCAACAACAAGATTACAACCGACAACAAAAGAAGGCTATCAATCCTAAATACAATGCAACATAAGGCAAATGGATCCTTGATCCATATCAGTCCAGTCCGGGTTCAACAGAAAGCAAACATTCAAACTCCACGTCCTGAATAACCTGGTTACCTGAAAAGTGTACTAAGCATAGTCAACACAAGGTTGGTGAGTTCGTAGTAATGGTTCGTAAAGAACCAACATCAATAATCGACATATAAGAATAGAGACTAGACATGACTTACAGTGAGCCTCCACATAACACAACATCACCCAACAACAAGATTACAACCGACAACAAAAGAAGGCTATCAATCCTAAATACAATGCAACATAAGGCAAATGGATCCTTGATCCATATCAGTCCAGTCCGGGTTCAACAGAAAGCAAACATTCAAACTCCACGTCCTGAATAACCTGGTTACCTGAAAAGTGTACTAAGCATAGTCAACACAAGGTTGGTGAGTTCGTAGTAATGGTTCGTAAAGAACCAACATCAATAATCGACATATAAGAATAGAGACTAGACATGACTTACAGTGAGCCTCCACATAACACAACATCACCCAACAACAAGATTACAACCGACAACAAAAGAAGGCTATCAATCCTAAATACAATGCAACATAAGGCAAATGGATCCTTGATCCATATCAGTCCAGTCCGGGTTCAACAGAAAGCAAACATTCAAACTCCACGTCCTGAATAACCTGGTTACCTGAAAAGTGTACTAAGCATAGTCAACACAAGGTTGGTGAGTTCGTAGTAATGGTTCGTAAAGAACCAACATCAATAATCGACATATAAGAATAGAGACTAGACATGACTTACAGTGAGCCTCCACATAACACAACATCACCCAACAACAAGATTACACAAGACAAGTAAATGTGTAATGAGAATGCACAAATGATATGCGTATCAATGTAAGTGCCAAATGTATGAATAAGCAAACATGCCTATCCTAAGCGTGACCTTCAATCACGTATGCAACGATACCCTTCTGCCATCGCAATGGACAAGGCTGTATCTCAAAATCATCGAGATATATATGTCTATATACTCGGGGTCAAGACTACATCCAAAATGGGTGCATACATCTATGCACCAGGATGCCGGCAAATCCCCTGCCGAGGGTCCAACAATAATGTATGCAATGCTTACAATCAATGTAAATGCATAAATCATAAACCAAC
The DNA here is from genome assembly GCA_034093135.1 of Erigeron breviscapus. Lineage (NCBI taxonomy): Eukaryota > Viridiplantae > Streptophyta > Magnoliopsida > Asterales > Asteraceae > Erigeron > Erigeron breviscapus. The sequence continues at coordinate 54,040,414 of CM067174.1, read as the reverse complement.
GATCGATATACGATGAATATGAATCAATAATCAATATTCGCCAATCCTGAGTCATCAATCAATAAACGTCAATCATAAACCAATAATCACCATTCATCAACATCGGCCATTAATACTTAACCAAACTATTAACCAAGTCAATCAACCTATGATGAACCATAAACTAATAATCAATAATCGTCAATCTTAACCCACTAATCAACATTCGACAACCATAAGCCACCAACCACAATTTAAACCAACTATACGTACATATACTTCAGAGGATTCTACTTCCTTTGAGTCTCAGATGCTTATATATAGGGTCACCCGCAGCCTTCCCACCACATCTAAAACCCGACGAAGGCATAACCGACTTTCATGTATGTACATCTATCCTAATATTACTAGATATTTAACAAATATAAACTAAGTCGTTCGAACGTGAAAATCATCTCAACAATTCAATACTCAAACCAATTTAACCAATCAAACGAAAGGAAACATCACACCAATCCAACAACTAAAACAATCAATCAATCAATCAATCAATCAATAAATGCAAGTAAACACACCAGGTTTACACTTTTCAGCCCAGATCTCAAGTGAGTAGGGAGATACGAAACTCACCTTGATCGGCAAAGAAGCTTAAGTCGAGTTAATAAGAGATTAATAACGAGTAATAGGATCCGCACGGCCACAACCTATAAATGTACATCATAATACCATAATGTCAACTATACAATCTTAAACAGGTTGGGTTAGCACAATTAGGTCAAATCTCAAACCCTAAACGCCTTTACAACTTAAACGAGCAAGAATAAGACACTTGACTCGACATTTTTAGAAGTGGAAGAAGGTTCATATAAAACGAGTGTCATAACATGAAACTAGACTCTCCTACGATTCTAACGATAGGTCATATGTCTAAAACGGACTTACGGTTCAAAAGTTATTGACGTTTGAAAATATTGACAAAACCAGTCCCTAACGGGCGTTACAAAACTAACGGCCGTCACATCTCATCTAACCCTGGTCCCTGTAACGTCCGTGTAACTGCCGTTACAAAGTGTAACGGGCGTTACACAATGTAAGGCGTTACACAATGTAACGGCCGTTACAAACCATCAGTTCAGCATCTGCAGTTTTTCATGAACCAAAACCCTAAAACTCGACCCAAATCGATCCAAAACGACCTGCAGGGACTTGTAACTCATTTTGAAGCATAAATAAACATCATTAACCATAAATACACATAACCTAATCCCCAAATCCGTTCATAACATCACCGAATCTTCCAAAACGCTCAATCCCTACTTAAACCCTAATTTGACCTAAATTTGGTTTTAAGCCGATTTAGGACTTGTAAATACTCGAAATGACCAGAAATGAGTATTCTAACATAAATAGATACAAAAGGAATGATTTAGACTTACCAAAACGTCTTTCACAAGCTAGAACCCGATTAGTGGCTAAATAGGTAAGAAATCTTGAACTAAGACCTTTAAATCTTCAATACGACGATAATGAGATGAAGGCGACGATGATTCTCGAGTTAAACTAATTCTAAAACACCAAAATGATGCAAGAGAAGATGGAGAAATGAGATGGGTTTTCTTTTGCTTTTACTTGAGAGAAAAAGAAAGAAAAGAAGGTAGAATGAAATGAGAGGAGGGAAAGGAAGATAAGGGGGAGGGAAAAAGATGGGTCGGCTGGTGGGTCGGGTGCGGGTATGGGTCGACCCGTTTCCATTTACAAGCTAACTTACACATCGTTTTACATTTAGTCCCCAATTAAGTCATACCATCGATCCAAGGAACATACCACATTGTCATCTAAACACAAAACGACCCAAAACATTTCATTAATTTAAATTGTTAGTCAAATTGCACGTAAAGTCAAATGGTCAAAATTCACGGATGTTACATTATTCCCCCGTTGAAAGAATTTCGTCCCGAAATTCAACAAAACCCTAATTAGCAAATAAATGCGGATACTTAGACTTCATGTGATCCACTCGCTCCCAACCGAACTCGGCTCCACGCCTAGCGTTCCACCTAATCCTATCAATCGTATAGAGCTTATTCTTAAGTTTCTTGACTCGGCGGTCCAAGATCTCTACCGGTTCTTCAATAGAATTCAAATTCGAATCAACCCTAATCTCGTCCCTAGGCACATGATATGTAGGGTCCGCCAAACACTCGCGTAGGTTGCAAATATGAAACACATCATGTACACCGCTAAGCTCTTGTGGTAATTCTATTCGATAAGCAACTTTTCCAACCCTTCGAGGATCTTGAAAGGACAATTATACCTCGGCCCGAGTTTGCCTCGCTTCGCGAATCGGATGACGCCTTTCCACGGTGATACTTTCAAACGTACCAAGTCACTCACCTTCAACTCTAACGGTCTCAGCCTCACATCGGCATACTCCTTACTTAGCATGTGAGCTAGCTGGGCTATCCTCTCATCTTGAGAAGTTGTTCTTGTCGTTCTTATTAGAAATCCTGACCCGTTACTTTGGCTTTCCTTGCTTCTTGGTTCGTCCCAGTGGAGAATAACATCTCTACTACTTAGTGTTTCGGTTAGTGACATTCGAATACTCGCTTAACAACCATCATTGTACAGGATTTCCGCCATGGTTATAAGTACATTATCTTCACATGTGATCAAGTCTCACGATGGGTTGAGTGCCCGTTGCTCATTGGATGGCTCCCTGATTTGGGGTTGAGCGACTTTCTTTATCTGGAAGGACAGAAATCGAGTCTTCGTGTACCTAACCCATTTCTTCTAAACACCAATGTGCCGAGTTGTCAAATTTTACCGGTTTCGTCGTATCATGATCACTTCTTGACGTCGGCGACTTTACGGCGAAGTCCATTCCAATTCGTTTTTCTTCCAATCTCTCTCCCGTCTTTCACTACATGCTTATTCACGTCTCAGAAGTCTATAAGGGCTTTGACTACGCGCGCGATGTTGGGAAGTTGAGCATAAATGAAATTTAAGTTATCGAGATGGGACAAGCCCGGTAAGTCACCCGGAAAGTCCTCGGGAGACTCAAGATTAACAAGGATGACGTTAGCTTTCAGATTCTTGGGACGGTAGCTCTAAGGACACCTAAGTTGGAAGACTTACACGGAACCCTGAGAATCCTACCGTTAGATATTTTACACTAGTAACCCTACTACGCAACTTTAGAACTGTCTCACTCGGTGGCATTCAGATTACACTCGCTTTTTCGCCAAGAATCTTTATATCATAGGCACCAAGTAAATGAGGAGTTTTGTCGTCTTTTAGAGTCGAGATAGATACACGGGGTATTTGAATAAATTTAGTTAGTGAGTCGCTAAACAGTCAAAATTGCAAACATATAATTCCAAAACACACGAACGAATGTAACTCAAAGGAGCAACGTTAGAATAAACGAGATTCATAGTCGGTTTCGATATCGAATAGTGTAGTAACATAACAACCATTAGGAGGAATGTACCTTAACCAACGTTAGGATCACTTTGGTCTCCTTTGCCATTCTCTGCGAAAGCTCGGCTACGAAGTTGAACTTGATGGTCTTGCTGGCCACGGCTTTGGTTATAAACGACTATTTGTAGTTGCTCGGGAGGAACCGCCACCTGGGCTTGTGGTTCAGTCCATCTAGGACAAGCATCTCTGTAGTGGTCGGGGCTACCACACACAAAACAAACACCTTGATGGCTCCGAGGGTGGTCAGCTTGGGGATAGATGGTTTGAAGAGGCGTTACATTCAATGGTGTCGCTTTCGGTGCTCTACAAATCTTAGCCTCGTGCCCGATTCGATTACAATTAAAGCAAGTCCCACATTGGATAGTGGGAGAGTGATGGCGATTACACCTTCCACACAAGGGGTGAGGTCCCACGTAAGTTTCCCTTGCCGGCTCTGCCACTTCAGCTTGTTGTCCAACCCATTTCGGACAATTTCTTATGTAGTGTGCACGACTACCACATCCAAAACACTCGCCTCTTTGTTGATTACCTTGGGGAGGGACGACATGAATAGGAGTCACATTCGTTGGGCCCGTTCTCGGGGCTCTACAATTCTTGGACGTGTGGCCAACTTGGTTGCAATTAAAACACGCCCGACATTGAAAGTTGATGGGGTGGTGATTGTCACATCCTTTACATGACGGATGAGATCCTACATAAGCTTTCTTCACCGGTCCCATCGCCGCCCTGGATCTACCCTTATTATGACCATAGGGGTCAAACCTGCCCGCTTTCCTTGCCTCACTAGGTTCTCCGATTTCTTTCCTTTTTGATGAGGCTCTACCCGACACCTTCTCGTCACCCATATTTACTCTAGTTCCACGCGTCTCATTGTTTCCTTGGAGGCTTGCCGTGACTTGGGCTACGATAGTGGGTATGGCGTTTACCACTGCTTGGGCAATCACAGTTGCTAAATCCGGCTCATCGCTATGGCTAGTCGTATTCCTTCTTGATCTCACCATTTTCTACAAGGTAAGTAACGCGTTGACCCGAAAGTTAGCTCACAATGCTCACATATTAGTCACACAAGTAATTAATGCTCTCATACCATATAACATACTCATTTCATCTCATTAGACTAAGGTAAGAGTGTTAGAATCCTATGAAATTGGTTACTTATTATTTTTATCATGTCAAGTTCATTATCATTGGTTATCTTTAATTCATGTAATCGTGTCAATACATCCTACTATAAAACTAACTTGCTAACTTCATTCATACAATCGCCCGTATCCCTATACATTTTACACGTGCATTACCAATTACCTCATAATCCGCATATAATCAAGTTTAACTAGGCCTCATACGTTTTTAAGTTCACATACCATTAAGGAACATATCCCTATTGTTCACCGATTACGATTAACATTATTAGTGTTGGAATATCATCCGTTTATAATACATATGAGTTAGGGTGTTTACAACCTTGATACTCTCTTAGGGTGCATATCAACTCATTTATCACATTGTATCCTAACCGTTTATCAACACGTTTAAGTCAAATCACAACAAAAGCATTTACGACCTCAACTTGACCACTACGGGCCATACATACATACATACACGTCACACATGCATAACATATATGTTACTAAATCATACTAGTCAACATGTCATTCCACTGCTAAATCCAATAATAGTAGTAGTTCTAGAGTTTATGACCCGGGGGTTAGCTTCACAGTTTCTCTCATGTTAACCGCCTTATTAGTTAGTGTTTTAACGTCGACACACTACACATGTTCAATGTCTTTTACTAAGGCCAACATATAAATATTCTCAATTAACTGTCATATATCATGTTATCATACCAACATACCCTACGTGTTTCACATTACTACACTAAGGACAGTATATCAAAGTTCTCAAGTAATCGTTATCTATCATTTTCTCGTGCTAAGTTCACAACAATTTACCATCGCCAAAACCAGTTACTCGTATTAAACACATCTCATTACAAGCAACTAAAACAAGTCACTAACACGAGTGATTTAAAGTATAATCTGAATTCGATATGCTCTCTAGTTATTGACCAGGTATGTATACAGGGTGTACCAACGGCTAACCCTCCACCTAATCAACTCCCATTAAGCATATCGGTTCCTTATTATACTCTAAGCCATGCATGCGCAATCCATGATGTTATTAACTTGTTATAATATTGGGTGACCATAAAAGAGTTGATCGGGTTCTTTTAGGGTTGCCACAATATTATACTAAGTTAATAACATAACTTCATTTTGCTCTAAATCATTAAACTAGCACCAATCAATAACAACAATCCATATTAATGACAATCAAATTCAATCAAAGCACACATTAACCACATTGTATCCATTCCACATTCATCACGTTGAATTCAAGCCATCACATAAGTGGTCTTAACTACGAACTCACAAGGGGATCCACATAATTCACATTGCACACAAATTTCCTAACCATGCATGCTATATGAAGAGTTTTAACTTAAGCCGTAGTCTAGGTCAAACCGCCTAATTCTCTACGACCACGCATGGGCCACCATTCTGTAACACCCCAAGCCGAGGCTCGGAATATCACGGAAATCACATAGCACCAGGTGGAATTACAATAGAACAAGCTAAATGCAATTAGAGGATTCAGTGAATCCATACAAACGATAAACAAGTAACAAAATACAACAGGAGCAAGTAAACATCAAGATTACAACCGACAACAAAAGAAGGCTATCAATCCTAAATACAATGCAACATAAGGCAAATGGATCCTTGATCCATATCAGTCCAGTCCGGGTTCAACATAAGCAAACATTCAAACTCCACGTCCTGAATAACCTGGTTACCTAAAAAGTGTACTAAGCATAGTCAACACAAGGTTGGTGAGTTCGTAGTAATGGTTCGTAAAGAACCAACATCAATAATCACAATATAAGAATAGAGACTAGACATGACTTACAGTGAGCCTCCACATAACACAACATCGCCCAACAACAAGATTACACAAGACAAGTAAATGTGTAATGAGAATGCACAAATGATATGCGTATCAATGTAAGTGCCAAATGTATGAATAAGCAAACATGCCTATCCTAAGCGTGACCTTCAATCACGTATGCAACGATACCCTTCTGCCATCGCAATGGACAAGGCTGTATCTCAAAATCATCGAGATATATATGTCTATATACTCGGGGTCAAGACTACATCCAAAATGGGTGCATACATCTATGCACCAGGATGCCGGCAAATCCCCTGCCGAGGGTCCAACAATAATGTATGCAATGCTTACAATCAATGTAAATGCATAAATCATAAACCAACGATTGATATACGATGAATATGAATCAATAATCAATATTCGCCAATCCTGAGTCATCAATCAATAAACGTCAATCATAAACCAATAATCACCATTCATCAACATCGGCCATTAATACTTAACCAAACTATTAACCAAGTCAATCAACCTATGATGAACCATAAACTAATAATCAATAATCGTCAATCTTAACCCACTAATCAACATTCGACAACCATAAGCCACCAACCACAATTTAAACCAACTATACGTACATATACTTCAGAGGATTCTACTTCCTTCGAGTCTCAGATGCTTATATATAGGGTCACCCGCAGCCTTCCCACCACATCTAAAACCCGACGAAGGCATAACCGACTTTCATGTATGTACATCTATCCTAATATTACTAGATATTTAACAAATATAAACTAAGTCGTTCGAACGTGAAAATCATCTCAACAATTCAATACTCAAACCAATTTAACCAATCAAACGAAAGGAAACATCACACCAATCCAACAACTAAAACAATCAATCAATCAATCAATCAATCAATCAATCAATCAATAAATGCAAGTAAACACACCAGGTTTACACTTTTCAGCCCGGATCTCAAGTGAGTAGGGAGATACGAAACTCACCTTGATCGGCAAAGAAGCTTAAGTCGAGTTAATAAGAGATTAATAACGAGTAATAGGATCCGCACGGCCACAACCTATAAATGTACATCATAATACCATAATGTCAACTATACAATCTTAAACAGGTTGGGTTAGCACAATTAGGTCAAATCTCAAACCCTAAACGCCTTTACAACTTAAACGAGCAAGAATAAGACACTTGACTCGACATTTTTAGAAGTGGAAGAAGGTTCATATAAAACGAGTGTCATAACATGAAACTAGACTCTCCTACGATTCTAACGATAGGTCATATGTCTAAAACGGACTTACGGTTCAAAAGTTATTGACGTTTGAAAATATTGACAAAACCAGTCCCTAACGGGCGTTACAAAACTAACGGCCGTCACATCTCATCTAACCCTGGTCCCTGTAACGTCCGTGTAACTGCCGTTACAAAGTGTAACGGGCGTTACACAATGTAACGGCCGTTACAAACCATCAGTTCAGCATCTGCAGTTTTTCATGAACCAAAACCCTAAACGCCTTTACAACTTAAACGAGCAAGAATAAGACACTTGACTCGACATTTTTAGAAGTGGAAGAAGGTTCATATAAAACGAGTGTCATAACATGAAACTAGACTCTCCTACGATTCTAACGATAGGTCATATGTCTAAAACGGACTTACGGTTCAAAAGTTATTGACGTTTGAAAATATTGACAAAACCAGTCCCTAACGGGCGTTACAAAACTAACGGCCGTCACATCTCATCTAACCCTGGTCCCTGTAACGTCCGTGTAACTGCCGTTACAAAGTGTAACGGGCGTTACACAATGTAACGGCCGTTACAAACCATCAGTTCAGCATCTGCAGTTTTTCATGAACCAAAACCCTAAAACTCGACCCAAATCGATCCAAAACGACCTGCAGGGACTTGTAACTCATTTT
>CM067174.1:53999568-54029568 GCA_034093135.1 Erigeron breviscapus | reverse complement strand
ATCAATCAATCAATCAATCAATCAATCAATCAATCAATCAATCAATCAAAACCAAGTCAACCGAACGAAATGAATGAACCGTCACATCAACAACAATCAACAATCAATCAATCAATCAATCAATAGATACAAAAGGAATGATTTAGACTTACCAAAACGTCTTTCACAAGCTAGAACCCGATTAGTGGCTAAATAGGTAAGAAATCTTGAACTAAGACCTTTAAATCTTCAATACGACGATAATGAGATGAAGGCGACGATGATTCTCGAGTTAAACTAATTCTAAAACACCAAAATGATGCAAGAGAAGATGGAGAAATGAGATGGGTTTTCTTTTGCTTTTACTTGAGAGAAAAAGAAAGAAAAGAAGGTAGAATGAAATGAGAGGAGGGAAAGGAAGATAAGGGGGAGGGAAAAAGATGGGTCGGCTGGTGGGTCGGGTGCGGGTATGGGTCGACCCGTTTCCATTTACAAGCTAACTTACACATCGTTTTACATTTAGTCCCCAATTAAGTCATACCATCGATCCAAGGAACATACCACATTGTCATCTAAACACAAAACGACCCAAAACATTTCATTAATTTAAATTGTTAGTCAAATTGCACGTAAAGTCAAATGGTCAAAATTCACGGATGTTACATTTTCTCTCATACTCAACAAGCAACTCTATTATCTTTTTCTCTTGAAATTTTCGGCCAAAGAGAGAGCAAAAGGGAAGGGTTTTCAAGTTCATATCCTAGCACATTTGGGGTGTTTGTTGGAAGCTTGGGGTATACAAGCTTGAGGTTCTTCTAGTTTGAAGACTTGCCATTTGAAGACATCATATTCTTCATTTCTACCTTTCATTAGCTTGGAAGAAGGTAGTCTTCTAAACACCCTATGGTTGTTGTTTTGTATGTATGTTATTTATATACATGGATCCTTATTGTTTGGGTTTTCTTTTATAAGTTAAACTTTGGTTTTAACTATACCAACATATTGAAAGGTTCAATTTTTCCGCTGCGTTTTTAATATTATAAGGATAATATTGCTTTGATAAAAACCCAAAAATCCCAACAGAATCCCTACTACCAGGTTAATTTATACTGCGATTTCTTTTATTTTTTATGTATTTATTTTATCTTTTAGTTAGTATTGTCCCCCCCCCCCCCCCCCCCCCCCCTCCCTTTTAATTTTAAAGGTAGTGGTCAGGCAATTACTTTTCCTTTCTTTTGTATTGCAAGAAAACTGAACGAATTGATCATTATTGAATGAAACTTGCAAACAAACTTCTCATTTGAGAAAATCTAAGCTGAAGTGTTATTCCTATATTGGCCAAGTAGAGAGGTGTTCTTTGGAGTCTAAATAGATTGTTGGTGGTGAACTCTCTATCCTATTTTGTTTAGTGGAATAGACGAGTGGTGTACTCTGTATCTCGTTTCTACCCGTTGATTATCATCTTGTGTCAATAAGTTACATTCTTAAGCCCCTGTTTATCATCTTACTTATCTTCTATCTATTATAATAGTTTTTGTCTATCATATACAATTGTAAATATTAATTACAATATCATAAATATATTAAAAGGCAACTGACCTAATCTTAATTAACCAATTACAACTCTTAATTTTTTTAAATTAATTAATTCAACACATGTCTAAATTCATTTACACTTTTTAATTTTTCATCACAATTTACACTTTAACACAATTTAAAATAATTAATTTACACTTTTTAGTTTTCCATCACCAATTTACACTTTAACCCAATTTAAAATAATTAATTTACACATTTTTTGTTTTCCATCACCAATTTACACTTTAATTCAATTTAAATATAATTAATACTTTATTGCATAATGTCTATATAATAACATATAGCTAAAAGTTAGAGAGATGTTACAACATTTGATTAATACGAATTAATATTTATATCAATATTTTATTTATATTATTTTTTATTGTAAGACTTATGACAATAGCTTATTAAAAATATAAATAATATAATAAAATATATATAACAAAACCTACAAATAAAATCACAATACACGAATATTGAAAACCCACGAACCAACTGCTACTTTTATTGTTTTTAAGAACCATGGCTAACGAAAATAAAATTACTTTTTGCAAGACATCAATGAGAATTCGGTCAATTGGATAATCAAGGTTAAAATATTGCTTTTCTAGAAGAGTTTGTATAAAAAAACCCTGTTACACCGTCCAACCTTGATATGATTTAGCATTCAGTATTTACATTTGAATATTTAATTTTTTTTAAGTATATTTTTACATTTAACAAAAGTATTTTTTTGTTCCATATATACATTTTTATATTGATAATGTTATAAAAAATGTATATTTGATACGGGTCCTAAAATCTGTACAATCTTAAATATGCATAAAAGTAATTATAATATCATAAATCCGTTATAAGGTATAGATCATAAGCATGTCAATTTAAGATATAAACTTAACAAGTGTATAAATAACCTATAACAAAATATATCTACGAAATTACATAAGAAAATAGACATAGACGTATGAGTATATTATCCTTTCAAAACTGGATTTAAATTTTAACATGTAAAACAAAAAGGAAAACATTAGCAAACAATAATAAAAAAAAAATGTCGCCTGAGAGAATCGAACTCTCGCGGGTGAAACCCATCGGCTTAGAAAGCGGACGCCTTAACCACTCGGTCAAAGCGACACTTTTTGTCTTTTTCTTTCCAACAAACATAGATAAATCCACTTTACGTTATCAAATTAAGGGATAAACTTACACGCTTGAAACTATGGAAACATGTCTGACATCTCACGTTTGATCTAAGTGGTTATCTTTTCCATAGCCATAGGGTTTTACTTGTGCTCAAAAAACCATGAGGTATGCCAATTCACACCCTCTTTTTTGGTTGCAGGCACAATAACAATAGAACCAAATTCCTAAGACAGAGTATGAGAGAGATGAGATGTAAACAGTTTTGCCTCTACCTAGAGGTAGAGAGACTGCTTCCATAAGGACCTCCGGACAAGAAGTGGTAAAAGTAGGAGAGAGTTTAGTTACCATACTTGTTCGCACCTGACAACATTAATGGTGTGTTCTTAAGTTTAGGTTATAATAGAATGGAAATGATTGGAAGTGAAGTAAAGGAGGGTAGCAAACATACCGCATAACACACTTTATCGCACATCTAGCAATACATAATTAATGGAACATTTTGAACATATTAAACATCAACATAAAAACATAACCTGCACAAAACCAAACATGTGTGGTGAGAGCACAATTACAAGAGGCATGTACAAGAACTTCTATTAACCCCTCCGAGCAAGTCATAGAGGGCAAATATGAATGGTATCAACCCAGCATATATACATACAAGTAGGAATTAACTAGGAAGTTCTGAGGCCTGATGGGTGTGCTAATCAACCTATGAAACAAAGTAGTTTAGGCCACCTTGTAGGCAAGAACACTACCCCTGAAATTCCTAGAAGGTGCAAATAAGTCATATGAGCATATAGGAAAGGCATCATGCATGACTTTTTTGGCTGCAGGCATATTGCTTTATATAAGATGAATCAGCTACTTGTGTTTCTGATGTAATTATATATGTATTGTATTGATCCAATTCAGTGCTTTGTTAAGCATATATTATAGACGGTAAAATAGGTGGTTCGGGTAATTTTGAAATGGTTAGAGTTTAGGCCGGGCCAACAAGCTAATATTAGATACTTTCATGGTGCATGTTGTCAGAAAGTATGACTGCACAAAGAATGTCAGATGTGTTGACGGATATGCTTAGCACTTTTGATCCTAAAAATAGAATGGTAATAACTTGTTAGTTCATCTCTTTACTTTAATCATTTCATTGTTACCTTTTATGACAACATCTAATGTTCTTAATGACTCCAACTTCAATTCTAATTATCTTGTCCCAGGGGCTAGAGGGAGAACTAATTATTCTTGATCTCGTCAATCAGTGTCCTCATTAATACTACCTCGTATTGATAATTATTCTAATTATCATACCAAAATCATGTATTGACCCTCATCATGTATTGACCCTCATTAATACTACCTCGTAAGCACCATTGACTTTGGTATTTATCAACTTCATTATCTTGTACTATTCAAGATGGAAAAGCAAAATAATGGGTTATATGAAGATGAAAAGGCATCAAAAGTTTTATCCAAAGTATATTTCATGCATTAAACCTCGTAAATTTTTGCAACTATAAGGCCGCTCGTCCAAGCTCTTCCAACATCTCTTCCTCAAGGATGTTAATGCTACCGACGTGTTCCTTCTCGTCGAAATCATCCTCATTCGGATTTAAGAACAAGATGGATGAAGAAGTGTGGGTCCGGAAGAGAGAGAGGGAGAGAGAGAGGTGGAACCTTTTAATGTTTTTGTTGAGGAAGAGGTGAGAGATGAGAAAGAGTATTTGGCGTGAATAACCCAGTGGGTTAGATCTCATTATATATAGCAAACGATTACAACTGAAGATCCTAACTTTATGGATCAGATAATACAACAATACATATCTCATATTTGAATTATTCTAACTATCGTTTCTTATCTTCACATTCCCCCTCAATCTTGACCGTCACTAGGTTGAGATTGTAACGTAATTTCTCCAACATACTCCGTGTTGTAGGCTTTGTGAGTCCATCGGCAACTTGATCATTCGAGGATATAAACCGCACATCTAAAGCTCCCATCGCTACCTTTTCTCTGACAAAATGAAAATCAACTTCTATGTGTTTAGTTCTAGCATGAAAAACTGGATTTGCTGTTAGATAAGTGGCTCCCAAATTATCACACCAAAGGACCGGCGCTCGTGTTTGACGAACACCTAACTCTTTAAGTATCGACTGTATCCAGGTTGCTTCAGCTGTTCCATTTGCTAGTGCTTTATATTCTGCTTCTGTACTTGATCGTGACACAGTGGGTTGTTTTCGTGAACTCCACGAAATTAAGTTAGGACCGAGAAACACTGCAAAACCTCCAGTAGATCTTCTATAATCCAATCACCCGGCCCAATCTGCATCAGTAAACACACTTAACAAAGTTGAGCTTGATTTTCGAATGTGGAGCCCTGTAGACATCGTGTGTTTAACATATCGCAAGATTCGTTTTACAGCTTCCAAATGAACATTTGTGGGCTTGGAAAGATATTGACACACTTTATTAATAGGGAAAGAGATATCAGGTCTCGTTAGAGTGAGGTACTGTAGACCACCAACCATACTTCTATATTTGAAGGTATCTTCCTCATTAAGGGGTTTTCCAGAATCTCGAGCCAGCTTGTCTGTAACTAGCATCGGAGTTGAGACACCTTTACAATTCTTCATATTAGTACGTTGAAGCAAATCGGAAGCATACTTTTGCTGTACTAAAGTGATTCCCCCTGAATTGTGAAGGACCTCAATTCCCAAGAAATAATTTAGCCTCCCAAGATCCTTTATAGGAAAAGAAGAAGATAAGGCACGAATTAACCTATCAACAGCTGTTTGAGAAGAGCCCACAATAACAATATCATCAACATACACCAGCATATAAATAGAAACAGCATCATTATGAAGGATAAAGAGCGACATGTCGGCTTTAGAGGAATGAAACCCGAGGTGGTGTAGTTTGTCACGAAGACGAGAGAACCAAGCCCGTGGCGATTGCTTAAGACCATAAAGTGCCTTATGAAGTTTACAAACATAGTGAGGATTGGTGGAGTCCTCAAAACCAGGTGGTTGATGCATATAGACCTCCTCTTCTAAGAAACCATGGAGGAAAGCGTTATTGACATCTATTTGTCGAAGGTGCCAACCACGCGAAACAGCAAGTGAAAGAACCAGTCGTATTGTAGCAGGCTTCACAACAGGACTAAACGTATCCTGGTAATCAATGCCATATTGTTGTGTGAAACCCCGAGCGACCAAACGAGCTTTATACTTATCAGTGGAACCATCCGGGTTTTGTTTCAGTTTAAACACCCATTTGCACCCAACAATATTAACATCTTTGGGCCTGGGCACAAGAGCCCAAGTGTGATTTTTCTGTAGAGCATCGAATTCAGACTCCATTGCAGCTCGCCAAGCAGGATCTGTCATGGCCGTGCGATAGAAAGTTGGAGTAGTAACAGCAAAAGCTCGTTTGACAGTATCATACCGGAAAGTACCATCTGTAAACTTTCGTGGGAACACCTTACCAGCACGGCCTCGAGTGCAAACACCAGCGGGAGAATCATTGAGAGCAGCCATGGGAATCGGGGATATAGCAGCAGGTGATGATATAGCAGCCGGTGGGGACTGTGAAGCCGACTGGGGCGAAGAGGGCTCCGAATTCGGAGAAGAGGAGCTGAGAACTGATGGCGCTGCTGGCAATGAATATGGTATGGGCTGAACTGAAGAGGTAGGCGCCGGTACATCTGTCATGGGCTGCTGATCTGGAGGGAAACTGGGCAGTGATGAGGATCCCTGTGCTGGTAACAAGGTAGCTGGAGATGGTGTCACTGTAACTGCATCACAATCATTAGCTAACAAAAGAGATAAGTCATAATTTCGCATATGATCATTTATAATTGCCGGTTCTGTTTGAGGAAAAGAGACTGGTTCAGATACTTGAGACGTGGCAGTGGGACAATTAGTGGGTGCAAAAGGAAAGCGAAGCTCATCAAAGATAACATCTCGTGAAATATAAACTCGACCTGTGGTCCGATCCAGACATTTATAACCTTTATGAATAGAACTGTATCCTAGGAAAACGCACAAGGTAGATCGGAAACTAAGCTTACGAGTATTGTATTTCCGTAAGCTTGGCCAACATGCACAACCAAAAACTCGAAGAAACGAGTAGTCAGGGGTAATTTTTAGTAGTCGTGTGATAGGTGTAGCATTACCAATAGTGCGACTAGGCATTCGATTGATTAGATAACAGGCCGTTAAGAAAGCTTCATCCCAAAAGCGAAGAGGAAGAGATGAGTGTGCTAAGAGGGCTAGGCCTGTTTCAACTATATGACGATGTTTCCGTTCGGCTACGCCATTTTGTTGTGACGTATGGGGACAGGAGACACGATGAGCTATGCCCACTTTTTGAAAATACTGGTGTAGTTTTTGATACTCACCACCCCAATCAGATTGAACACTGCGAATTTTTGTGTTCAAAAGTCGTTCAACATGATTTTGAAAATTATAAAACACTTGTTCCACATCAGACTTGTGTTTGATAAGATAAATCCAAGTGTATCGACTGTAGTCATCCAAAAAACTAACATAATATTTAAAACCCCCACTGGACACTTGAGCAGGTCCCCAAACATCAGTGTGAACAAGCTCAAGTGGAAAAGTAGTAATACGAACAGAATTATTATTATAAGGAAGTTGATGACTCTTAGCATGTTGACATGCATCACAAACAACTGACTCATTATGAAAAGAACAACCTAATTTATTGGAATTTAAAATTGTCTTGACAACTGTTGAAGTAGGATGACCAAAACGCTGATGCCATTGAGAACTTGAAACCTTGACACTTGACAGTCCAGTATGCTGCGAAAAACTTCTGGAACGACTGATAGGAACGGGATAGAGACCTCCTTTGCTTCTACCGAGTAGAAGGATTTTCTTCGTGGCAATGTCCTTAACAAAGAAAACATTAGGGTAAAGCTCAATGAATACATGATTATCAGAAACAAGTCTTTGAGCAGACAAGAGATGTTTGTTGATATGAGGAACACGTAAAACATTTTTGAGAGCAAGAGGTCGACTGACACCGGGAATTATTGAATGACCAATATGTGAAATAGACAAACCTGCACCGTTTGCTACTGGAACTTGATCTTTTCCATGGTAGCGTTCTTGGACTGTGAGGCGATCGAGGTCACTGGTTAAGTGATCAGTTGCTCCGGTATCTAGGTACCAATTTGTGTCTAGATTGTAGCTTCCTGTCGAGACACTGTTTGCACCACGATAATCCTCGGATTGATATGCATGATTAAAACGGTTCCTGCAAGTAAGAGCAGTATGGCCTGGTATACCACAAACCTGGCAGCGTGGTCCTCCACTGTTCCGACCACGCCCACGGCCTCGTCCACGGCCACCTCCTCCTCGATAGTTGCCCCGTTGGTTGGAGTTGTTGTAGCCGTTGGTGTTACTGTAATTGCGACGAGGTGTATTGCTATTTGATTCTTGTCGAGAAGCATTATTTGCTGAGGATGTGAACTCAACTGTGTTTCCTATGGCAGCGGCTTGAGCCTCATGTGCAATTAAATAAGAATAAAACTCAGGGAGTGTTACCTTCCGCTCATTGCTAAGAATGGTAATGGCAGTGAACAAGTCACCATGACCGGGTCCTAGTCCTGCCAGCATATATCCGATCACTTCTTCATCATTCATCGGTTGTCCGATATTTGCCATTGTATCAGCAAAGCCAGTCATTTTTTGATAATACTCAGCAGCAGTCATGTCCCCCTTTCTTGTAGTTGAGAGCTGAGTGCGGATCTGAATTGAGTTCCCGCGATGCTGGGCTGAAAACATTGTGTGCAGCGACGTCCACAATTGTTGAGCGGTGCTGATACATCGAATTAGTTGGGGAAGAACCTCCTCAGTCATGGAGGACAAGAGACCTCCAATTACAGCCTGGTCTTGAATCACCCATGTTTGATACTCCGGATTGGGCGATTCTTCTGGAGGTGCTGTTGTTTCTTTTCCGGCGGCGCTAGATCCTGTGACCACCGTGGTTGGGGGTGCCGGCGTACTGCCATCGAGATGGCCAAAGAGTTGCACACCTCGTAGAATAGGGATCACCTGTGCCTTCCATAGCAAGAAGTTAGTACGGGTCAACTTACAGGATATGGCGGTAGCGATGGTTGATGATTTCACAGGTGCCGACATGGTGAAGAAATTAGAGAGATACTCTTTGGAAGAATACCAAAGAATCGGAGATTGAGGTAGGGTTTCGGCGCAGAGAGATCAGATGGATCAAGCTCTGATACCAAGATGAGAAAGAGTATTTGGCGTGAATAACCCAGTGGGTTAGATCTCATTATATATAGCAAACGATTACAACTGAAGATCCTAACTTTATGGATCAGATAATACAACAATACATATCTCATATTTGAATTATTCTAACTATCGTTTCTTATCTTCACAGTGAGTAAGAGGCTCCTTAGTGTGAGAGGTAGTTCTTAGAGAGGGAAAAACTAATGTGGCAGTGAGGAAGAGGTAACGAAGAGATTTAGGAAGGGGCTTATTAAGAGACGCCTAATACACACAAATTAATATTGAAGGTAAATTATGTGTGAACAAAAAGTGCTGCGGGCGGGTCAACTAACTTGTTCAAAGATTCACTTTTCTAACTCAAACCCTTTTCGACATTTTACCTAACCCGTCGTTTCTGCCACTTCTCATAGTCTTCCACTTGTAAAGTTGTATCGAATGCAATTTACAATCGAGATGCCAGACTAATTTGTTTTTATTATATCACAGCCTTATTTTCCTGGTGATAGTAAAGTTGACCAATTAGTCGAGATCATGAAGATATTTGTGATTGAATATTTACATCCAAGTTATTGGGTAGCATTCACATATTGTAAGCTTAGTTGCTACTTCCAAGTGAATGGAAACGCCCACAGATCTTAAACACAGAAACTTGTTTTCAGCAATACGTTAAAGTGAGTACTTGTTTGTTTATAAGTGTTGGGTACCCCAACAAGATAAGTGATCAAGTGCATGGAACCCAACTACACTATATACAAGTTTCTCCAGATTAAAGCTCACCGTGGCATAAGGTAATTAGAATTTAATTTGATCACAATTTTCACAATCATAAGTGGTATACTGTGGATTCACAATCACAAGTGGGAAAAGTCATGTGTCGTTCTCACTCACTGAGTTACATAGGTGGAGCGAATATCTCCCCACCGATCTTACAATTTGGAGGGAATTTGGTACCCAAAAAGAAAGTACTAAATTACACCGTGCTTTAGAGAAGCGAGCATCGTGGTTGAAACATCTGTGTACTCTATTGGATAGGTGGCATGATGCAACGGGTATTCGGGTTTAATTTGGATCGAACTGTGTACTTAATTGGATCGAATCGCGACACGAAGCTTCAGCGAAATTCACCTTCCAAAAAAATAAAAAATAAAATAAGTAATAACTAAACATAAGATATGAAACCAGCAATATCGAGCAAACTTTAGGTACCATTCTAGTAATTAAAAACGCGAAAATACATTTTTAACCCTCACGTACAAGTCACGTGGGGCGTTTTGACGGCCAACTAACGTCGTTTTTGTCCAGGTATGGTCCGAGTGGAATTTTTAGAATATTGGATATAATTCGCGTAATAACTAAACGTTAGGTATAAAACAGAAATATTGAGCAAACGTTAAGTATCATTTAAAAAATTAACTCTTTTAAATTATGTAAAAAATTAACTCTTTTAAATATGTAAAATAATATCATAAAATTTTTTTTAACAATATCATAAATCTATTGATGGTATAGATCATAAGGATGTCAATTGAAGTTATAAACTTAACAAGTACTAAATAATTAACCTATAACAAAATATATCTACGAAATGACATAAAAAAATAGAAATATGAGTATATATGTTATGCTTTCAAAACCGTGTATTAAACATATAAAACAAAAAGGAAAACATAAGGAGAAAAATAAAAAAATTTCGTCGCCTGAGAGGTCCGAACTCTCGTGGGGAACCCCATCGCCTTAACCACTCGGCCAAAGCGACTTTTTTGTCTTTTTCTTCCAAGCAAATATATTTAAAAACAAACTTTTTGAAATAAAATTAAAACCTTCTCTCAAAAAGCAACAACTCCACTGAGAGAAAGAGATCAATCAAGAGGGAAAAGGACTTCACAGTTGGTGCGTGCAATTGTTAATTTGATATGAAAAATTCGATCCGAAATATAACACACAAATGAGCATATAATAATATATAATGGCGTCGATACAGGCAGTATTAGGTAACTTGACGGTGGGAGAACGGCATATATTGACCGGAGTCAACACCGGAGCATCCACTTTATCACTTTTAGGCTCCGGATTCATTGTTCTTTGTTATTTATGCTTTAAAGAGCTTCGCAAGTTCTCTTTCAAACTCGTTTTCTATCTCGCTCTTTCTGTAAGTTCTTCTTCTTTTTATTATTTATATATAAATCACATATGCAATTTTTATATTCCTTTTGCTGTATATGTTAGTTTTTAGTAGTTAGTTTAATAAACCTTTAGAGAGACATTGCAATTTATTTTGCTTCAATTAGTTAATTTAAGTTCATTGCAATAAATATTATTTGTTTTTAGTATATATTATCTACAGCGACGGAGCCATAAATTTTTTTAAAGGGGGCAAATTAATTTATTTTTTCATATTTTAGACTATATTCAAAAATGTAAAAAAAAAAGACTCTGGCTCGAGTATATAAAGTGGGCCCCTAAAAGAATTTCAGTTAACGCCGGGTTTAGTCAAACTTGAAAAGAAAATAACTTTTTCACATACAACTATACTATTGATGTACTACACATTTACCCAAAAAAAAGACACGTTTTTTCACCTTTTTTCTCCATTAAAAATCAAAACAGCTTAAGTTTTTTACTCTAATAATATAGAATCTGTGTCAAAACGGGTGCTTCCAAGATCAGTGACTTACAAAGATGAAACTTATGACAATAAAGGTGACATTTGTATGCACTCTATATTTATTTTTACTTTTTTGAGACAAAATTACAAATATATATACTGTTAAAATAAAAAAAATTACATTGTACCAAAATTAGAGTGGGGGCAGTTGCCCACACTGCCCCCACCTTGGCTCCGTCCATATGTATGGGTGAGGTTATCCGACTTGCTATTTGATGACTTGAGGTAGTAGTTTTTTTTTAATGCTTTGATGTAACTGGAGTGACGTCAACGTTTAGAACCCTTTTGGGCGGAACCGCGAGAGGGGTTAAGAAAGTAACCAACATTTTATGTATTTTTGAATCCTTCCTGGTTCAGCTCCGAAAGACACAACATTAGTAACGGTTTCTTTCATTTTGTTATTCGTGCAGGATATGCTTTGCAGTTTCTTCAGCATTGTTGGGTATGGATGTTAAAGTGAAGTAAAATAAATTTGCTTTTTTTTTTTTGGATAAGCAGTGATATATTTAAACGATTGATTCGCTTATACCCAATGTATACTAAAATAGTTTGTTTTGTATATGCAGTGATCCATCTCAAGGATTCTTCTGTTATGCCCAGGGCTATAGCACTCATTTCTTTTGTGTGGCGTCTTTCCTTTGGACTACTACGATCGCTTTTACTCTTCATCGTACTGTTGTCAAACACAAAGCTACAAAGCTGATGTTGAGGACTATGTTGTTAATGGTCGAATAACGGTTGTAACGGTCGACCACCGGTATTTGATATATCGGTTATAACGGTGGTATAACGGTGGTATAACGGTTATCATAATACTCGTATTATGCTATATAAAGTTGAGGGGTGTTAATTTATAATATATATTATATATATATATATATATATATGTAAAAATTCCAAAATAATTAATACTTTATACTAATATTAAACTTAAAAGTCAAGCTTAAAATTATTTGAAACAGGATAGATGAAATTCAAATCATTAGTTTTCAAAATCTTCCTCCTGATGAAAGCTGCTGAGCTGCTGTAGATCGATCGATTGATTGAAATTAGGGTTGGGATATGTTTTTTTTTTATCTTGTGCTAAAATAATAGATGGATATGGGCTTTTATTTAGTTAGTAGTATGGACTATTAAAAAACAAGTTATTTATTAGTTTTGGGCCCAAAAAAAGGGGAAAAGAAAAAAATCTGTTATGACACCGTTACAACCGAAATATTAAAAGCTAAATATCGGTAAAATAACGGTAAATACCACCGTTAATAACGGGACCTTTGACCGTTATTTTGACCGTTATTTTGGGGAAGGACCGTTAACCGTTATAACACCGTTATTAACAACATAGGTTGAGGATTTTGAGCCAATGTTTCACTTATATGTTTGGGGTATGCATTCGTATTTTATTATAGTAGGATTATAGAAAAAGAGTGGTCTCACTGTATTAACCGTACGAAAACGAATGAACAACATTCTTTATAATATTCGTATCTGATTCTTTCTTTAAAAAATTTGGATTAATAACTTTGGTAGATGATATGCTTCCTTCATATGCTTTTTGGCATTTCATATTTCTCTTTAGGAAAACCTAACAGCAAATTTATTTTTCCAGGAACATCAGTTGTTATGACAGTTTTACGATCTATTGGTAATGATCATGGCCATTTAGGCCACATAGGTCGTGTAGCTGCGTGGTGCTGGACAGAAACCGGAAGAACAGGAAAGGCAAGTATGAATTGGTCTTGGTTCTTTACTTAAAAATTTTATGTTCATTGTCATTTGTTTCTCTTTTAAGTGGCTTTCGCTGTAAATATATATACTTGCTGTTCAGTTTCCAAAGCTATTGGAGGTATGATGACAAAACTCCCTCTATTGCAAGTTGGATCCACCTCCAGAAAATAGAAAAAAATAAATAAAAGGAAAATTGATTCTTTTTAGTACATGACATTCTTCAAAACTCCCCGCTCAAAATTTCAAATTTCCAATGTTATATAACTTTGCGGAAGTTGCTAGCCAGTTGTCCGTAAGTCTCTGTTAGGTACTTGGGTTTCCATTTTCTTTTATGTAGGCTTCTTATATATACTTTTTGACCCATGGTCCATCTTCTGCACTACTTAATCAGGCTTTGACTGCATGTTTTATGTCCCTTGAAAACTACTATGTTATATGTGTAATGTTTGTAATCTGAAATAGATTGGAAGGAACACGACTAGAATACATGTTCTGAGGTATATCTTTCTTGGTTCTTCTATTGTTAAGAAAAGTTTTAGCTTCGACAGTATACCCCTATACCCTTAATAATGAAATGTCCTCAACTTATGGCAGATGTAGATACATAGAAAAGCTAACCAGTGCGCCTTACCTGCCTGATCTGTACTACCCCTCTAATGTTCTTTTTCAAACTCGTTTTCTATAGCGCTCTCTCTTTTATACTATGTGTTTGTGCACGTGCGTGTATATATCCATGTGTGTGTATATATATATATAGGAAAAGTGAATATATTTTAGTGTATTGATAGCATTACCTTGGGCCATTGACTGAAAGCTCACGTATATGAGAAGCTAGGAAAAGCAAAAAGTAAAAAGACACATGAATTTGCCCAATGTTACTGCCCTATAACATAAAGAATATGTTTTTTTTTTGAACAGTGACATAAAGAATATGTTAGTTTAGGAATTAAACAACTCTTGCATCTACTTAGAGAACCTCACGCAGAGAGTACTTATTTTCAAAAAACTAGAATTGCTAATTAGTTAATTCTCTTTTGATCTAAGTTTTTATATTGGTGAGTTATTGCAGGAGCATGCTTGACATCAGGAAAGCGTGAGATCTCACGTTTGATCTAAGTGTTTATCTTTTCCACACCCATAGGGTTTTACTTGTGCTAAAAAACCCATGAGGTATGCTCACCCCCGCCCCATATTTTGGCTGCATGCAACAGCAACAACAACAACAACACTCAATCCCTGAGATGGGATATGGGGGAGGTGAGATATAGACAGTCTTGCCTCTACCCAGAGGTAGAAAAATTGCTTCCATAAGGACCTCTGTCCAATATGAGATAAAAGTAGGAGCGTGTAAATAGTTTAGTTACCATACCTGTCCGCTTAGTATCACCTGACAACATTAAAGAAGTAGAGAAGGGTAGCAAACATACCACATAACACACATTATCGCACATCTAGCAATACATAGTTAATAGGATATTTGAACATATTAAAAATCAACGTAAAAACAAAACCGCCTGCATAAAATCAAGCATGTGTGGTGAGAGCACAATTACGAGAAGGATTTACAAGAACTCCTTTTAACCCTCTCCCAGCAAGTCATAGAGGCAAATATGAGTGGTATCGCAACCCGGTATACATACATATAAGTAGGAATTAATTAGGAAGTCTTGAGGCCCGATGGACCCAAGTATAATAACGTGTGTTAATCAACCTATGAAACATAGTAGCTTAGGCCACATAGTAGGCAAGAACACTACCTCTAAACCGCTAGAAGGTGCAAATAAGTCATATGAGCATATGGGAAAGGCATCATACATGACTTTTTTGGCTACAGGCCTATTGCTTTATATAAGTCGAATCAACTACTTGTGTTTCTGATGTAATTGTATTGATACAATTCAGTGATCTGTTGAGCATATATTATAGACGGTAAAAAAGGTGGTTCGGGTAATTTTGAAATGGTTAGAGTTTTGGGGGCCAACAAGCTAATATTAGTTACTTTCATGGTGCATGTTATCAGAAAATATGACTGCACAAAGAATAGCAGACGTGTTGACGGACATGTAGTTATTTTATTGTTACCTTTTATGACAACATCTAATCTTAATGACTCCAACTTCAATTCTAATTATCTTGTCCCAGGGGCTAAAGGATGAACTAATTCTTGACCTCGTCAATTAGTGTCGCTTATACCAAAATCCTGTTATGACCCTCATTAAAACTACCTCGTAAGCACCATTGACTGTGGTATTTATCAACTTCATTATCTTATACTGTTCAAGATGATAAAGCAAAATAATGAGTTATATGAAGTCGAAAAGGCATCAAAAAAAATTTCCAAAGTATATTTCATGCATAAAACCTCGAAATTTTTTGTAACTATAATTTACACAGTAACTAATATTGAAAGTAAAATATGTGTGAACAGAAAGTGCTACGGGTCGACTAACTTGTTCAAAGATCCATTTTTCTAACTCAAACCCTTTTTGACATTTTAACCAACCCATCCAACCCGCCGAGTCTGCCACTTCTCGTAGTCTTCCACTTGTAAAGTTGTATTAAATGCAATTTACAATCGAGATGCCAAACTAATTTGTTTTTTATTAAATTACAGCCTCTTTTTCCTGGTAAGAGCTGAGTTGACCAATTAGTCGAGGTCGTAAAGGTATTTGTGATTGAATAGTTTCTTCCAAGTTATTGGATAGCATTCAGATATTGTAAGCTTAGTTGCTACTTCCAAGTAAATAGAAACGTGAAAGTGAGTTTGATATAAAAGTCGACTTGGTGCAAAATGCCCACAGATCTTGAACACAGACACTTGTTTTCAACACTATGTTAAAGTGAGTACTTGTTTGTTTATAGGTGTTGGTACCCCAACAAGAGAAGAGATCAAGCGCATGAAACCCAACTACACAGAATACAAGTTTCCCCGGATTAAAGCTCACCGTGGCATGAGGTAATTAGAATTTGATCACAATTTTCACAATCACAAGTGGTATACTGTGGATTCACAACCTAAACACGACACATTTTCAGATATTTCATAATCGGATGCCTCCAGAAGCTGCCGATCTTGTTTCAAGGCTCCTGCAGTACGCCCCAAATTTTGAAGCACTAATGTAAGTATAAAAATCAAAATACAGAATTCTGCTTATGTATATGCATACCCGAAATATTTATAAGATATAAAGGAAGGATTACATGTCCAAGCAGCAGTTGTGCTAACATATCCACCATACCAGATATCTATCGCTGTAGTGTATACAGTGGTCCCAAATATTAGCTCAGGTGCCCGATAATAGTGTTTCAGTGTTTTATTTTCATGAGGATGATGTCAATCATTATGTGTTTTATATCTATACTTGTGGATTCTTTACTGTGTTTCTGTAAATTTTGTTCATAGGTAGAAAATTCGCTTTGGTTTTCGTTTCTTGACTTTCTTCGTTGCATCTAGCTAGCCCCCTTTCTTTTTGAGATGTATTTTATATATGTGTTCACTGTGGCAGAGATAACATTTGGAGATTATACGGGTCATCTGCAGTTATCGCGGCTTTACCTGAGATTAAATTACCTGCGCGGAAGAGTGATGTTTTGCCTATAAATATTAGATTCCCTGTAAACATGTCTTATCTAGAGAGCTTCAGGTATGCCATGCTATCTTTATTCATATATTTGCTAGCTTTAATTAATCTGTTTTAACACAATACTGAAATCTACTTGGTGGTGCAGTTATACACTTATACCTCACTAAAGTTACAGAGGATTCACCTGGACATAAAAGCCGGAAAGCTCATGCTCATGAAGTGAATAACTGGATATGCTTTCACTTGAGTAGTTAAAAAACTATAATCTTTAGTTTAACCTTAAATACTTACTCGTAATTTTGATGTTAAGTTTTTGTAGAAATTTCATTGGATGTTAAATTGCAATAACTAGTTTCAAAAATCCAGATTTTTAGAACTACTATAATAGCATAATAATCTACGCCTCTCCTGTGTTGACATTGATGACGTGGCGTAGCACCAACTAAGCTTGAAACCCTCTTTGTCACCTGTTCAATCAACTTTATGACGTTAAAACCATTTCAAATGATCCTCATTTTTCAATGCAGGAGCATTATACCGGTTTCCTTTACTATTAATTGTTCTAACTTCCACTCCCTCCATTTGGATAGATTTCCCGCCATTAATAAAAATGAATTTAATTTGTATAGTATAACAACTTATAAGATCAAAACCCTGGAACACAATATGCATACCGACACAAGGTTGTTTTGTTGATGAAACTTGAGTTTTAGAGTTAATGTTCCATGAAAGAAACCCTCGAAAACAACTTTTTAAGATTTTCAACAAGAACATACAAAACCTTAAGTGGAAAAAAAAAGGGGGTAAGTCTTCATTTTAAGACTTTTAAGACTCTCATGTATTAAGACACTTGTACTCGTGCTTTAATGGGTTGTAACTACCTATCTTAAAAGTGGCAAAATGTCTAAACTACTCCTAAATGCTTACAGAAAGTAGTATAAATAACATTTGCTCGCTATTGCTGTTTTCATACATTACCTTTAGTATTACGCGGATCATACCCAACGTTTTCAAAATTCCACTCGGACCATACCTGGACCAAAACGCGTTAGCTGATCGTCAAAACACCCCACGTGACTTGCACGTGAGGGGTAAAAATGTAATTTTGTGTTTCTTAATTACTTAAATGGTACCTAACGTTTGCTCGATATTGCTGTATACCTAATGTTTAGTTATTACTTTTTTTAATTTTTTTTTGAAAGGTGAATTTCGCTTGAAGTTTCATGTCACGATTAAACAGCGGGAGGTCTACCATACATTGTCTTTTTTTTTGAACGACATTAAATATTCATAAAACAAATAAAATGCTAGTAAGAAACTAGCTGATACCAAAGAGTAGCCAGTTCGATCCAAATTAAACCCTATGGGAAAAAAAACCCCTACTAATCTTGGACTACTGGTATCAAATCTTGGAGCAGGCTTTTTTGCTTCAAATGAGCTGTCTAGCGCAGACCCGGTAAAATCAACATATGCTATGTTGGTCCATCAACAAACGAGGATTTAAATGCTGAAAATATTTGGTACTATAAAGACTAAAGTGGGAAAAGTCATGTGCCGTTCTTACTCACTCAGTTACATAGGTGGAGCGAATATCTCCCCACCGATCTTACAACTTGGAGGGAATTTGGTACCCAAAAAGAAAGTACTCAATTACACAGTGCTTTAAAGAAACGAGCATCGTGGTTGAAACATCTGTGTACTCTATTGGATAGGTGGCATTATGCAACGGGTATTCGGGTTTAATTTGGATCGAACTGCGTACTCTAGTGGATCGAATCGCGACACGAAGTTTCAAGCGAAATTTACCTTTCAAAAAAATAAAAAATAAAATAAGTAATAACTAAACATAAGATATGAAACCAGCAATATCGAGCAAACATTAAGTATCATTCAAGTAACTAAAAAATGCGAAATTAAATTTTTACCTCTCATGTGCAAGTCACGTGGGGGGTTTTGACGGTCAACTAACGTCTTTTTTGTCCAGGTATGGTCCGAGTGGAATTTTTAGAACATTGGATATAATCCGCGTAATAATAACTAAACGTTAGGTATAAAACAAAAATATTGAGCAAACGTTAAGTATCATTTAAAAAATTAACTCTTTTAAATATGTAAAATAATATCATAAATCTATTGATGGTATAGATCATAAGGATGTCAATTGAAGTTATAAACTTAACAAGTACTAAATAATTAACCTATAACAAAATATATCTACGAAATGACATCAAAAAAAATAGAAATATGAGTATAGGTTATGCTTTGAAAATTGTGTATTAAACATATAAAACAAAAAGGAAAACATAAGGAGAAAAAAAAAAATTCGTCGCCTGAGAGATTCGAACTCTCGTAGGAACCCCATGTTAGGCACGCGTTAACCACTCGGCCAAAGCGACTTTTTTGTCTTTTTTTTCTAAACAAATCTATTTAAAACAAACTTTTTGAAATTAAATTAAATTAAATTAAACCTTCTCTCAAAAAGCAACAACTCCACTGAGAGAGATCAATCATGAGGGAAAAGGAGTTCACAGTCGGTGCGTGCAATTGTTAATTTGATATGAAAAATTCGATCTGAAATATAACACACAAATGAGCATATAATAATATATAATGGCGTCGATACAGGCAGTATTAGGTAACTTAACGGTGGGAGAACGGCATATATTGACCGGAGTCAACACCGGAGCATCCACTTTATCACTTTTAGGCTCCGGATTCATTGTTCTTTGTTATTTATGCTTTAAAGAGCTTCGCAAGTTCTCTTTCAAACTCGTTTTCTATCTCGCTCTCTCTGTAAGTTCTTCTTCTTTTTATTATTTATATATAAATCACATATGCAATTTTTATTTTCCTTTTGCTCTAGAGAGACATTGCAATTTATTTTGCTTCAATTAGTTAATTTAAGTTCATTGCAATAAATATTATTTGTTTTTAGTATATATGTATGGGTGAGGTTATCCGACTTGCTATTTGATGACTTGAGGTAGTAGTTTTTTTTTAATGCTTTGATGTAACTGGAGTGACGTCAACGTTTAGAACCCTTTTGGGCGGAACCGCGAGAGGGGTTAAGAAAGTAACCAACATTTTATGTATTTTTGAATCCTTCCTGGTTCAGCTCCGAAAGACACAACATTAGTAACGGTTTCTTTCATTTTGTTATTCGTGCAGGATATGCTTTGCAGTTTCTTCAGCATTGTTGGGTATGGATGTTAAAGTGAAGTAAAATAAATTTACTTTTTTTTGTTTTGGATAAGCAGTGATATATTTAAAGGATTGATTCGCTTATACCCAATGTATACTAAAATAGTTTGTTTTGTATATGCAGTGATCCATCTCAAGGATTCTTCTGTTATGCCCAGGGCTATAGCACTCATTTCTTTTGTGTGGCGTCTTTCCTTTGGACTACTACGATCGCTTTTACTCTTCATCGTACTGTTGTCAAACACAAAGCTGATGTTGAGGATTTTGAGCCAATGTTTCACTTATATGTTTGGGGTATGCATTCGTATTTTATTATAGTAGGATTATAGAAAAAGAGTGGTCTCACTGTATTAACCGTAAGAAAACGAATGAACAACATTCTTTATAATATTCGTATCTGATTCTTTCTTTAAAAAATTTGGATTAATAACTTTGGTAAATGATATGTTTCATTTATATGCTTTTCGGGCATTTCATATTTCTCTTTAGTAAAACCTATCAGCAAATTTATTTTTCCAGGAACATCAGTTGTTATGACAGTTTTACGATCTATTGGTAATGATCATGGCCATTTAGGCCACATAGGTCGTGTAGCTGCGTGGTGCTGGACAGAAACCGGAAGAACAGGAAAGGCAAGTATGAATTGGTCTTGGTTCTTTACTTAAAATTTTTATGTTCATTGTCATTTGTTACCCTTTTAAGTGGCTTTCGTTTGTAAATATAAATACTTGCTGTTCAGTTGGCAAAGCTATTGGAGGTATTATGATAAAATCCCTCTATTGCAAATTGGTTACACCTCCAGAAAATAGAAAAATAAAAAAGGAAAACTGGTTCCTTTTAGTATATGACAGTCTTTAAAACTCCCCGCTCAAAATTTCAAATTTCCAATGTTATATAACTTTGCGGAAGTTGCTAGCCAGTTGTCCGTAAGTCTCTGTTAGGTACTTGGGTTTCCATTTTTTTTATGTAGGCTTCTTATATATACTTGTTTGACCCATGGTCCATCTTCTGCACTACTTAATCAGGGTTTGACTGCATGTTTCATGTCTGTCGAAAACTACTTAGTTGTATGTGTTATGCTTGTAATCTAAAATAAATTTGAAGGAACACGACTAGAATACATGTCTTGAGGTATATCTTTCTTGGTTCCTCTATTGTTAAGAAAAGTTATAGCTTCGAATAGTGTACCACTATACCCTTAATCATGAAATGTTTTCAACATATGGCAGATGTAGATACAAAGAAAAGCTAACCAGTACCTGATCTGTACTCCCCTTCTAAAGTACCTTATAATTATGATAAAATAGTCTTCTTTGCGAATAACGAAGATGTTCACAGTATCTGTGGAGTGAGTCTCAGGCCTATAACGGGTTATCTGCGTGTCTGATTTGTCGGATCTGATGTGGTATCGAGTTAAGTGGATCATGGTGATTGAAAGGGACTCATTTGTTCAAGGGAATTGTTAAAAAAAACTCTTTATTTGCGTCATAACCATCGATTTTTCCATGAAAGAACCAAACACATAAAGGTCTGGTGTAGAGAGATAGTACAAGTAGAAATTGTTGAAACCAATGCTATATGATGATGCAAGTTTATTGAATGGTTGTATTTCTACAGGCTGTCCATTTCTTTACCTTTTATGCTCCACTGTGGGGAGCAATTCTTTTCAACGGGGTCACTTATTTTCAAGTTATACGCATGTTAAACAATGCCACGCGTGTAAGTTCACTCTATTCTACTCATATGTGCTTATATCTGTGGCCTTCTTTAATAGGGATAACATATACACATTTCGGACTTGGCCTAAGTCATTTTTTGTAAATTTCAGATGGCAGTAGGCATGTCAGATCGGGGTTTCCAGTCAGATACACGATTAGACATGAAGGTATTGATGCTTTGCTCCATCACCTCATTATTAATAGAATAGGGAACTTATGTAAAATGTGGGAACTATGGGTATCATGTCCATATTGAAGCTAATGGTTTGCCTGTTACTACCTTAGTCCAAAACATATATATTCTTTTAGTAGTCTACCACTTTCCAAAAAACATAATTTATACACCACTAACCATGTTATTATGGGAATCTACCAAGTCATGAAAACAGCCTTTTTGTTATGCAGCAGAAAGCCTGAAAGTTTGCGTCTAGAGGTGGCAAGTTTGTTCTGTTTACTTGTTAATGAGCTGATATCAGTTTTTTTCTTACCCCTAATTGGTCAATCAGGTCAAATCAGCTAAAAAGAAACACATTGATAGTCGACTGAAGTATACTGCATAAAATTTCCTACATAAATTGTATCCAAAAAAGTTAAATTTATAATTAATAAGTATAACTATTGTAATCATATTTGATGCACTATTATGCATGAAACGTTAGAAAATTTGGACAATAATTTTTATAGTCAACTCAATCTGACCATACTCAAAAGTAACATGTTTTCCCTTACCCACTCCCCAACCTGCCCGACCTGTCCTTTTTGTCACCTTTAGTTACATAAGAATAGTTCCCACTACCCAGCACAAATCTGATCAGACTTGGTGCATTCGAGTTGAGCCTCTTCTTGGCTAATTGGTTTATTTCTTTGTATAGGCATTGAATCGGTGGGGTTACTATCCACTCATTCTTATAGGATCATGGAGTTTCGGCACAGTCAACCGTATTCACGACTTCATTGAACCGGGTCATAAGATATTCTGGCTTTCTGTTCTTGATGTTGGAATGGCCGCCCTAATGGTAAATCTCTATATTCATACTAAGTTTATCTTAAAACTAGCATGATTCTGTTGCTTCTTGATTTAATGGTGACTTACTCTTTTTCATGAAAACTGAAACCTTTGACAGTCGATTTAAGATAGCAAGTAAAAAAGATTGTCTAAGGGTGTATCTTCCGACCAAAATGAATAGCTAAATTTTTTTGTTACTATGTCAGCAGCAATCATAAGAAGGAATGTTTTAGTTATGCATGTGATATCACTGAAAGGAACATGATACTATCTATTACATCAAAACATGTGCAGGGTCTATTCAACTCAATAGCTTATGGCCTTAACTCTTCAGTACGACGAGCAATTTTTGAAAGACTGGATCTGTAAGTCTTTATCAACAGTTACATTTCCACTGCATATACAAAGCAAATCTTAAGACACAGAATGGGTCACAAATGTATAGGTGGCAAATTTGGAAGGTAAGGTAAAACGGGCTTTGTTCAAACCTTGTGTTTTATTGTACAGGTCAGGTTGACCTGAAAAACTTTTGTCCAACTCCAAAGTTTGTATATGTAATTACTTTGTCAAATATAATCACAAAAAATCATCTTATTATGTCTTTTGAATAAAATGATTCAGGGGGTTATACACATTAAAAATACACATTAGGCAACTTGCGATTCGTTTGACCTGGTTCTTTTTTTACTGATATTGTTGAGTCTACCCATTTGATGCGTTACAGATAAAACATAACTCAAATCAATCCATTTGTAAGTAAATGGGTCGAAATAGCCATGTCAAATGCATATGCTAGTGCCTTTTGCATCCATCTTTATTG
Organism: Erigeron breviscapus; assembly: GCA_034093135.1. Lineage (NCBI taxonomy): Eukaryota > Viridiplantae > Streptophyta > Magnoliopsida > Asterales > Asteraceae > Erigeron > Erigeron breviscapus. The sequence goes on along the minus strand of CM067174.1, from coordinate 54,005,864 downwards.
ATATATCATATAAATCCCAGAATCTGTCAATATCTACCACAGAGTATATATTTCCAAAAAGTCGTATGTTAGGTACTTATACATGTTGGTTTAACATTCCGTGTACATGAATAAATATTTCCAGCTTACCTGAAAGCATTAGAAGATGGTTCCCAAAAAAGTTAATGTCAAGAAGCCAACAGCAACATGAAAGTGAACTCGTCTCTTTGAGAGTTGAAGAGCAGCGTCAATAGCAACACAAGGAAATCAAACCGTTCTAAATGCCGTCTTTCTTCCCATCAATGAGATGATATGAAAAGGTTCTCAAAGAAGTTTTAATCATTATTATTATTATTATTATTTTTCACGGGACAAAAGATTCATCAACAGCAATCTAGAGTATATTTTAAAAGAGGTTCAGAGTGCTTCCATTTCTGTAGCAATTCGTTAGACTCTAGTAATTAGCATGGTTGCCTTTGGCTTGTTCGGGAGTAGCTTGATGCCTGTCATGCGCTTGAGAATCATCGCTGGCTGGTATGTGTGTATTATGACCTTTTAGTACGTCTATATTTGTGTATTTATAATATTCTAGAAGAAATTTTTTGCTGAACTCCAATTCTTTAAGGTTTGCATCAATCTACTGAAATAATTTACTAGATAAAACCTGTATGTTGGATAAGTTAGGCAACGGATTAGAACAGGCTTGTCTGTCTCACAGTTTATAGTTAATTTGTTGGTATAAGTCGATATATGTTGGGTGCAATGACCTAAATCTTAAACTCTGTCTAGTGAGGAGCAAAAAACATACATAGGAACCGAATAAACAATGTACATAGACACATAATACAAACTCAAACACGTACACATAGACACACACACATATGTGTGTGTGTTTGTGTGTGTATCCTATTAGTAATCCTTTTGGTTTTTCTCAAAAAAGAAGATTTCGTCCCATGAGTCACATCAAACATAGATGAAGAGCAAAGATCAACAACAAGCACATGAATCATCAACAAGCATAATTTCTTCATCATCCGCACTCCTAAACAACCAGTATCCAACAGCCAGTCCAACAACGATTGCCACAAAGACACCACCATTAAACGACATTACCATAAGCATCATAAGGTAATTCATCATAGAGTTTATCCCGAAAAGTAATGATCCTATGAACCTGGCAACAATATATGTCAATACACTATATACGGCATGATATTATATCCTTAAATTATGGTAACTACATATTTTACGAGTATTCTGGTATCACCTGGCTTGTCTTCCACTGGAGACGAACTTTGTATGAAGGAGAGGAGCATTCTCGACTGCAATTTTGGAGGAAAGTAGCTTGAATCGCAGACGCTGATCTTCCATGAACTGATAGAAAACCGAGACAATAACACAAACAATTAAAGTGAGAAAGTAAGTGAACCACGAATCAGTTTTCCATGAATCGACAAGTAGTGTGACATTGTTGCCCCAGTAAAAGGTCATGTGCATCATGGTTGCATTTTCCGGTTCCTTGTGCTAGCTAAAACTGGAGCTTTAAACTAACTGTAATGTCCAAAAAGGTTGTGTAGTACTGCAGTACTACACATATAACTTTGTAGTTTGTACTACCTCAATTCAATTCAATCCAATAAATCTTTTTGTGATCTATGTAAATTGACTGATCGCACTAATTTCATGATTTTTTTACAATATCATAAGACTAGGATGGCATGGATATTCTAATTTATTTAGAATGGGTTGATGGAAGTTGTTTTCAAACTTTTAACCGCTGTGCCACCCCATCACGATATACTTTATGAACCTGTTTTTTTCGTTACAAATACATATAGAAGAATGTTATCTTTCATTATATCTATACTTCTATAATACATTATAAAGGAGGAACACCTTTTTTCAAATTCTCAATTAATGAGTTGAAATGCCTAATATACCCCTCTTCTTTATTCACTAATTTAAACATCTCTACCTAATATACCTATAATACCCTTAAATCTCAACCACTCATTTTTTTCTCTCTCCTCAAATCTCAACCACTCATTTTTTTCTCCCTCCTCCATAAATCATTTTATTCCTCTAATTCATTCAAAATCTTTTATCTCAAAAACCGTATATCGATAAATTATAAAAATTGTATGGGTGTTCTTAAAATTTCATGCTCTTTCATTAGAGATGTCATTCGATATACTTTCGATGAATTTTTAAATCCGAGGGCGGAACCCGTACGGCTAAAGCATTTGGCTATTACACTCTATGACTTATCACCTCCTATGACCTATCACCCCCACCATCTCATCGCCGCAACGCGCGGACACTTTCTCTCGTATATTATAAAGCAAAAAGCCCCATGTCTAACATTTTAAGTTTCAACATTTTCTTCCCCAAAATGCCCCTTCTATCAATATCATATTTACCAAACATCATTTCTCTCTCCTCAAATCTCAACCAATTATCTTTTTTCTCTCTCCTCCATAAATCATTTATTCCTCCAATTCATTCAAAATCTTTTATCTCAAAAACCGTACATCGATAAATTATAAAAATTATATGGGTGTTCTTAAAATTTCATGCTCTTTCATTAGAGATGTCATTCGATATACTTTCGACGAATTTTTAAATCTGAGGGCGGAGCCCGTACGGCTAAGGCATTTGACTATCATACTCTATGACATATCAACTCCTTTGACATATCACACTCTATGACCTAGCTATCACCCCCACCATCTCACCGTCGCAACGCGCGGGTACTTACTCTTGTTATTACAAATAAAATAACTTTACAAACAAAGAGCGTTTATTTGAAAGAAGGAAAAACAATAAAGTGTAAGTACAGATAGGGTGCCTTTATCTATTGAAAGTTTTCTATCTAATTATCACGGCGAAGCCTACTCTGTGTTTTATGTAACTTCTTTTTAGAAGCAATTTCACATTCCATGATTCATGAAACTGGTACAGCAATTCTTTATCCAATTTTCTGATTAACTGGGGAACTAAAAATCATTTTTTAGAAAACTGTTAAAACGAAAATTTCCCTACTATTGATTTCCAGACCATATAAATATTTTAGAACAGTTCTTCTTGCAAACATATATTTAAAAAAAATTAAACATTTTTCTCATGTAATTTATTACTCAACAAAAGTAAGCTACCTCAAGCAAGCAACAAAACAAATTCCTCAAAAGAAGATGTGTTTACAACGAAGCACGACTGGAGCATGCATTGTTTCTTGGCATAGAGCATAAAGATCACCAACTGCATTTACCTGCACTTATCATAAGTTATAGACATTATTAGTCACTTACAGTCTTCACACGTTTTGAGTTTAAGCGGCCATAAAACAATGATTAATAATAAGGGTTTTCTTATTATTATGTAAAGATTCCCATGATCATGGGTCTAACAGGCACCAACTTTACAGAACTAATATAAAACTGAGCTAGTTATGATTCACATGTGTAAACTTACTGGAGTAGAGCTTACCTGTTCAGACGTTGCATAAGCTCCATAATGAATCTCTTTACGTGACAATGCCTTAACTGCAGAGATGAATGACTGGATCTACAGACCAAAGCAAGTTAGATAATAAAAAAAATGTTAAGCATGAAGATGAGCTTCTGCTTTATAAGAGCCAATAATAAATATTTTTAAAACTAATTAAATTTGAGTAATTGCACCTTCTCGACAACAGAAGTCAGCTTAAATGTAAGATATAAACGAGTCATTAAAGATGAAAATAGCCTTCTAGAGGAAGGGTTAGTAAATGAACATATGTACATAACAATGAAGGTTAAGGGCGGAGCCCGTCAATCCATGGCGGAGCCATAATGATTTGGGTGAATTTTATTATTTAATTGAAGAGAGAGAAAGAGAGAAAGAATGTGTAGTCCAGAATGATTCTTGAGTTCTTATTTTTTTATGAGTTCTCAAAATAACTCACCCGTAACCTTCCATATTCTTTGTTCAAAAAGAACCAATACATTAAAGTCAGTGATATGTCCATTTATATGTATAATCCCATATCGTTTCTAAGTCATTTTACGCTTAATGATGTGCAAATTACATGTATATTCGATGCTTTGATGGTATTGTTAGTGATTGCAGGCTTAGAACAGGTAAAATGGTTAAAAATAGCTTGTGGATGGCTAAAAGATGCATTAGGATGGTTTGTGTACGAGTACGAGAAGAAACGAGTTGGAAATCACAAGTTTTGAAGAGAAAGTGGCTGAGTGCGTCGCACCTGAAGGGTGGTGCGTCGCATATATTGATCAGGAAGTTGGCCAGATTTTGCAAGAAGGGAGTGCGACGCACCTGAAGGGTGGTGCGTCGCATAAGTTGATCAGAAAAGTTGGAATTCTGAGAAAGAAGCAAGGTGCGCCGCACCAAACATGTGGTGCGCCGCATATCGGGCAGATGCAATTTTTGGAAACAAGCCAGGTGCGCCGCACCTGGAGCTTGGTGCGTCGCACCTGTAGGTCGGTTCAGCAAGGGCTTTTTAGTAACACTATAAATAGAAGACCAAAACCCTCCCATTCGGGAGACTTCGACTTTCAGGCGATTTTAGGGTTTCTTGAGGCAATATTCAGCAGCTTTTACCTTCTCCAAGATCTAAGGGTTGCTCAAGAGTTTCAAGGCATTCAATCATCGATTTCTTTAGCTTTTCATTGTCTTTCACACTTTGGTACAAGATGTTTATTCTTTCTTTTGCTATTTGTGACTTATTTATGATTATGTCAGGCTAAACACTTCATCATCTACTGAGATGAAATGACACAATGAATATTGGTTGCATATTATTTTGAATTCAAGTTGATTATTAAACGTTTCGTCAAGATCTTAATGTATTGAATTCTTATCATTTATTCTATTGTTTGTTGATAATGTATAAATGGTTTTAATGGTAGTTAATTCCCGGAGTGCATTGTTCTAGTTGATTTGGTAGAATCAATAGGTGTTAATTCGTGGTAGCGAGTTGGTAAACAACAATAGGTAAGAGAGTTCAATGTGTTAACGGTTTGGTAGAATCGATAGGTGAAATTGTTTAATCATAACAAAACAAATTAATCAGATAGGGAGATCTTAATAGGGAAGGTGGTAGCCGGATCTTTAGGATTGAATTAATTGGTTAATGAGTTCGGGTAGGGTAATGAGCTAGGAGGCCTACTAGTGAGTTCCTTGTCTTAACTTAGTTATCGGAATCAACATATTTGAATTGGCTTTAACCTTAATGCAACCAAAATGAAATGTGTCATGGAGTCGAGGTAGATGATCTTTTAAATTCTTGTTTTAAACAACAAAATTCTCTTGCGATTAATCCTACGGGATTACTAACAATCTTAACTAACTTTTGCAACGTGGCAATTCGGCCATAAAACCCCCTTATTTTTGTATCATTATATTTAACAATTGCTTATAAAAGTCCTTGTGTTCGACCTCGTACTTACCAAGTAACTATATTGCATACGAACGGGTACACTGCCCGCAAGTGTGTAGTAGACAGTAGCTAGGTAGTTCGTGTTATAAATTTAAGACTCGAAATTACACATCAAGTTTTTGGCGCCGCTGCCGGGACTTAAATTAAGTAGTTGTTTGTTTTGTGATTCGATCCTTCCTTGCATTCAATTGTGGGGAAGTTCTTTGTTTTTATTAGATAGATTTTATTTTTGTTTTAGGTTTTTAATTTTGTTTTGTTTCAGGTACGTTTGACGTTTTGTCTTGTGGTGCTTTTGCAGGGTCTTTGTAGTTGATGAACACAAGAGCTTCTGGCAGACCGTTGGTTAGTCCTTTGTCAAATCCGGGGAAAGTCAGACGTCGCTTAATTCAAAGCAACAACACGGAGACTTCTACATCCAACAAGATTGATTCTGGAAATTCAGACCAAGTCCAACAGGACTTTGATCTTTCCTTTAAAACGTCAACATCAGAAGATCAAGCGGTTAAGAACTTGAAAGACCCATCTTGGATTTTTAAATCAGGAGAAGATTTAGATTCAGACGGAGAAGAGGAAATTCAAACTCCTCAACCGAACATTCCTCTCATTCCAAAGGTTAACATCAATCAACAACCAAGAGGAATGGGTGATCGAGGAGGACAACCAGTTGATCCCAACGACCGTCCTTACGGACAAAGAAGAAGGGAAGTACCAGCCAACCGTGGCACTCCAATTCGTGCCCCCACCACCGGAATAAACTTTAGTCTTAAAGGAAATCATTTGAAGAGTGTGGAGGAGGAGAAGTTCGATGGTGTGACAAACAGTGATCCTTATGGTCATTTGGAAAGGTTCGAAAAGATTTGTAGGTTCTACAATTATGGCG
>CM067174.1:53994568-53997068 GCA_034093135.1 Erigeron breviscapus | reverse complement strand
GTAGTTTGAACAATGTAACTCCAAGTGAAGGTTACAAGATCCTCGATGACATGGCTAAGGAGTTCTTTGTTCGTGAAGAAATTCGGGATAGGAAATCTGGAGGAAAAACAGTTGCTCGGATTGAAGAAGGTGAAGATTCAAGACTAGTAGCTGAAGTCAAAGCACTCTCAAAGCAAATGAATGAGAGGTTTGACAACCAAGATAACAGGTTCAAGAATCTTGAGAGAGATGTTAAGGTTATGGCGGATGGGTGTGATCACTGTGGAGAGTTGCATTACAGTGAGGATTGCCCGGACAAGCCAGCTAAAGATGTTAATTATAACCGCAGGGAAATTTCGGTCAGAACACCGGTTATCAAAACCGGAATTCAGGTACTACTTATCCCTCGTCTTCTTTTAATGCTAATAATTCTGGGTATGGTGGCAACAGGTTCAGCAGGTTCAACAGTCAGCAGAGCACGACTGCTGAACTGAGAGATATTGTTAAGGATTTCATCGGTGCTCAGAAACAAACAAATGAACACGTGGCTGCAGAAACTAAGAAGATGTATTCGGCATTGGATTCAGTGACTACTCGTTTGGATGGTTTGAGTCATAAGTTGGATCAAAGTACTAAGAGCACTCAAGCTACATTTCAGGATATAGAAGCTAAGCTCGAGAGGCTAGGAAATTCAAATAGGCAGCTCGGGACATTACCGAGCAATACTCAACAAAATCCTAAGCCTCAACAGAGTCCAAGGCTTCCGTCAAACGATAAAGGAAATTACAATCCTCCGAATGCTCGTAATGAGCAAGTGAACGCGATCACAACAAGAGCAGGTAATACTTATAAATCGGCTAATCCATTACCTAATGAGGTTACTCCTATTGTGCAGGAAGAAGCTGATGATTCCGTTGATGATGAGATTGAGATGGAGCCGAACTCAGCCGTGAAAACACCGGCCGTTCCATCCAAGATAGTGGAGAAACCAACCGTTGAGAAGCCACAGGTTAAGCCGTATCTACCGCATATTCCATTTCCTCAACGATTGAAGAAAGCAAAGAGCAAGGAGAATTTTAAGAAGTTTGTTGAATTGATTCAAAATGTTAATATTACTCTTCCTTTAGTTGATCTTCTTGCAGGTATGCCTAACTATGCGAAGTTTCTCAAAGAACTCATTTCGGATAAAATGAAGTTGGAAAAGGCAAAGACGGCAGTCATGAGTGCCGAGTGTTCCGCCATCATCAAGAACGAGATTCCCCCTAAGTTGGAAGATCCAGGGAGTTTTCTTATCTCTTGTTCTTTTGGTGTTTTGTTGTATAAGGCATTAGCCGATCTAGGGGCTAGCATTAATTTGATGCCTTATTCAGTTTATAAAAAGTTGTCTTTAGGTGAATTGACCCCTACTCGTATGAGCATTCGGCTAGCGGACCGATCATTCCAATATCCCATGGGGATAGCGGAAAATTTACAGATTAAAGTGGGTCATATGATTTTTCCGGTCGATTTTGTTATACTCGAAATGGAGGCGGATGTAAATGTGCCTCTAATTCTTGGCCGACCCTTCCTTATAAAAAAAAAAAAAAAAAAAAAAAAAAAAAAAAAAAAAAAAAAAAAAAAAAAAAAAAAAAAAAAAAAAAAAAAAAAAAAAAAAAAAAAAAAAAAAAAAAAAAAAAAAAAAAAAAAAAAAAAAAAAAAAAAAAAAAAAAAAAAAAAAAAAAAAAAAAAAAAAAAAAAAAAAAAAAAAAAAAAAAAAAAAAAAAAAAAAAAAAAAAAAAAAAAAAAAAAAAAAAAAAAAAAAAAAAAAAAAAAAAAAAAAAAAAAAAAAAAAAAAAAAAAAAAAAAAAAAAAAAAAAAAAAAAAAAAAAAAAAAAAAAAAAAAAAAAAAAAAAAAAAAAAAAAAAAAAAAAAAAAAAAAAAAAAAAAAAAAAAAAAAAAAAAAAAAAAAAAAAAAAAAAAAAAAAAAAAAAAAAAAAAAAAAAAAAAAAAAAAAAAAAAAAAAAAAAAAAAAAAAAAAAAAAAAAAAAAAAAAAAAAAAAAAAAAAAAAAAAAAAAAAAAAAAAAAAAAAAAAAAAAAAAAAAAAAAAAAAAAAAAAAAAAAAAAAAAAAAAAAAAAAAAAAAAAAAAAAAAAAAAAAAAAAAAAAAAAAAAAAAAAAAAAAAAAAAAAAAAAAAAAAAAAAAAAAAAAAAAAAAAAAAAAAAAAAAAAAAAAAAAAAAAAAAAAAAAAAAAAAAAAAAAAAAAAAAAAAAAAAAAAAAAAAAAAAAAAAAAAAAAAAAAAAAAAAAAAAAAAAAAAAAAAAAAAAAAAAAAAAAAAAAAAAAAAAAAAAAAAAAAAAAAAAAAAAAAAAAAAAAAAAAAAAAAAAAAAAAAAAAAAAAAAAAAAAAAAAAAAAAAAAAAAAAAAAAAAAAAAAAAAAAAAAAAAAAAAAAAAAAAAAAAAAAAAAAAAAAAAAAAAAAAAAAAAAAAAAAAAAAAAAAAAAAAAAAAAAAAAAAAAAAAAAAAAAAAAAAAAAAAAAAAAA
>CM067174.1:53897068-53989568 GCA_034093135.1 Erigeron breviscapus | reverse complement strand
TTTATGGTTAAAGAAGGTATTGTTTTGGGACACAAAGTTTCTAAGGCGGGTTTAGAGGTTGATAAAGCTAAAATTGATGTGATATCTAAATTACCTCCACCCACCAATGTTAAGTCGATTAGGAGTTTTTTGGGTCATGCCGGTTTTTACCGAAGGTTTATAAAAGATTTCTCCAAAATTGCCCGGCCAATGACCAAATTGTTAGAGAAGGATGTCCCATTTGTGTTTGATAAAGAGTGTCTTGATGCATTCAACTTGCTTAAAGGAAATTTGACCAAAGCACCTATTATGATTCCACCTAATTGGTCATTACCATTTGAGTTGATGTGTGATGCTAGCGATTTTGCCTTAGGGGCCGTTTTAGGCCAAAGGGAGGATAAACATTTCCGCCCTATTTTCTATGCTAGCAAGACCTTGAACCCAGCCCAACTAAATTACACGGTGACTGAAAAAGAGTTGTTGGCTGTTGTGTATGCTTTTGATAAGTTTCGTCCCTACTTGGTCCTTAACAAGACCATTGTTTATACGGATCACTCTGCCCTAAGGTACTTGTTTTCCAAACAAGATGCCAAGCCCCGTCTCATCCGTTGGGTCTTGCTTTTGCAAGAATTTGACATCGAGATAAAGGACAAAAAGGGGGCTGAAAATGTGGCAACCGACCATTTAAGTAGGCTCGAAAACCCTCACCGTGAGGAGTTGCAAGAGCATGAGATTAATGATGATTTTCCTGATGAGTTTTTGATGCAGATTGAGGAAGGACCTTGGTATGCCGATATTGCTAACTATCTTAGTGCAGGTTTGCTTCCCGAGGAGTTGTCAAGGCAAGCGAAGAAGAAGTTCTTCTCTGAAATTAAACATTATTTTTGGGATAAACCATTTTTGTTTAGAGTATGTGCAGATGGCATGATAAGGAGGTGTGTGTCGGAAGATGAAACTCGACAAATTCTAGATGCTTGTCACCACGGGCCAACCGGTGGTCATTATGGACCATCTGTCACCGGTAAGAAAGTATACGATGCTGGATTTTATTGGCCAACGATCTTCAAGGAGGCGCATACTTTGGTTGAGGTTTGTGATGTGTGTCAAAGACAAGGTAACATTTCCAAACGTGATGAAATGCCTCAAAACTTTATTCAGGTATGTGAAGTTTTTGATGTTTGGGGCATAGACTTTATGGGACCTTTTCTTCCATCGAATAGGAATTTGTATATCCTTGTTGCTGTCGATTATGTTTCTAAGTGGGCAGAAGCTAAAGCCTTGCCAACGAATGATGCACGTGTTGTCATTCACTTCTTGAAACAGCTTTTCTGTAGGTTTGGAGTGCCTAAGGCCTTAATAAGTGACCGCGGAAGTCATTTCGCGAATCACCAACTCGCTAAGGTGCTAAGGAGGTATGGTGTCACTCACCGTTTTTCAACCTCTTATCACCCGCAAACGAGTGGCCAAGTTGAAAATACTAATAGGGCATTAAAGAGAATTCTTGAGAAAACCGTAGGAGATAACCCAAAGTCTTGGTCTACCAAGCTTGATGATGCTCTATGGGCATTTAGGACCGCTTATAAGACACCGATTGGGACTACCCCATTCCGGTTGCTTTATGGCAAGACTTGTCATCTTCCTATTGAAATTGAGCATAAAGCCTTTTGGGCGCTCAAGAATTGCAATTTGGACCTAGTGGAGGCCGGTGAGTTGAGATCAATGCAATTAAATGAACTAGATGAACTTAGGTTGCATGCTTATGATAATTCTAGACTTTACAAGGAACGAACCAAAGTGTGGCATGACCGTAGGCTTAGAAAGAAGGATTTTAAAGCCGGAGACAGTTTTGTTGTTCCTTTCTAAGTATAGGTTTAAGCAACCCAAGTTGACATCTAGGTGGACCGGGCCTTATGTGATCAAACATGTATATCCGTCTGGTTATGTTGAATTGTTTAAGTCGGATGGGACCACTTTTATTGTTAATGGTCATAGGTTGAAGATTTATCATGAAGAAGAGGAAAATGTGGGAGTCGTCTTTGACGAGCTTCCATTTTTCGAAATGAATCAATAAGTATGGCATGAGTCTAGCTAAAGACTCATTAATAAATTAAGCGCTTCTCGGGAGGCAACCCGAGTGTTTTCATTTCATTTTTCTTTATTTTGTTTCTATATTTTAAAAAAAAACCCAAAACAAAATTTATTTATTTTTGACCGCTTATAAGACACCGATTGGGACTACCCCATTCCGGTTGCTTTATGGCAAGACTTGTCATCTTCCTATTGAAATTGAGCATAAAGCCTTTTGGGCGCTCAAGAATTGCAATTTGGACCTAGTGGAGGCCGGTGAGTTGAGATCAATGCAATTAAATGAACTAGATGAACTTAGGTTGCATGCTTATGATAATTCTAGACTTTACAAGGAACGAACCAAAGTGTGGCATGACCGTAGGCTTAGAAAGAAGGATTTTAAAGCCGGAGACAAAGTTTTGTTGTTCCTTTCTAAGTATAGGTTTAAGCAACCCAAGTTGACATCTAGGTGGACCGGGCCTTATGTGATCAAACATGTATATCCGTCTGGTTATGTTGAATTGTTTAAGTCGGATGGGACCACTTTTATTGTTAATGGTCATAGGTTGAAGATTTATCATGAAGAAGAGGAAAATGTGGGAGTCGTCTTTGACGAGCTTCCATTTTTCGAAATGAATCAATAAGTATGGCATGAGTCTAGCTAAAGACTCATTAATAAATTAAGCGCTTCTCGGGAGGCAACCCGAGTGTTTTCATTTCATTTTTCTTTATTTTGTTTCTATATTTTAAAAAAAAACCCAAAACAAAATTTATTTATTTTTGACCGCTTATAAGTCACAAATCGCAAGAGAATTTCGAAAAAGTGAATTTAAAAGAACCAATTCAGAAAATGTTAACTTGTAAGAATAGGAATGCTAATGGTGAGATTAAGACTTACAAGATGTGGGATAACGTTTTTAGTTGTGATATGACACCGGTTAGAGAGTGGTGTCTTGAGTTTTTGAGTACCCTTAGGGTAGATACAAATTTGAAGTTTGATGATTTTTTTACAAGGAAAGTAGTTCACTTTCGTGCTGGGGGTACTCAAAGGCATTGCACAGTCCCTGAGTTTGCCTATTTGACTGGGATGGTTTCGGGGAATGAGTTAACTGAGATTAATGCTTATGAGTTTTTGCGGGAAGGAGTTTATGATAAGGATGTGACCGGGTTTGGTAATGATAAGAGCAATAAGGATTTTTGGTTTGAGATTGGGGGTAGTGGTAAGTTGGCCATGACGGTTAGCAAGGTATCGGAAATTCAGGTACCTATTCTGAAGGTCATTCATCGTATGATTACTTATTGTTTTTTGGTTCGTTCTGATCATAATGATAAAGTTTCGCCTACTGATGTCTGGTTAATGAGGTTATTCTACGAGGGCTCTCCGTACACTTATGCTTGTGCGCCATATGTTCTGGCTAAGTATCTTGTTTCCCATAAGGATCGGGGGATAGTTTGTGGGAATTTCATGCTTGACTTTTGAGGATTGGGTTGAGATTTTGTGTAGGGCAGAGAATATCACTATTCTATCCTATTAATCTGAATCTTTTTCCCCTTTGTTTTGAACAACCCACACACACAAGCACTTCATTGAGTTTTTATTTTCTCTCAAATCAAAAACCTCCCAACCTAAATTCAATCTTTAATTTCTATATTTTCTTTGTTAATCTTTCAAGATGCCTAGAGGATTCTTCTCAAACGTTTGTTTCTTTTGATGTTTTGTATTATAGAAACAGAAAGGAAAGGCAGTTGCAGAGTCAAGTGGCAATGAGTTTGTTCCGGGAATTCCACGTGGATACGCTTTTACCGAACCGGACCCGAATGACCACTACAAATACCGAGACGGTTCAGTTGTTTTGGGTGTGAAAAGCCACCCGGTGGAGCCGCATGAATGGTTGCAATTTCCTGGTGTGACGGGGAATGAAAGAGTGCATTACTTGAACCGACTTCAAGATTTGAGGTATAAACATGTTTTGGAACCAAAGGTTATATCGTGGACCGATTTCGAAAAAGTGAATTTAAAAGAACCAATTCAGAAAATGTTAACTTGTAAGAATAGGAATGCTAATGGTGAGATTAAGACTTACAAGATGTGGGATAACGTTTTTAGTTGTGATATGACACCGGTTAGAGAGTGGTGTCTTGAGTTTTTGAGTACCCTTAGGGTAGATACAAATTTGAAGTTTGATGATTTTTTTACAAGGAAAGTAGTTCACTTTCGTGCTGGGGGTACTCAAAGGCATTGCACAGTCCCTGAGTTTGCCTATTTGACTGGGATGGTTTCGGGGAATGAGTTAACTGAGATTAATGCTTATGAGTTTTTGCGGGAAGGAGTTTATGATAAGGATGTGACCGGGTTTGGTAATGATAAGAGCAATAAGGATTTTTGGTTTGAGATTGGGGGTAGTGGTAAGTTGGCCATGACGGTTAGCAAGGTATCGGAAATTCAGGTACCTATTCTGAAGGTCATTCATCGTATGATTACTTATTGTTTTTTGGTTCGTTCTGATCATAATGATAAAGTTTCGCCTACTGATGTCTGGTTAATGAGGTTATTCTACGAGGGCTCTCCGTACACTTATGCTTGTGCGCCATATGTTCTGGCTAAGTATCTTGTTTCCCATAAGGATCGGGGGATAGTTTGTGGGAATTTCTGTTGACTTTTGAGGATTGGGTTGAGATTTTGTGTAGGGCAGAGAATATCACTATTCTATCCTATTAATCTGAATCTTTTTCCCCTTTGTTTTGAACAACCCACACACACAAGCACTTCATTGAGTTTTTATTTTCTCTCAAATCAAAAACCTCCCAACCTAAATTCAATCTTTAATTTCTATATTTTCTTTGAATTTTCGAGGGAAGATTGATCATTGGTGAATTAAGAAATCTAAAATATTAAAATTTTTTTTTCTGAAATCGATTGAGTGCGCCGCACCTTGGAAGGTGCGTCGCACCGAGCTGGTGGTAAATCTTGTTTGGTGCGCCGCACCTTGTTAGTGGTGCGCCGCACCTTGTTAGTGGTGCGCCGCACCTTGTTAGTGGTGCGCCGCACCTTGTTAGTGGTGCGCCGCACCTTGTTAGTGGTGCGCCGCACCTTGTTAGTGGTGCGCCGCACCTTGTTAGTGGTGCGCCGCACCTTGTTAGTGGTGCGCCGCACCTTGTTAGTGGTGCGCCGCACCTTGTTAGTGGTGCGCCGCACCTTGTTAGTGGTGCGCCGCACCTTGTTAGTGGTGCGCCGCACCTTGTTAGTGGTGCGCCGCACCTTGTTAGTGGTGCGCCGCACCTTGTTAGTGGTGCGCCGCACCTTGTTAGTGGTGCGCCGCACCTTGTTAGTGGTGCGCCGCACCTTGTTAGTGGTGCGCCGCACCTTGTTAGTGGTGCGCCGCACCTTGTTAGTGGTGCGCCGCACCTTGTTAGTGGTGCGCCGCACCTTGTTAGTGGTGCGCCGCACCTTGTTAGTGGTGCGCCGCACCTTGTTAGTGGTGCGCCGCACCTTGTTAGTGGTGCGCCGCACCTTGTTAGTGGTGCGCCGCACCTTGTTAGTGGTGCGCCGCACCTTGTTAGTGGTGCGCCGCACCTTGTTAGTGGTGCGCCGCACCTTGTTAGTGGTGCGCCGCACCTTGTTAGTGGTGCGCCGCACCTTGTTAGTGGTGCGCCGCACCTTGTTAGTGGTGCGCCGCACCTTGTTAGTGGTGCGCCGCACCTTGTTAGTGGTGCGCCGCACCTTGTTAGTGGTGCGCCGCACCTTGTTAGTGGTGCGCCGCACCTTGTTAGTGGTGCGCCGCACCTTGTTAGTGGTGCGCCGCACCTTGTTAGTGGTGCGCCGCACCTTGTTAGTGGTGCGCCGCACCTTGTTAGTGGTGCGCCGCACCTTGTTAGTGGTGCGCCGCACCTTGTTAGTGGTGCGCCGCACCTTGTTAGTGGTGCGCCGCACCTTGTTAGTGGTGCGCCGCACCTTGTTAGTGGTGCGCCGCACCTTGTTAGTGGTGCGCCGCACCTTGTTAGTGGTGCGCCGCACCTTGTTAGTGGTGCGCCGCACCTTGTTAGTGGTGCGCCGCACCTTGTTAGTGGTGCGCCGCACCTTGTTAGTGGTGCGCCGCACCTTGTTAGTGGTGCGCCGCACCTTGTTAGTGGTGCGCCGCACCTTGTTAGTGGTGCGCCGCACCTTGTTAGTGGTGCGCCGCACCTTGTTAGTGGTGCGCCGCACCTTGTTAGTGGTGCGCCGCACCTTGTTAGTGGTGCGCCGCACCTTGTTAGTGGTGCGCCGCACCTTGTTAGTGGTGCGCCGCACCTTGTTAGTGGTGCGCCGCACCTTGTTA
Source organism: Erigeron breviscapus (assembly GCA_034093135.1). Classification (NCBI taxonomy): domain Eukaryota; kingdom Viridiplantae; phylum Streptophyta; class Magnoliopsida; order Asterales; family Asteraceae; genus Erigeron; species Erigeron breviscapus. The sequence continues at coordinate 53,983,206 of CM067174.1, read as the reverse complement.
GTGGTGCGCCGCACCTTGTTAGTGGTGCGCCGCACCTTGTTAGTGGTGCGCCGCACCTTGTTAGTGGTGCGCCGCACCTTGTTAGTGGTGCGCCGCACCTTGTTAGTGGTGCGCCGCACCTTGTTAGTGGTGCGCCGCACCTTGTTAGTGGTGCGCCGCACCTTGTTAGTGGTGCGCCGCACCTTGTTAGTGGTGCGCCGCACCTTGTTAGTGGTGCGCCGCACCTTGTTAGTGGTGCGCCGCACCTTGTTAGTGGTGCGCCGCACCTTGTTAGTGGTGCGCCGCACCTTGTTAGTGGTGCGCCGCACCTTGTTAGTGGTGCGCCGCACCTTGTTAGTGGTGCGCCGCACCTTGTTAGTGGTGCGCCGCACCTTGTTAGTGGTGCGCCGCACCTTGTTAGTGGTGCGCCGCACCTTGTTAGTGGTGCGCCGCACCTTGTTATGGGATGGTTTCGGGGGATGAGTTTAATGCGATTAATGCTTATGAGTTTTTGCGGGAAGGAGTTTATGATAAGGATGTGACCGGGTTTGGTAATGATAAGAGCAATAAGGATTTTTGGTTTGAGATTGGGGGTAGTGGTAAGTTGGCCATGACGGTTAGCAAGGTATCGGAAATTCAGGTACCTATTCTGAAGGTCATTCATCGTATGATTACTTATTGTTTTTTGGTTCGTTCTGATCATAATGATAAAGTTTCGCCTACTGATGTCTGGTTAATGAGGTTATTCTACGAGGGCTCTCCGTACACTTATGCTTGTGCGCCATATGTTCTGGCTAAGTATCTTGTTTCCCATAAGGATCGGGGGATAGTTTGTGGGAATTTCATCGCTCATGTTTACGCTATGTTGGGATATGATACAGCAAGAAATACCAGGGCTCTGGTTAGGATTCCTTGTGCTCGTTTTGGTTTGGGTGACTTAGCAGGGTTTGGTTTGATTTATGAGGTGGATGGTCAGGATGTTTTTATTGGTGATTTGCCTGAAGATCAGAGGCCTGTTGGGAAAAGGCGTCGGGAGGATGGTTCTAGTGCACCCAAGTTTGCGGGAGGTTCTTCTTCATCATCTGCTTTTGATTTCTCTTCTTTGCAGGGGTCGATTTTTGTCTTGGAGAGTACTACGGACATGTTGCTTGATAATGCCCGGACAGCTAATAGTATGCTTGGTCGTATTTTGGATCAGCAGGAGCATTTTCGTCCTATGTGGCAGAGGCAGTATGATCAGCAGTATGAGCAGCGGTACAGAGATGTGGAGGAGGATGAGCGCCCTGAGCTTCCTACCTATACTCCTCGAGAGCTAGTACCTCCTAGTCAGGGTACTTTTGATTACCTTTTTCCTCAGCAGGGGTATCAGCAGGAGGAGTATACTTACCAGCCTCCCCAGTTTGATCCTTCCACCCAGGCTACAGGTTTTGGTACTTATACCGGTGCGCCTCGATATGGAGGTGATTTCTTTAGTTACCATACGCCACAGGGAGACGAGGCTGGAGGTCGATCCACGATGGGTATTCCTAACATTGTTCCTAGTGGAGATTGGTTTGCAGAGCCCTGTAATCCTGATGGTGCAGATAGTGTTCCTTCCTGTTTTCCTCCTCCATGATATCTTGATATTGATGATGGTGAGTTTGTTGATGGCGGTGCCGGTTACCTTGGGCATTGAGTCATCGTGTTCATGTTGGTTTGATCTTGGCGCTTCGGACATTGTTGGTTGCATGTTTCATTTGGTTTGTAATCGCCTTTGTTGGCACCTAAACGATTTCCTTTTCCGCACTTAGTTTAGTTATTTGATTTTGTATGGTTGAACAATAAGTATGGGGGAGGGCTTGGTGATTTCTTATATTTAGGTTCTGATGATGTTTTAGCTTTCTTTTGGTTGTGTTTTATGCATTTAGAAAGGTAGCGATTCGTGTGCATATGCTGGCAGTAAGTTCAGCGCCCATTCATTTTGAGACGATTCTACCGAGCATAAGAACATTACCAAACATCCGGCAAGTTCTCCTGATCTTTTCTTCTTTTGTTTTTGCTTTTACCTATTTCCCATAGATTGTCTTTAGTTCATTGTACATTGAGGGCATTGTACAACTTAAGTATGGGGGGGAGGTAAATAGGCGAAAGCCGGATGAATTTTGAGACATTATTTTTGAACTTTTGCTTGCTTGTCCATATAGTTGAATTACTTTTGTTACTTAAGATTTAATCATACTAGTAATTGAACTATAAATTCCTTTGGTTAACACTTTTTAAATTAGTGAAATGTGTTTTGAGTGATCGATTAGGCAAATCCTTTCTGGATTGATTACATGACTAGCACACTTCTATCCCAAAACACCAAATATGTAAGGATCTTGATTCATTTATAGATTGGCTAGGTGTTACGGTTTTGGTTTGGTTAGTCTTGTAAATTTGTCCCTCTCGTAGGCTTTTGGATTTATCCGGAAGTAAGGGTCTCTTTTAGAGCTCTGAGCTATGATGTGCAAGTTTGAGGTTAATTCACTCCGTTTCCGTTTATTATTTCTTTGATATGAGTGTGCCGGTGATTGCGTTGATTCTAGAACTTGGCCTAGTTGATCGTTCCGTGGTTGCTAGATGATAAAGAGGTAAATCAGGATTAAAACCGTCTTTTCTTTGTTTATTCACCCTTTGTTATGTCGTTATTGTAAACCATGTTTGTGTGCATGTGTGTTTGTAGCTAATCATAGTGGTTAGTGATTTTCCTTTGTTTATTCACCCTTTGTTATGTCGTTATTGTAAACCATGTTTGTGTGCATGTGTGTTTGTAGCTAATCATAGTGGTTAGTGATTTTCCTTTGTTTAAACCCGTGTTGCACTCGTTTTTAGTGCAAGAAACTTTTAGATAACCTGTTGCGCCTCACCTTTTCGTTTGTGTTAAATTCACTTAAATATTTAACCTTTCCTCTCCACACCGATAGTCGAAATCCTTGGTTGATCATTAGTTGCCTATGCTAGTTGGATGGTTTGAAGTTATCTTGGTTGTGTCGGGTTGGTATATTTCCGTTTATTATTTCTTTGATATGAGTGTGCCGGTGATTGCGTTGATTCTAGAACTTGGCCTAGTTGATCGTTCCGTGGTTGCTAGATGATAAAGAGGTAAATCAGGATTAAAACCGTCTTTTCTTTGTTTATTCACCCTTTGTTATGTCGTTATTGTAAACCATGTTTGTGTGCATGTGTGTTTGTAGCTAATCATAGTGGTTAGTGATTTTCCTTTGTTTAAACCCGTGTTGCACTCGTTTTTAGTGCAAGAAACTTTTAGATAACCTGTTGCGCCTCACCTTTTTCGTTTGTGTTAAATTCACTTAAATATTTAACCTTTCCTCTCCACACCGATAGTCGAAATCCTTGGTTGATCATTAGTTGCCTATGCTAGTTGGATGGTTTGAAGTTATCTTGGTTGTGTCGGGTTGGTATATTTCCGTTTATTATTTCTTTGATATGAGTGTGCCGGTGATTGCGTTGATTCTAGAACTTGGCCTAGTTGATCGTTCCGTGGTTGCTAGATGATAAAGAGGTAAATCAGGATTAAAACCGTCTTTTCTTTGTTTATTCACCCTTTGTTATGTCGTTATTGTAAACCATGTTTGTGTGCATGTGTGTTTGTAGCTAATCATAGTGGTTAGTGATTTTCCTTTGTTTAAACCCGTGTTGCACTCGTTTTTAGTGCAAGAAACTTTTAGATAACCTGTTGCGCCTCACCTTTTCGTTTGTGTTAAATTCACTTAAATATTTAACCTTTCCTCTCCACACCGATAGTCGAAATCCTTGGTTGATCATTAGTTGCCTATGCTAGTTGGATGGTTTGAAGTTATCTTGGTTGTGTCGGGTTGGTATATTTCCGTTTATTATTTCTTTGATATGAGTGTGCCGGTGATTGCGTTGATTCTAGAACTTGGCCTAGTTGATCGTTCCGTGGTTGCTAGATGATAAAGAGGTAAATCAGGATTAAAACCGTCTTTTCTTTGTTTATTCACCCTTTGTTATGTCGTTATTGTAAACCATGTTTGTGTGCATGTGTGTTTGTAGCTAATCATAGTGGTTAGTGATTTTCCTTTGTTTAAACCCGTGTTGCACTCGTTTTTAGTGCAAGAAACTTTTAGATAACCTGTTGCGCCTCACCTTTTCGTTTGTGTTAAATTCACTTAAATATTTAACCTTTCCTCTCCACACCGATAGTCGAAATCCTTGGTTGATCATTAGTTGCCTATGCTAGTTGGATGGTTTGAAGTTATCTTGGTTGTGTCGGGTTGGTATATTTCCGTTTATTATTTCTTTGATATGAGTGTGCCGGTGATTGCGTTGATTCTAGAACTTGGCCTAGTTGATCGTTCCGTGGTTGCTAGATGATAAAGAGGTAAATCAGGATTAAAACCGTCTTTTCTTTGTTTATTCACCCTTTGTTATGTCGTTATTGTAAACCATGTTTGTGTGCATGTGTGTTTGTAGCTAATCATAGTGGTTAGTGATTTTCCTTTGTTTAAACCCGTGCTTAGTCGTTGTTTTCGAGGCTTGTAGATCATTCGAATATTGTCAAACATTTCAATTTTCATTTAAGATTAAAACTGCTTAACCACTCTTCCTTGTTTTCCTACTTTCGTGGTTTAGCTTCTTTTTGATTATTGTCATGTGTCTGCAATTGAGAACCAAGGGAAAGTTTGTTTTGAAATCTGAATTTGCTTGAGGACAAGCAAAGCTTAAGTATGGGGGAATTTGATATGTCCATTTATATGTATAATCCCATATCGTTTCTAAGTCATTTTACGCTTAATGATGTGCAAATTACATGTATATTCGATGCTTTGATGGTATTGTTAGTGATTGCAGGCTTAGAACAGGTAAAATGGTTAAAAATAGCTTGTGGATGGCTAAAAGATGCATTAGGATGGTTCGTGTACGAGTACGAGAAGAAACGAGTTGGAAATCACAAGTTTTGAAGAGAAAGTGGCTGAGTGCGTCGCACCTGAAGGGTGGTGCGTCGCATATATTGATCAGGAAGTTGGCCAGATTTTGCAAGAAGGGAGTGCGACGCACCTGAAGGGTGGTGCGTCGCATAAGTTGATCAGAAAAGTTGGAATTCTGAGAAAGAAGCAAGGTGCGCCGCACCAAACATGTGGTGCGCCGCATATCGGGCAGATGCAATTTTTGGAAACAAGCCAGGTGCGCCGCACCTGGCCAGTGGTGCGCCGCACCTGTAGGTCGGTTCAGCAAGGGCTTTTTAGTAACACTATAAATAGAAGACCAAAACCCTCCCATTCGGGAGACTTCGACTTTCAGGCGATTTTAGGGTTTCTTGAGGCAATATTCAGCAGCTTTTACCTTCTCCAAGATCTAAGGGTTGCTCAAGAGTTTCAAGGCATTCAATCATCGATTTCTTTAGCTTTTCATTGTCTTTCACACTTTGGTACAAGATGTTTATTCTTTCTTTTGCTATTTGTGACTTATTTATGATTATGTCAGGCTAAACACTTCATCATCTACTGAGATGAAATGACACAATGAATATTGGTTGCATATTATTTTGAATTCAAGTTGATTATTAAACGTTTCGTCAAGATCTTAATGTATTGAATTCTTATCATTTATTCTATTGTTTGTTGATAATGTATAAATGGTTTTAATGGTAGTTAATTCCCGGAGTGCATTGTTCTAGTTGATTTGGTAGAATCAATAGGTGTTAATTCGTGGTAGCGAGTTGGTAAACAACAATAGGTAAGAGAGTTCAATGTGTTAACGGTTTGGTAGAATCGATAGGTGAAATTGTTTAATCATAACAAAACAAATTAATCAGATAGGGAGATCTTAATAGGGAAGGTGGTAGCTGGATCTTTAGGATTGAATTAATTGGTTAATGAGTTCGGGTAGGGTAATGAGCTAGGAGGCCTACTAGTGAGTTCCTTGTCTTAACTTAGTTATCGGAATCAACATATTTGAATTGGCTTTAACCTTAATGCAACCAAAATGAAATGTGTCATGGAGTCGAGGTAGATGATCTTTTAAATTCTTGTTTTAAACAACAAAATTCTCTTGCGATTAATCCTACGGGATTACTAACAATCTTAACTAACTTTTGCAACGTGGCAATTCGGCCATAAAACCCCCTTATTTTTGTATCATTATATTTAACAATTGCTTATAAAAGTCCTTGTGTTCGACCTCGTACTTACCAAGTAACTATATTGCATACGAACGGGTACACTGCCCGCAAGTGTGTAGTAGACAGTAGCTAGGTAGTTCGTGTTATAAATTTAAGACTCGAAATTACACATCAGTCAGCATTTGACCCTATCAATGAGAAACTCAGGTCAAAGTTAGGTATATGCTAAGCAATACGGGTTATTATTTTTATGCTTTCGGTTCAGGTCTTTTTCAAGTATCTTATTGTACCTGTTTTCGACCTCTGTTATTCTTGTAATACATTAAAAGACACTAAATATGACTTCTCTTATAAGAAATCAGATACATAGAGCTTGGTTCTAATGAAAAACCAAAGCCTTAGCTTGATAATTACATAAGTATAAACATAAATGTAATAAGATTATGCTTATCAGCCATAACTCAGTAACTCTCATCGACAATTGTTGCATTGTAGGATGTGCGGAAGTCTTTGTATCTAACGATGAAAAAAATGTGTATGCTGCAATCAGAATACATTGTTTTCCCAGATAGGCAAATGAGTAATGGGTTCGGGAGCATGACTAATGGGTTCGGGACTCCGTCCTTATGACACCACCAATATACCCATACCACGTGAAGCGCGCGTAAACACAAGAGAAATACTGACAAGAACTGAAATTTTGGTCTCTCCTTGAAAACCATTTGTAACATCCCAAACTTTTCGAGTTTGACTTATTGACTTGACCGTTAGTCAACGTTAGGTTCGTTAAGTTTATGTGCCCTAGGAATTGGACTTAAACCGATAGATGACAAGATAGGCATAAGTAAGTATGCTTGGCCTTTGAGATGAAATGTTTTTAGGACGGGTTGGGATGAGTGAGAGTGTAAGATTAAGGCTACATGTTCATTGATGTGTTTTATGTGTATACACTTGTTTGTGTAGCCCTTATTCCTCTGTTTCTCGCGCTCCCTGTCGCTAAACTAATCTATTGCTATGAAAGACGTCCTGTGAAAGGTAAGGTGTTAATTCTCTATTTGAATTTGATAAACTTGTGCTTTATATTAAAAACCAAAGCCTTAGCTTGATAATTACATAAAAAAAAAAAAAAAAAAAAAAAAAAAAAAAAAAAAAAAAAAAAAAAAAAAAAAAAAAAAAAAAAAAAAAAAAAAAAAAAAAAAAAAAAAAAAAAAAAAAAAAAAAAAAAAAAAAAAAAAAAAAAAAAAAAAAAAAAAAAAAAAAAAAAAAAAAAAAAAAAAAAAAAAAAAAAAAAAAAAAAAAAAAAAAAAAAAAAAAAAAAAAAAAAAAAAAAAAAAAAAAAAAAAAAAAAAAAAAAAAAAAAAAAAAAAAAAAAAAAAAAAAAAAAAAAAAAAAAAAAAAAAAAAAAAAAAAAAAAAAAAAAAAAAAAAAAAAAAAAAAAAAAAAAAAAAAAAAAAAAAAAAAAAAAAAAAAAAAAAAAAAAAAAAAAAAAAAAAAAAAAAAAAAAAAAAAAAAAAAAAAAAAAAAAAAAAAAAAAAAAAAAAAAAAAAAAAAAAAAAAAAAAAAAAAAAAAAAAAAAAAAAAAAAAAAAAAAAAAAAAAAAAAAAAAAAAAAAAAAAAAAAAAAAAAAAAAAAAAAAAAAAAAAAAAAAAAAAAAAAAAAAAAAAAAAAAAAAAAAAAAAAAAAAAAAAAAAAAAAAAAAAAAAAAAAAAAAAAAAAAAAAAAAAAAAAAAAAAAAAAAAAAAAAAAAAAAAAAAAAAAAAAAAAAAAAAAAAAAAAAAAAAAAAAAAAAAAAAAAAAAAAAAAAAAAAAAAAAAAAAAAAAAAAAAAAAAAAAAAAAAAAAAAAAAAAAAAAAAAAAAAAAAAAAAAAAAAAAAAAAAAAAAAAAAAAAAAAAAAAAAAAAAAAAAAAAAAAAAAAAAAAAAAAAAAAAAAAAAAAAAAAAAAAAAAAAAAAAAAAAAAAAAAAAAAAAAAAAAAAAAAAAAAAAAAAAAAAAAAAAAAAAAAAAAAAAAAAAAAAAAAAAAAAAAAAAAAAAAAAAAAAAAAAAAAAAAAAAAAAAAAAAAAAAAAAAAAAAAAAAAAAAAAAAAAAAAAAAAAAAAAAAAAAAAAAAAAAAAAAAAAAAAAAAAAAAAAAAAAAAAAAAAAAAAAAAAAAAAAAAAAAAAAAAAAAAAAAAAAAAAAAAAAAAAAAAAAAAAAAAAAAAAAAAAAAAAAAAAAAAAAAAAAAAAAAAAAAAAAAAAAAAAAAAAAAAAAAAAAAAAAAAAAAAAAAAAAAAAAAAAAAAAAAAAAAAAAAAAAAAAAAAAAAAAAAAAAAAAAAAAAAAAAAAAAAAAAAAAAAAAAAAAAAAAAAAAAAAAAAAAAAAAAAAAAAAAAAAAAAAAAAAAAAAAAAAAAAAAAAAAAAAAAAAAAAAAAAAAAAAAAAAAAAAAAAAAAAAAAAAAAAAAAAAAAAAAAAAAAAAAAAAAAAAAAAAAAAAAAAAAAAAAAAAAAAAAAAAAAAAAAAAAAAAAAAAAAAAAAAAAAAAAAAAAAAAAAAAAAAAAAAAAAAAAAAAAAAAAAAAAAAAAAAAAAAAAAAAAAAAAAAAAAAAAAAAAAAAAAAAAAAAAAAAAAAAAAAAAAAAAAAAAAAAAAAAAAAAAAAAAAAAAAAAAAAAAAAAAAAAAAAAAAAAAAAAAAAAAAAAAAAAAAAAAAAAAAAAAAAAAAAAAAAAAAAAAAAAAAAAAAAAAAAAAAAAAAAAAAAAAAAAAAAAAAAAAAAAAAAAAAAAAAAAAAAAAAAAAAAAAAAAAAAAAAAAAAAAAAAAAAAAAAAAAAAAAAAAAAAAAAAAAAAAAAAAAAAAAAAAAAAAAAAAAAACAAAAGTTGAAAGATTTGGGTAAAAAGAAGACGATACACAAATGTAGTAACGAACGTGTGAGTGAAAGGATACGATTACAATTATGGTCCGGAACATAATTGCAAGCATATCACGACACGAATGTGTTTGTATGGCCATGCTTGTGTTGACCGGTGTACAAAGTAATAAAGTTGGGGGATTTCTATGTATTGTATCCCTATTTGTTGAAAGTAAACACCGTGTTACAACTTTAGTGATGTTGATGCTGCAAGTGTGTGGAAACGTGTGAAGATCGGTGGAAAGTGATAGCCGGATTAAAAGTTTATGATGCTTATGATGGTAGTCAATGTCGTTGGGTCTACTAGTTTAAAAGACATGGATTCGAAGTTTGAAGAGTAGAGTTGATGTTGGATACTTAAAGGATTATAAGTAGGTGACGCATAGAAGGGTTACCGGACACACGAATGAAAGGATATAGTTACAATTCCGGTCACGAACGTAATTGTAAATGTATCACGACATGTGTGTGTTTGTGAGACTGTGTCTGTGTTGATCCGAATGAAGTGAAGATGAGAATGATGGAATCACTGAATGGTATCATATTTAACAACGCGAAGAGTAGACACGGATGAATGAAATAAATGAGGATGAAGTTGAGGCAAGTAAAGAAGTTAACACTACGGTTGATTGAACCTTTTAACCATGAAGCTCTTCTATTCTATGAACGCTATGATATGATGTGAAGCTACAATCAGGCTGTGAAGTGTTAACATTGTGCTTGGGTGTAAGGAAAACGTTTAGGTTTCGTTTGAAATTATTTTTACTGATGATAGATGATATGCGACGCATGAACCATCCATGCGGCGAATATTCTGGCCTGTTTTGGATTTATGACCCGTTTAATTTTGATTTCGCTACGGGACAATATGTGACGATCGGGACGAGTATCTTAAGGGCGAGGTAATTGCTATATCTCAAATTTTTGTGTAACGGTTGACTTGAGTCGTTAAGTCAACACCTTGCTACCGTTAAGTCTCTTAACGAGTTAATGCTTACGTGGGTTTAATATGCTATATGTGAGAGGCTTTAATGCCTTAAAGATATATACGTTTATGTGTTTAAGATGCCAAGATGTGTTTAATATGTCGATAGAATTCCCGGAGGACGATTTAAGCTATATATGTGTCGTATAGAAGTCTAGAGACCATTCTTGCCATTTCTGGAACTTCAAAACATGATTGGGAGTAATTAGGTAAGATTATTATCCCCTAATTCAGACTATTCATTCCTCCTAAGAACCCTAAACCGCTTTCTTTTTCTGGAATGATCCTCGTGCGATTTCTTGCGTTTTTGGGTGGATTAAAGATCAATCGGTGCACGTAAACGATCCGTTTACCATCCTCCAAGGTAAAGAACAAAATCTTTGCAGAATATGAGTCATATCCATCCATATATTTTGCCCATACCTGGACTTGTTGGGTAATGATGGATAATAAACGTTTTGTTGTTAAATTAGCGATTTCGGGTCATTCGGCGAATGTTATTGCAATCGATGTGTGTCATGAGATTTCCTACAGGTATGAAGTTATTTCTAGTGTCATTTTAATGTTCAAATAGAACCAATAAAGGGTTCACATCTGGTCTTGAAGTTTGATATGGATTCGATTGCGTTTGTGAGTCGATTAAGGTCATTCGGGTGTCAAACCGATTGTAAAATGAGTATAATGAATCTACGAATCAAATGAAGATTTCATAATGATAACTATGTCATAATTTGATGTGTATGAGCTGTAGGGGTCGTGGTGGCTTGACATGGATGTTGATGGAGGAAAATTGTTTGCAAAACAAAGAGTTTATTAGGTCTGAAAATTCAGTCATCTTGAAAAAATCATATCTTCCTCATATGAACGATTTAGGAGATGAATCTTACATTTCTGAAAACCTCTATGTGTCCCCTAAATTCTGTATGAACAAAGTTTCCAGTGATTTTGCCCAGAAATATGCAAAAAACGTCGATCTCCAGAAGTGGTCAGGTTACGGACGAATTCTGCAGACTTGTATTGCAAACGTCATATCTTATTCATTAGAGCTCTTCAAGAGTCAAACCTTGCATTTTTGGAAAGGTCTTTGAGTCTGCTACATTTGTTAAGAACTGAGTTTTGTCTCATCCGGTCATCTTATGACCCAAAAGTTGTACTTGAGGAGGCTTATGAACCGTGGTGACATGCTTATGTGGATGTCGCCTGAAATGTGATACGATCTAATATGATACGCGGTGTAGTAAGTCTTATACGTTGATGTGTGATAAGGGTTAAAATCCAAGACCATACACCGAAAGTTTTGTAGCCAAATAAAGTATTTAATGACCTTTTAACGGAAGTGCGAAGTCACGTTATCATGGACTAAGAGACGAAGTTGCGTGGGAAGTTAAAGGTAATGATATGACATGAGTAGTTGGCAGGAAAGTTGTTCAAGAATGCTTATCTCTTGGTGAGATATTACACTATTTCATTGGACAAGGAAGAAAGGATGTATGATAAAGAAGTGATCTTAAAGTGTGGAAGTTAATTGTTGAATGTTTCGAATCGAGACGGCCGTAAGGTAATTAATTCTTAAAGATGTTTGTCAAAGTATGAAAGAAATGGAGAACTCAAGTGATGCCTATCACCCTTAGAATGATGGGAAAGAGAAATGATGATTTAGAAACTTGGAACAGTCATATGATCGTGCGAAAGTGCGTTGAGATTTTCACATTCCATTGTTGAGTTCCCATATAAGGACAACTACGATGTGAGTATGGAGGTCACTTCATGTTATGAAAGTAATTAAAGGAAAGTCATGAAAGTTAAGTGCTCGTTAAGTCGTTAAGTGTTCCGGTGAGAAAGTTAAGCCAACAAAGTAACGTTTAAAGAGTCGAGGGGCTTAAGATGGAATTTATTAAGGATGGCCAGGGGTTATATGACAATTAGGCTACCCTAATTTTCATTCTCCAGATCCGGAGTGTGTGAGAAAAACCCCCAAGCAGCCCCCTTCCCTTCTCCAAGCAAGTTTCTCTCAAGATCCAATTGTTTCGGGCCGATTCGATCAAGTTTTGTTTAGATCTTGGATCCTCTAAGTCATCTACAGGTAATATAGGTAATATTATCTTTGAAATCTGATCTTATGAGTCTTAGTTGAGTTTTCAATCCAGGCCATGGGGTTTGGGTTGGGTTATTTGATTAAACGTTTACCGATTTCATGTTATTCGGTTGATTGAATGGTTGATTCATGTGGTAAAGGATTAAAGGATCAATTGATTGATTTGAGTCATCAAAAGTATCATTAAAAAAGGTCAATTTTATGTCCCCAGGTCGGGCTAAGGGTTTGAGATCGAATGGGTATCGTTTGGAACAAGTTGAAAATTGAGTTGCTGGTCTGCACCCCAGGTGCGGCGCACCATAGCCCAGTTTTGGGAATTTGATTTTCTTAAGAAGCCCGATATGCGACGCACCAAAGGGTAGGTGCGGCGCACCATAGCCCAGTTTTGGGAATTTGATTTTCTTAAGAAGCCCGATATGCGACGCACCAAAGGGTAGGTGCGGCGCACCATAGCCCAGTTTTGGGAATTTGATTTTCTTAAGAAGCCCGATATGCGACGCACCAAAGGGTAGGTGCGGCGCACCATAGCCCAGTTTTGGGAATTTGATTTTCTTAAGAAGCCCGATATGCGACGCACCAAAGGGTAGGTGCGGCGCACCATAGCCCAGTTTTGGGAATTTGATTTTCTTAAGAAGCCCGATATGCGACGCACCAAAGGGTAGGTGCGGCGCACCATAGCCCAGTTTTGGGAATTTGATTTTCTTAAGAAGCCCGATATGCGACGCACCAAAGGGTAGGTGCGGCGCACCATAGCCCAGTTTTGGGAATTTGATTTTCTTAAGAAGCCCGATATGCGACGCACCAAAGGGTAGGTGCGGCGCACCATAGCCCAGTTTTGGGAATTTGATTTTCTTAAGAAGCCCGATATGCGACGCACCAAAGGGTAGGTGCGGCGCACCATAGCCCAGTTTTGGGAATTTGATTTTCTTAAGAAGCCCGATATGCGACGCACCAAAGGGTAGGTGCGGCGCACCATAGCCCAGTTTTGGGAATTTGATTTTCTTAAGAAGCCCGATATGCGACGCACCAAAGGGTAGGTGCGGCGCACCATAGCCCAGTTTTGGGAATTTGATTTTCTTAAGAAGCCCGATATGCGACGCACCAAAGGGTAGGTGCGGCGCACCATAGCCCAGTTTTGGGAATTTGATTTTCTTAAGAATCCCGATATGCAACGCAAATGTAATGTGGGTACTACTTATGAAGGTTGAAGAAATGAGTTGATTACTTGGTTTGATTTAAAGATTGAACCAAGAAACGATGAAACGGTTGAAATGGAAAAGTAAAGGTGGAAAAGACTATGTAAAACGCCGAATGAGTTTGGCTATGCTAAGTTAAAGAACAACTCAAGGAAATCCTGAAATGATATGAAAAAGTTAAGGATACGGATAAGTTATTCATGTATGAGTGGCGAAATGATTCTGAGGACAGAATCCTCTTAAGGGGGAGGTAATTGTAACATCCCAAACTTTTCGAGTTTGACTTATTGACTTGACCGTTAGTCAACGTTAGGTTCGTTAAGTTTATGTGCCCTAAATGGGATTATGTGATTAAATGCTTATGCGTTTAATATAATATGATTAAAGTATGTTAAATGAAAGTAATTAAAGGAAAGTCATGAAAGTTAAGTGCTCGTTAAGTCGTTAAGTGTTCCGGTGAGAAAGTTAAGCCAACAAAGTAACGTTTAAAGAGTCGAGGGGCTTAAGATGGAATTTATTAAGGATGGCCAGGGGTTATATGACAATTAGGCTACCCTAATTTTCATTCTCCAGATCCGGAGTGTGTGAGAAAAACCCCCAAGCAGCCCCCTTCCCTTCTCCAAGCAAGTTTCTCTCAAGATCCAATTGTTTCGGGCCGATTCGATCAAGTTTTGTTTAGATCTTGGATCCTCTAAGTCATCTACAGGTAATATAGGTAATATTATCTTTGAAATCTGATCTTATGAGTCTTAGTTGAGTTTTCAATCCAGGCCATGGGGGTTTGGGTTGGGTTATTTGATTAAACGTTTACCGATTTCATGTTATTCGGTTGATTGAATGGTTGATTCATGTGGTAAAGGATTAAAGGATCAATTGATTGATTTGAGTCATCAAAAGTATCATTAAAAAAGGTCAATTTTATGTCCCCAGGTCGGGCTAAGGGTTTGAGATCGAATGGGTATCGTTTGGAACAAGTTGAAAATTGAGTTGCTGGTCTGCACCCCAGGTGCGGCGCACCATAGCCCAGTTTTGGGAATTTGATTTTCTTAAGAAGCCCGATATGCGACGCACCAAAGGGTAGGTGCGGCGCACCTATAGGTGATCTGAATTTCTGAAGGGTTGGTGCGACGCACCACTTGGCAGGTGCGGCGCACCACATGCCCAAATTTCACAAAACGTTTCGTTTAGCTTATATTTCGATCTGATACTCGTTCTAGGTTGTCGAGAGCACTTAGCAAGCACTGTAAGACCTACATAACTCATTGTTTAGCTGTACCCAGGTAAGATAACATCTTTTACCACATGAGGGACAACAAAATATAAGGTTTTCATAAGTTAACTTCCCCAAATGAATGTTTGTATGTTTATATGTATTCGGGAATGAATGGGAGGTTACTATGGGAATGATTACGTTACCATTGATGATGAACGGTAAGCTTATGCATGCTACGATGAAATGATGATATGTTTATGTTATAAAATGATGTTATGATGAAATAAGGGAATTGATAAACTGAAATGTATAAGTTGTTATTACGATAAGATGCTATGATGATATAAACGTATGATGCTATGATGCGATATATGACATGATGACGCATTGTTATGATGTTATGCTTATGAAATGATATGATGACGCATTGTTATGACGTTATGCTTATGAAATGATATGACGATACGTTGCTATCACTTTAAGATGATATGATGCTTATATGACATGATGACGCATTGTTATGATGTTATGCTTATGAAATGATATGATGACGCATTGTTATGACGTTATGCTTATGAAATGATATGATGATGTGATGTTAATATGCGATGACGATATGTTGATGCATATATGTCTTATGATTGATTGCATGGCTTGAACACCTAGTCACTAGACTTCTATAGGTTTGCCATGACACGTGCACGATTAAGGGCCCTAAAGTAAAGAAAGATGGATGTGATTAGTTTAGGTGAAAGTGTAGCCTAAGCTAATAAAAAGTAAAGAAAGATATACGTGATTAGTTTAGGTGAAAGTGTAGCCTAAACTAATATAATAAAGAAGTCTCGAGCATATGTAAAGTCTTGTGTTAAGCTTAACCCATGCTAGTTCTTCGGAGCTAGTGTGCACGTGGTCACGTGGTGTGGGAATCTAGATACCTCCCCGTGGCATAGTTATGTATGAGTGTATCCGGGTGGAGTAACTAACCACTACACGCGCAAAGTTCAAACGGTATGCTCAGTTGGATTGACTTTGTCTTTCCTTAACGACGACGATGGACCACCGTAAGGTCTACCCATCTAGTCGGGTGTGAGGACTCCATGTAAGGTTTTATGACCGCCTACACACAACCCCACATCCCTAAGTATGTGTGGCTTATGTCACATAGCCTATGTCTAGGCAAAAGAAAAGAAAGATAAGAAAGATAAGAAAGAAAAGAAAGATAAGAAAGATAAGTAAAGAAATGTAAGAAAAGAAAGACGAAATGTAAGGATCTATGATGTTAGGCACATTTAGGATTACGATGAATTCCTAATGTGTTAATTTATGTATGTTGCTTTAATGTTGATGATATGTTCTTGTTGACGTGTGATATGATAGACACCATAGTATGTGGTGATCTTAACGTGCTATGCCTAATATGTGATACTAACGATTATGAAAGGTTTTTGTTAATATATAAAGAATTGGCAACGTTTTCTTAAACTCATGTTATCTTACTTAGCTTTTAAAGCTAACACTTGCTCTTTTGAAAAACGTTGTTCCCTCAGGTTAAGCAGGTTGAGCTAGTCAAAGACTTAGCTTGGTGAGACGGGTAGTTTCTATGAAGAAGACATCTAGTTTCCCGCTTAGTCATTTATGTTAGCCTTGATGATTGGCTACTTTTAATATGACTTATGTATTGTTTTTATTGGCATTTATGTTGGTGCCACATCTGGATTATCTTACACTATTTTAATGATATGAATGCTGTAACACCACTTTTATAAATGAACTATCCATTAAGGGTTAGTTATGTTCTAAGGATTCTGTATTCCGTATTTCTAAACACCGTTAGGCAAAAGTTTTTGAAAATTCATATTTTAAAATGACGGGTGTTACACCATTCAATGTAACTTTTTTTTTAGGACGGCAGAAAATTTTATTACTAAAAGATCGACTAACAATGTACCTCATAGAGTTATAAGGCCAAAAGGATGAAGCTCCTTGAATAGATAAGATTTATAGAAACGAATCAAGTGCTATTAGATAATGCCTTTGGAAAGCTTACGGCTAACCTACCAACCAAACGTGTGAGAGACTAGATGCAGAGTACACACAGGGTATTGTTTTAGTAATATCAGTCCAGTCTGTTGAAGGGAGGATCTTTTAATTAACTATGTTAACAAACAGAACAATGATAAGTAGATAATCATAAGACAAGGTAATATAACTTTTTTCCTAATTAATTAAGCTATATGTAAAAAAGAAACGCATCAAAAACTTTCATATATAAAACTATCCAATTACTAAAAATAACTAACAACTTGCTCATCATTATAAAAAAAACAGCAGGGTTTACAAACAACCCTGTGACATTAAAACAAGATTAGCATGATTTAAAGATTCCAGATGTTGAACATAAGCCTTCAAGGTTCTGAATCCTTTCTCACAGGGCCGACAAACGTAGAGCAAGGGTGAGGGTGTAGACAAGAATTGAAATAATGTCACCGGAGGACGCCCTGCCTCCTTGCGTGTGCGGTTGTAGTAGTGCCACCCAGACGACTCGTAATGTTTCAACCGACCCATTCTTGTGTTGAAACCCATGTTACATGTCTTGCATCTTCCTGCCATACATCGCCTTATCTTCGTCTTCCATGATCTCAGAGAAGATCCTATCTTCTGCTGCTGCTCATGCGATACACCACCCATTATATTATTTTTTTATTATTATTGAGATAATAATCGAATTGAAGAAAGATGATGTTTATATATAATTCTTGAATTTCAACCATTGTATTTGAGAGAGAATTGAATTGAGCGATTGTATCCGGAGATATAATTCTTGAATGATGATTCAACGAACGACCTACCTATATATATATAAATTATATAAAATATATATATATATATTATATATATATATATATATATAGTTTCCTTAATTTGAGAACCATTTTTTTGTAAGAACCATGAGAACTCTTAAATAATATATTTGTTCACATGTTTTTTTTGTTCATTCACATGTGAAATGATATAAAAAAGTATGTTTTTAAAAAACCTTAAAATAGCCTTTTTGTGAACTTGTGAATGAATATGTTCACGTTTTCGTTCACATGTTAACAAATGGATATATAAGGTTTTGAAAAAAACTTTCTTCTACAACATGTATTTTTATAACGTTTTACATGTATTTTTATAACGTTTTATATATGTATAGGTAGGTCGTTCGTTGAATCATCATTCAAGAATTATATCTCCGATACAAATACAATCGCTCAATTCAATTCTATCTCAAATACAATCGTTGAAATTCAAGAATTATATATATAAACGCGTATTGAACTGAAACAACGCAAACCATAAAATAACGCGGCGGGGGAAGAAGAGGAAAATGTTCTGTAAAGGATGATTTTGGATGATTGCGGGCATAATGGGAGAAGGTGTTGATAGGCAAGCAGACCACCTCAACGATCCACAACCAAAACTAAATGAGCAGCCCACATGGGTCAATTTGATACAGCTGGAGAAATAATCATGTGAAGATATTAGGCTTTCAACTTCACTCACATAGCTGCTTGTAGTTTGTTTTTTCTTATGTAATTATCACATGTTTTTATGTTATTAATTAGTCTAGGCAGTTATTTCCATTTCCAAAAAGTGTAGTGCAAACGTGTGAGAGCAGTTGGCCTTTTTCTCTTTTATGTAACATGCTCATATGATGAAAAGGCAGATTGGAAGTTAAACTTTAGTTTTATTCTCTGATTTAATTTCTGAGAATAAATTAATCAATGTTATCCTAATTGTGGCGAATTAGGAGGTGATCTTTGATAGCTAATTTGTTAAACGTGGTGAGTCTGTATCGTTCTACAAGTTAGTGATTTAGCCAAGCAAATATCTCAAGTGGTGAGGCTGTAACTTGAGACTAGAGTTTTCTGTTCGGGTTTCTTGCTGTCATTTGAAGGTCCTGGTTATTAGGTGTGGTGAATGGTAATTGTAAGGCTAGAGTGTTTTTCATGTAACGGGTGTTCCCATCGACACACAAATCTTCAATGTTTTCCATTTGGAAATCTGTGGCTGTAATGTATACAAGTGTATGTGAATGAGAGATATGTAACAACTAAACACATTGCACATAAGGAAGACCATGCATGAGGGAAAACCAAGCTAGAAATTATGAAAAATCACCAACACTCGGAATCTGTACAAAACTGTTTTTATTTTTTTTGAATAAAGGGACAATTATGAGAAGGCAACAAATATATGTGAAAAAAAGATAAGTTCATCAATTAGCAAATTTTATAAATATATCATTAACACATCGAAGAGAATCCGTACAATGTAATACGAATTGTCCTTTGCCAACGACTTGGTGAAAATTTTCTTAGAAAAAGTTTAAGTCCATGCCTTTGAAGAATTTTGAAAAACTTCTAATAATGAACTGAAATCTGCACAATATTGTACGGATTTAGTTGTTTTGCAGTTTATGGGCATACTTTTGAACAAGGATTGGAAGGTATAAACAAGGATCCGTATAATATAATACGGATGTAGTTGAAAGTAGTATGCTTTTTAAAAAATGGCTAATATCCATTAAAATTGCACAGATATAGACACTTTAAACAACTTTGAACACTTTCGCAAAGAACCCCATATATCCGCACAATAAAGTTAAGTAGGACATAAAACACAATCCGTACAAATTTATATGGATATAGGTCCTTGGAGATCTTTAGAACAGTTTTGATGGCCTTAGTACACAATCTGCATAAATTAAACATAAAGGCATATCCGCATAAGATTATACGGAGTTATTGACTTGAATTTTTTGTTTTTATTTTATTTTATTTTTTTGGCCAAATGGGGTTTTGAGAAACAACAACAACAAACAAACAAAGTAAGAACACATCCGTGTAACATTATACGGATTGGAACGAGCAGTACATGGCAGACATGAGTGTAACAAGATTCGTATTAACAGATAAACAACAGTGCCAAAACATGTAGTCATTCAAACATCATTCAAATTCCCTAAACATGTATCTATGCACATAATTTGTTCGAAAAAGAACCAACTAAATACACAAAGTTCATTGAGTCATTTTATCAAACACCTTGAGTGTATATAGGTTTAAATAGAACAAGATGAGAAACGAAGTTTGATGGTGATGAAATCTGAATCATATGGTAGAATGAGCAAGAACCCACAAATTTTTATTATTAATGATTAAGTTTTGAGAGAGTAATGATGACATTTTGATCGTTTTTAGGGTTTCTAGATAGATAGAGAGAGAGAGAGAAGAGAGAGAGGTGGTGACGGAAGGGAGTGGATGTCGTGGTGGAGCGCGGCTGATGGTGGTTTCCGTAGTGGTTGTGTGTGGGTGTATTTTGTTTTGTCAGGAAAGTCAAAGAGAGAGAGGGGAATCCAAGTCCAGGACGGATCCGGGTCAACCCGCGGGTGAGAGGACTGCGTGGTGGGCTTGGGCTTAGTATTTCATTTTTTTTTCCTATTAACTTGTGACTAGCCTAGATGGGCTTTTGAATTGGCCACGATTTAAGTCAAGTCTAAAGGAGAAGAAAAATAGAACTAAACATAAAATTAATGTTAGAAATTATCCTTCCTCTCTTCTGTGTACAAATGATGCCGCTTGATATGTGCACTAACCTTGGGAACCTTTTAGACCGCGTAACAGCATCAGAACAACAATGAAATTGTTTGAAAGGTCAAGGCCAAAAACCTCCATCATTAGAGCTACCCATAGCAACAACGCACCAATAAAGAAATCGACCCAACCACTTGTAAGCGGAACTGTTAGGTAATGTCGCGCACTTCACAGCACAAGGACGAACCCAAAAAAAAAAGAAACCATAGCCACAGGGTCAAAGAAATTGAATCGTTGTGCAAGGAAAACCTAATTATGAAAAGGTTTACTTAAAAACCGTATAAAATTGTGCGGATTTGGAAGGAATGGGATCTGTATGAAATTGTTAGGATATGGTGTACATAGGAAATTAGGATTTAGTTGTTTGGGGAAATTGTACGGATTCAGAAGGTACAAAATTCGTATAATATTGTGCGGATTTAGAAGGTATAAAATGTGTAGAAAATTGTGCGGATTTAGAAGGCATGAAATGTGTATAAAATTGTGCGGATTTGGAAGGTATTAAATGTGTATAAAAATTGTGCAGATTAGAAGGTATGAAATGCGTATAAAATTGTTCGGATTTAGAAGGTATGAAATGTGTATAAAATTGTGCGGATTTAAAAGGTATGAAATGTGTATAAAATTGTGCGGATTTAAAAGGTATGAAATGTGTATAAAAATTGTGCAGATTTAGGAAGTATGAAATGTGTAAAAAAATTGTGCGGATTTAGAAAGTATGAAATGTGTATAAAAATTGTGCGGATTTAGAGGTATAAAATGTGTAGAAAATTGTGCGGATTTAAAAGGTATGAAATGTGTATAAAATTGTGCGGATTTAAAAGGTATGAAATGTGTATAAAAATTGTGCAGATTTAGGAAGTATGAAATGTGTAAAAAAATTGTGCGGATTTAGAAAGTATAAAATGTGTAGAAAATTGTGCGGATTTAAAAGGTATGAAATGTGTATAAAATTGTGCGGATTTAAAAGGTATGAAATGTGTATAAAAATTGTGCAGATTTAGGAAGTATGAAATGTGTAAAAAATTGTGCGGATTTAAAAGGTATGAAATGTGTATAAAAATTGTGCGGATTTAAAAGGTATGAAATGTGTATAAAAATTGTGCAGATTTAGGAAGTATGAAATGTGTAAAAAAATTGTGCGGATTTAGAAAGTATGAAATGTGTATAAAAATTGTGCGGATTTAAAGGTATGAAATGTGTATAAAAATTGTGCGGATTTAGAAGTATGAAATGTGTATAAAAATTGTGCGGATTTAGAAGTATGAAATGTGTATAAAAATTGTGCGGATTTAGAAGTATGAAATGTGTATAAAAATTGTGCGGATTTAAAAGGTATAAAATGTGTAGAAAATTGTGCGGATTTAAAAGGTATGAAATGTGTATAAAATTGTGCGGATTTAAAAGGTATGAAATGTGTATAAAAATTGTGCAGATTTAGGAAGTATGAAATGTGTATAAAAATTGTGCAGATTTAGGAAGTATAAAATGTGTAAGAAAATTGTGCGGATTTAAAAGGTATGAAATGTGTATAAAATTGTGCGGATTTAAAAGGTATGAAATGTGTATAAAAATTGTGCAGATTTAGGAAGTATGAAATGTGTAAAAAAATTGTGCGGATTTAAAAGGTATGAAATGTGTATAAAATTGTGCGGATTTAAAAGGTATGAAATGTGTATAAAAATTGTGCAGATTTAGGAAGTATGAAATGTGTAAAAAAATTGTGCGGATTTAGAAAGTATGAAATGTGTATAAAATTGTGCGGATTTAAAAGGTATGAAATGTGTATAAAAATTGTGCGGATTTAAAAGGTATGAAATGTGTATAAAAATTGTGCAGATTTAGGAAGTATGAAATGTGTAAAAAAATTGTGCGGATTTAGAAAGTATGAAATGTGTATAAAAATTGTGCGGATTTAAAAGGTATGAAATGTGTATAAAAATTGTGCGGATTTAAAAGGTATGAAATGTGTATAAAATTGTGCGGATTTAAAAGGTATGAAATGTGTATAAAAATTGTGCAGATTTAGGAAGTATGAAATGTGTAAAAAAATTGTGCGGATTTAGAAAGTATGAAATGTGTATAAAATTGTGCGGATTTAAAAGGTATGAAATGTGTATAAAAATTGTGCAGATTTAGAAGTATGAAATGTGTATAAAAATTGTGCGGATTTAAAAGGTATGAAATGTGTATAAAATTGTGCGGATTTAAAAGGTATGAAATGTGTATAAAAATTGTGCAGATTTAGGAAGTATGAAATGTGTAAAAAAATTGTGCGGATTTAGAAAGTATGAAATGTGTATAAAAATTGTGCGGATTTAGAGGTATAAAATGTGTAGAAAATTGTGCGGATTTAAAAGGTATGAAATGTGTATAAAATTGTGCGGATTTAAAAGGTATGAAATGTGTATAAAAATTGTGCAGATTTAGGAAGTATGAAATGTGTAAAAAAATTGTGCGGATTTAGAAAGTATGAAATGTGTATAAAATTGTGCGGATTTAAAAGGTATGAAATGTGTATAAAAATTGTGCAGATTTAGGAAGTATAAAATGTGTAGAAAATTGTGCGGATTTAAAAGGTATGAAATGTGTATAAAATTGTGCGGATTTAAAAGGTATGAAATGTGTATAAAAATTGTGCAGATTTAGGAAGTATGAAATGTGTAAAAAAATTGTGCGGATTTAAAAGTATGAAATGTGTATAAAATTGTGCGGATTTAAAAGGTATGAAATGTGTATAAAAATTGTGCAGATTTAGGAAGTATGAAATGTGTATAAAAATTGTGCAGATTTAGGAAGTATGAAATGTGTATAAAAATTGTGCGGATTTAAAAGGTATGAAATGTGTATAAAAATTGTGCAGATTTAGGAAGTATGAAATGTGTAAAAAAATTGTGCGGATTTAGAAAGTATATGTGTATAAATATATATATATATATATATATATATATATATATATATATATATATATATATATATATATATATATATATATATATATATATATATATATATATATATATATATATATATATATATATATATATATATATATATATATATATATATATATATATATATATATATATATATATATATATATATATATATATATATATATATATATATATATATATATATATATATATATATATATATATATATATATATATATATATATATATATATATATATATATATATATATATATATATATATATATATATATATATATATATATATATATATATATATATATATATATATATATATATATATATATATATATATATATATATATATATATATATATATATATATATATATATATATATATATATATATATATATATATATATATATATATATATATATATATATATATATATATATATATATATATATATATATATATATATATATATATATATATATATATATATATATATATATATATATATATATATATATATATATATATATATATATATATATATATATATATATATATATATATATATATATATATATATATATATATATATATATATATATATATATATATATATATATATATATATATATATATATATATATATATATATATATATATATATATATATATATATATATATATATATATATATATATATATATATATATATATATATATATATATATATATATATATATATATATATATATATATATATATATATATATATATATATATATATATATATATATATATATATATATATATATATATATATATATATATATATATATATATATATATATATATATATATATATATATATATATATATATATATATATATATATATATATATATATATATATATATATATATATATATATATATATATATATATATATATATATATATATATATATATATATATATATATATATATATATATATATATATATATATATATATATATATATATATATATATATATATATATATATATATATATATATATATATATATATATATATATATATATATATATATATATATATATATATATATATATATATATATATATATATATATATATATATATATATATATATATATATATATATATATATATATATATATATATATATATATATATATATATATATATATATATATATATATATATATATATATATATATATATATATATATATATATATATATATATATATATATATATATATATATATATATATATATATATATATATATATATATATATATATATATATATATATATATATATATATATATATATATATATATATATATATATATATATATATATATATATATATATATATATATATATATATATATATATATATATATATATATATATATATATATATATATATATATATATATATATATATATATATATATATATATATATATATATATATATATATATATATATATATATATATATATATATATATATATATATATATATATATATATATATATATATATATATATATATATATATATATATATATATATATATATATATATATATATATATATATATATATATATATATATATATATATATATATATATATATATATATATATATATATATATATATATATATATATATATATATATATATATATATATATATATATATATATATATATATATATATATATATATATATATATATATATATATATATATATATATATATATATATATATATATATATATATATATATATATATATATATATATATATATATATATATATATATATATATATATATATATATATATATATATATATATATATATATATATATATATATATATATATATATATCAATCCATACTTAAAAGAAAAATGTTCAAACGATAATAGTTGATCCTAAAAGTAACCCATAAAAGGGAATTAAGGATCACGGATCCAGAAAGTCCAAAGATAGTCCAAACACTAACAATGCAAGCATCTATTCATCCATTCTGTCTCTGATTAACTTGATTACCTGAAAAGTGTACTAAAGAGCGTCAACATAAAGTTGGTGAGTTCGTAGGGACATATAACAAGGAATAAACATATCGGGAATACAACCGTTAACGATATACGGGGATTAGAATACCTAATCACATCAAGAAAACCCTAAAAGGGTATACGTTAGTACAACATCAACACATATCACGATTTAACACGTTTCGGCACGACTTACATGTCTTCCAAAGGCGTGATCATTACGGCATGACTTACATATATTTCAAAAGCATGATTAACACGGCATGACTTACATATATTTCAAATGCATGTATAACAACGTTTACGTTTCATACAATACAACATTCAATAATGATCACATATAACAATTAACACGTTCAACAAGCACGTTTAACAACAACGATTCATATAACGATTAACAACATTCAACAAACACGTATGTGTACACTTTTCAGCCCGAATCTCAATTAGAGTAGGGAGGGTTTACGAAACTCACCTGAAATGAGCAATAAATTCCCAAGTCGAAAGAAAGTAGAATCAATGTCCACGATAGCTGAAACCTATCATACACGTATCACATTAATCCTAAAGCATCTCAAGAGGTAAGGTCCTATGAATATTGCCCTATTCTTATCCTAAAAGCTTTATTATGTCCATTTTATAAGGCTTTGATCCAACCGAAGTGAAATCTTTACATTTTGTTTCATAATGACTAGTCAAAACTTGACCACTGTTGCTTTATCAAAACTTTGGAAATGTTATAACTATGTTCTGGACTTAGAGGCATATACCATTGGAAAATAGACTCAATTACGCTTCTGTGGCCGCTTGAATCGTCAAAAACGGACTTACGGATCAAAAGTTATAAGCGTTTGAAGTTGACAAAGAATCACTGGGTCAGCAGCTTTTCACTGCGCCGCAGTGGGGTCTGGCACCTCCCACTGCGCCGCAGTCAGCTAATTCTGCTGCAGAAACTTAGCCAAAAACGATCCAAAACAACCCAAACCCCATTTTTGACCCCATAATCGACCATGGATGATCTAGGACCAAATTTCAAGCCTAAATCCACATATTTGGACATAAACAAACATAACTCACATCATAATCTTGTCCCAAAACATCAAACCCATCATAAAATCCTTACAAATCAACCCAAAACCCTAATGAAACCCTAATTGCATTTTGACCCGATTCGTGACCCAAAAACACTTTGATATAACTAGAAACATGTTAACAATCATAAAATGATGATTATGGAATGAATTTAACTTACCAAAAGCTCCTTGATGCAAAAATTCGGATTTGAAGCTTTAGAGATGAAGAACACTAGATTATACCCAATTTTCTTGAAGATTGTTAATGTTTATTGTTATAACTAGTTAACTTCCTTACAAATTTGATGATTATATCCAGAAATTAGAAGAAGATTAAGAAGAAAATGAGAAGCTATGTGTGTGTGTTTACTTAGTTCCTGGGAGGAAA
Source organism: Erigeron breviscapus (assembly GCA_034093135.1). Lineage (NCBI taxonomy): Eukaryota > Viridiplantae > Streptophyta > Magnoliopsida > Asterales > Asteraceae > Erigeron > Erigeron breviscapus. Next base: position 53,956,581 of record CM067174.1, on the reverse strand, counting down.
TAAGGAAAGCAATAATAGAGATAGATAACCTTTGAGACTAATAGGGGGTATTTATCCAGCTAAGGGATTAGGTTCATGATCAATAACAAACAACGGAGATTTCACAAATATTATTCTTTACATAAAGTTATGTCGGTCTTTGTCCTATTAATGGAATTATCATCTAGCCACCGACACTGTTTCACCGACACTGTTTCACCGACACTGTTCCACCGACACTGTTGGAACCGTACATTATACTTAAGGTTTCGTATATACTGTTTCACCGACACTGTTTCACCGACACTGTTTCACCGACACTGTTTCACCGACACTGTTTCACCGACACTGTTTCACCGACACTGTTTCACCGACACTGTTTACCGACACTGTTTACCGACACTGTTTCACCGACACTGTTTACCGACACTGTTTCACCGACACTGTTTCACCGACACTGTTTACCGACACTGTTTCACCGACACTGTTTCACCGACACTGTTTCACCGACACTGTTTACCGACACTGTTTACCGACACTGTTTCACCGACACTGTTTCACCGACACTGTTTCACCGACACTGTTTCACCGACACTGTTTCACCGACACTGTTTCACCGACACTGTTTCACCGACACTGTTTCACCGACACTGTTTACCGACACTGTTTCACCGACACTGTTTCACCGACACTGTTTACCGACACTGTTTCACCGACACTGTTTCACCGACACTGTTTACCGACACTGTTTACCGACACTGTTTCACCGACACTGTTTCACCGACACTGTTTCACCGACACTGTTTCACCGACACTGTTTACCGACACTGTTTCACCGACACTGTTTCACCGACACTGTTTCACCGACACTGTTTCACCGACACTGTTTCACCGACACTGTTTACCGACACTGTTTCACCGACACTGTTTCACCGACACTGTTTACCGACACTGTTTACCGACACTGTTTCACCGACACTGTTTCACCGACACTGTTTCACCGACACTGTTTCACCGACACTGTTTCACCGACACTGTTTCACCGACACTGTTTCACCGACACTGTTTCACCGACACTGTTTCACCGACACTGTTTACCGACACTGTTTCACCGACACTGTTTCACCGACACTGTTTCACCGACACTGTTTCACCGACACTGTTTCACCGACACTGTTTCACCGACACTGTTTCACCGACACTGTTTCACCGACACTGTTTCACCGACACTGTTTACCGACACTGTTTCACCGACACTGTTTCACCGACACTGTTTCACCGACACTGTTTACCGACACTGTTTCACCGACACTGTTTCACCGACACTGTTTCACCGACACTGTTTCACCGACACTGTTTCACCGACACTGTTTCACCGACACTGTTTCACCGACACTGTTTCACCGACACTGTTTCACCGACACTGTTTACCGACACTGTTTCACCGACACTGTTTCACCGACACTGTTTCACCGACACTGTTTCACCGACACTGTTTCACCGACACTGTTTCACCGACACTGTTTCACCGACACTGTTTCACCGACACTGTTTCACCGACACTGTTTCACCGACACTGTTTCACCGACACTGTTTCACCGACACTGTTTCACCGACACTGTTTACCGACACTGTTTCACCGACACTGTTTCACCGACACTGTTTCACCGACACTGTTTCACCGACACTGTTTACCGACACTGTTTACCGACACTGTTTCACCGACACTGTTTCACCGACACTGTTTCACCGACACTGTTTACCGACACTGTTTCACCGACACTGTTTCACCGACACTGTTTCACCGACACTGTTTCACCGACACTGTTTCACCGACACTGTTTCACCGACACTGTTTCACCGACACTGTTTCACCGACACTGTTTCACCGACACTGTTTCACCGACACTGTTTACCGACACTGTTTACCGACACTGTTTCACCGACACTGTTTCACCGACACTGTTTCACCGACACTGTTTACCGACACTGTTTCACCGACACTGTTTCACCGACACTGTTTCACCGACACTGTTTCACCGACACTGTTTCACCGACACTGTTTCACCGACACTGTTTCACCGACACTGTTTCACCGACACTGTTTCACCGACACTGTTTCACCGACACTGTTTCACCGACACTGTTTACCGACACTGTTTCACCGACACTGTTTCCCGAACTAGTTACTCAAATTACATACACGGTCAAACGGGTAAAAATCACAAATGTTACATTATTCCCCCGTTAAAGGAATTTCGTCCCGAAATTCGAATCTAACTAGACTCGTTAAACAAATGGGGATATTTGGCTTTCATGGAATCTTCACGTTCCCATGTAAACTCGGGTCCACGTCTAGCTTGCCATCTTACTTTGACAATCGTATATCGGGTATTCTTTAGCTTTCTAGTTTGTCGATCTAGGATTTCTATTGGTTCTTCCACAAACTTCAACGCTTTATCAACATGGATTTCTTCGAGGGGCACGTGAAGTGTTGGATTTGCTAAACACTTCCGAAGATTACAAACATGAAAAACATTATGAACTCCACTCAATTCTTGAGGAAGTTCTAATCGATATGCAACCGGACCAATACGCTCCAAGATCTTGAACGGGCCAATGTACCGTGGCCCCAACTTGCCACGTTTCACAAAACGAACCACACCTTTCCATGGGGAAACTTTCAATAACACATAATCACCAACTTCAAATTCGAGGGGTCGTCGTCTAACATTAGCATATTTCAATTGTCGTTCTCGGGCCACTCTTAACTTTTCTTTGATTTGTGAGATCACTTTCGTCGTTTCAATAACAATTTCGGGCCCAACGAGTTGGCTTTCACCAACTTCTGCCCAAACTAGCGGTGACCTACAATCTCTCCCATATAATGCTTTAAATGGAGCCATTCCAATGCTAGCATGATAGCTATTATTGTAGGAGAATTCAACCAAAGGAAGATGCACATCCCAATTACCACCAAAATCAATAGCACAAGCTCTCAACATATCTTCTAACGTTTGAATTGTTCTTTCACTTTGACCATCAGTTTGCGGGTGGAACGCCGTACTCAAACCGAGACGAGTACCCATAGATTTCTGGAACGCCTTCCAAAATTTTGAAGTAAATCGGGCATCCCGATCGGATATCACGGAAATCGGCACTCCATACTTGGATATAACCTCTTTGATGTACAAACGTGCCATGGTGTCAAATTTATCGTCCTCCCGGATGGCTAAGAAGTGAGCCGACTTAGTCAACCGGTCAATTATTACCCAAATAGTGTCCCGACCACTACTCGTCCTAGGTAACTTCGTGATGAAGTCCATAGCAATTTCTTCCCATTTCCACACCGGTGTTACTGGTTGGACTAGTAAACCCGGTGGTTTCTTGTGGTCGGCTTTCACTTGTAAACAAGTGAGGCATTGACTAACATACCTAGCAATGTCCGTCTTCATTCCCGGCCACCAATACAAGTCTCTCAATCCAAAATACATCTTGTCGGAACCCGGGTGAACCGAATAAGCCGACTTATGAGCTTCATCCATTAATTTCAATCGCCATCCTCCAAGAATGGGGATCCACAATCGATCAACAAAATACAAACCATTATCGTTCTTCCTATCAAACTGTTCTTCTAGACCGTGTAAAGCTTCATCGGTGAAGTTCTCCGGTCTAGTTGCCAATTCTTGAGCTTCGATAATGGAGTCACGGACACTCCTTAATACAGTGAAGCTCATGGCTTTAACTCGTCTTGGCTTTATACGTTCCTTTCGACTCAAAGCATCGGCTACCACATTTGCTTTACCCGGATGATACCGGATAACGCAATCATAATCACTCAACAGCTCAAGCCACCTTCTTTGCCTCATGTTCAGGTCATTTTGAGTGAAAATATGTTGAAGGCTTTTGTGATCGGTATAGATCACGCTCTTGGTGCCATACAAGTAATGCCTCCAACATTTCAAAGCAAATACCACTGCTCCCAATTCTAAGTCATGGGTCGGATAGTTCTTCTCATGCACCTTCAATTGTCTTGATGCATATGCTATCACCTTATCCCGTTGCATTAAGACACAACCCAATCCTTGCCCGGATGCATCACAATATACAACGAAATCATCGACTCCATCGGGCAAGCTCAAGATGGGTGCATCACACAATTTGTCCTTCAACAATTGGAATGCTTGTTCTTGCTTTTCACCCCAATCAAACCTTCTTTCTCATTGAGTCAACAAAGTCAAAGGTTGGGCGATTTTTGAAAAGCCTTCAATAAATCGTCTATAATAACCCGCCAAACCAAGAAATTGGCGAATTTCGGTTGGTGTTTCGGGGTGTCTCCAATTCTTTACTGCTTCAACTTTACTTGGGTCCACATGAATTCCTTCTTTGCTCACTACGTGACCAAGAAACTAGACCTCTTCAAGCCAAAATTCACATTTGGAGAACTTGGCATAAAGCTTTTCTTTCCGGAGTAACTCTAAGACTTGTTTCAAATGTTCCAAATGATCTTCTTTGGTCTTGGAATAGATGAGAATGTCATCGATGAAAACAATGACAAATTGGTCCAAGTAAGGCTGACACACTCGGTTCATCAAGTCCATGAACACAGCTGGTGCGTTAGTCAATCCAAAAGGCATCACCGTAAATTCAAAGTGTCCATATCTCGTTCGAAAGGCGGTTTTTGGAATGTCGTCTTCATGAACACGTAATTGATGGTAACCCGACCGCAAATTAATTTTGGAAAAGAAACGAGCACCTTGGAGTTGGTCGAATAAATCATCAATCCTAGGAAGAGGATAACGATTCTTTACCGTTAGTTTGTTCAATTCTCTATAATCGATACACATTCGGAATGTGTCATCTTTCTTTTTAACGAACAAAACCGGTGCGCCCCAAGGAGATTGACTAGGGCGAATGAAACCCTTCTCTTGAAGTTCTTTGAGTTGGGCGGCCAACTCTTGTAATTCGGTCATGGCTAAGCGATAGGGTGCTTTGGCCACGGGAGAAGCATTTGGGATAAGATCAATACGAAAATCGAGTTCACGAGATGGAGGCAAACCCGGTAGGTCATCCGGAAATACATCCGCAAAGTCTTTAACTACGGGTACGGTTTTCAATTCAATCTTTGTGATCTTAACACTATATACATTCCCATCCCATTGTTCGGTCGTTTCGCCTTGAACCACTAATTCTTCCCTATTTTCTAACGGAATCCTCACAGTTCGACTACCACAATCAATTACCGCATTCATGGCCGATAACCAATCCATACCCACAATCACGTCAAAACTACCGATATCAAAAGGCATTAAGTCAATGTAAAATGGGTAATCACATAAATCTAACACACAATCACGAACAACTTGACTAATCCTAGACAATCCACCATTTACCATTTCAAGTTCAAAACAATAGGACAACGGGCTAGGATTGGCATCGATCAACGGAATAAAATCATTGGAAATGAGACTATAATCGGCTCCAGAATCAAATAATACGGTAGCATATTGGTGATTGAGGAGAAAGGTACCTGCTACGACATTAGGATCACCACGAGCCTCGGCCGCATTCACGGCAAAAGCTCTTCCACGGGGGGCCAAATGTTGGCGAGGAGCTTGAGGAGGTTGTTGTTGTTGTCCTTGGTTTCCTCGGTTTTGATTCGGACCGGCAATTTGCAACTGGTTAGGATGCACGGTCACTTGGACTTGTTGGCCAATAAGATTTGGGCACCGGTTGCGGTAGTGGTCTTGGCTACCACATTCATAACAAGAACCCGGAACCATCGGGGGACGTATAGCATTAAGAGGGGCAACGTTCAAAGGAGCATTCCGAGGGTTTGTTGGACAAAACCTTGAGGTGTGACCGGGTTGATTGCAATTAAAACAAACATCACATCTCATGGTGGGTTGGTGGTGACGATTACACCTAGGACATAAAGGATTAGTCCCGGCATAACCACCTCTTGAAGGGCCCGTCGCCGGTACAACCGCCGCAAAAACTTTCCCACCACGACCATGGCGCTTATTATCACGCCTATCATCTTTCTTGGTGCCGCTAGACTTGGCAACATCCTTCCTCTTGTTATCATTCTTATTATCGTTCTTGTTCAACTTGCCACCCCTAATGAGTTCCAAGGTTATGCTAGCGGTACGGGTGGTTGCCTCTTTGTAAGTTGAAGGCATGGTGGGGTGAGAGACAAGCACTCTCACTTCATGTGGCAATCCCGCAACATACTTCTCAATCTTAACTTTTGGGGTCTCACATAATGAGGAATGAGTCTAGAGAGTTGGCCAAAACGGCGTGTGTAACTCTCGTAGTCTCCTCCCTTCATGGCAAGTTTAGAAAATTCCACTTGCAATCTCCTCAGTTCATGGGCCGGGCAATACTTAGTAGTTATCATATTCTTGAACTCTCCCCATATAAGATTATTAGCCGCATCAATCCCCAATTCATCAACTTCTTCGTTCCACCACTCAAGAGCCCCACCTTTCAACATACCAGAAGCATAAGTGATTCTTTGGTGGTAGGCACAACCACTTCGAGCAATGATAGATTCAATGCTCTCTAACCATTCCAAGCAACCCGTAGCACCACTATCTCCATTAAATTCCGGGGCTCCACAAAGTTTGAAGTCTTTAAACAAGCATCCCGGTTGACGAACATCATAATCCGGTCTAGGTAAAACTTCTCCTACACCTACACCATTTACATTTACGTTTTCTTGTTCATTTTGTATGGGACTACATTTATGAAATGTGGGTGCGATGGCTATAGACTAGGTAAATCCTCCTAGTTCTCTACAACCACGTCTCTGATACCATTCTGTAACACCCCAACATGGCGGAATCATGGGGTATCACTTAGAAAAGCACAGCATGACATGGGAATTATGTAGAGTCAACTATATGAATACATGAGATCGAAACGATCCATAAACTTGTACAAACGTATACATTCATCAACATTTATCAAATACACACTCAATCCATACTTAAAAGAAAAATGTTCAAACGATAATAGTTGATCCTAAAAGTAACCCATAAAAGGGAATTAAGGATCACGGATCCAGAAAGTCCAAAGATAGTCCAAACACTAACAATGCAAGCATCTATTCATCCATTCTGTCTCTGATTAACTTGATTACCTGAAAAGTGTACTAAAGAGCGTCAACACAAAGTTGGTGAGTTCGTAGGGACATATAACAAGGAATAAACGTATCGAGAATACAACCGTTAACGATATACGGGGATTAGAATACCTAATCACATCAAGAAAACCCTAAAAGGGTATACGTTAGCACAACATCAACACATATCACGATTTAACACGTTTCGGCACGACTTACATGTCTTCCAAAGGCGTGATCATTACGGCATGACTTACATATCTTTCAAAAGCATGATTAACACGGCATGACTTACATATATTTCAAATGCATGTATAACAACGTTTACGTTTCATACAATACAACATTCAATAATGATCACATATAACAATTAACACGTTCAACAAGCACGTTTAACAACAACGATTCATATAACGATTAACAACATTCAACAAACACGTATGTGTACACTTTTCAGCCCGAATCTCAATTAGTAGGGAGGGTTTACGAAACTCACCTGAAATGAGTAATAAATTCCCAAGTCGAAAGAAAGTAGAATCAATGTCCACGATAGCTGAAACCTATCATACACGTATCACATTAATCCTAAAGCATCTCAAGAGGTAAGGTCCTATGAATATTGCCCTATTCTTATCCTAAAAGCTTTATTATGTCCATTTTATAAGGCTTTGATCCAACCGAAGTGAAATCTTTACATTTTGTTTCATAATGACTAGTCGAAACTTGACCACTGTTGCTTTATCAAAACTTTGGAAATGTTATAACTATGTTCTAGACTTAGAGGCATATACCATTGGAAAATAGACTCAATTACGCTTCTGTGGCCGCTTGAATCGTCAAAAACGGACTTACGGATCAAAAGTTATAAGCGTTTGAAGTTGACAAAGAATCACTGGGTCAGCAGCTTTTCACTGCGCCGCAGTGGGGTCTGGCACCTCCCACTGCGCCGCAGTCAGCTAATTCTGCTGCAGAAACTTAGCCAAAAACGATCCAAAACAACCCAAAACCCCATTTTTGACCCCATAATCGACCATGGATGATCTAGGACCAAATTTCAAGCCTAAATCCACATATTTGGACATAAACAAACATAACTCACATCATAATCTTGTCCCAAAACATCAAACCCATCATAAAATCCTTACAAATCAACCCAAAACCCTAATGAAACCCTAATTGCATTTTGACCCGATTCGTGACCCAAAAACACTTTGATATAACTAGAAACATGTTAACAATCATAAAATGATGATTATGGAATGAATTTAACTTACCAAAAGCTCCTTGATGCAAAAATTCGGATTTGAAGCTTTAGAGATGAAGAACACTAGATTATACCCAATTTTCTTGAAGATTGTTAATGTTTATTGTTATAACTAGTTAACTTCCTTACAAATTTGATGATTATATCCAGAAATTAGAAGAAGATTAAGAAGAAAATGAGAAGCTATGTGTGTGTGTTTACTTAGTTCCTGGGAGGAAATAAGGAAAGCAATAATAGAGATAGATAACCTTTGAGACTAATAGGGGGTATTTATCCAGCTAAGGGATTAGGTTCATGATCAATAACAAACAACGGAGATTTCACAAATATTATTCTTTACATAAAGTTATGTCGGTCTTTGTCCTATTAATGGAATTATCATCTAGCCACCGACACTGTTCCACCGACACTGTTTCACCGACACTGTTCCACCGACACTGTTAGAACCGTACATTATACTTAAGGTTTCGTATATACGTTTTTCCTTGTTACTACAGTTACTCAATTACCGTCTATATTTCCATAACACATATGGGTCAATATCATAATCACATAATATGGGCTTAATTCTAGAAGCCCAATATAACATTATATTTAACCCAATTTACCGATAAATGTACGCAATTATGTCAAAGTTTTCATTTATTGAACTAGTTACTCAAATTACATACACGGTCAAACGGGTAAAAATCACAAATGTTACATCACCATTATGGTGAGGTTTCCCTGATGTCGTGTTCCGACTGAATGTTCAAAAAAAACATATACAATCTCGGTCCCTTAAACGGTAACGGCTAGTTGTTACCAATTTATTTCCGATCTTCAATATATTTCGGATCAAACCATATATCTTTCCCCTAAAATTCTTTCAATCAAACGATTCAATCTCTCATCAAAACCCAATTTCGATCGTTTCTTACATAAATTCTCAAGTTTTTTTTTAAAGGATAGAGAAGGAAAAAATTAGAAAATTCTTCTATTTTGCATTCTTGAGTTTATTTTTTAAAAGAAAAAAAGGATAAGAAAAGAAAACTAAAGCCTTTTTGTGGTAAAAAGTTTCCTCCCATTTTTGGGAGGATTTGGATGGAAACATTTTAAGTTATGTGTATAATTACTAATTCACCTTTATTAACTAATAACAAACCTATGAAAAAAAGGACATAATTGTAAACTTATAACTTTTTTCCCTTTCTTTTCTTTCTAACTCAAGAACACTATTAACTTTGTATTTTCTTTTCTTTTCATTAGCTATCCATGTACCTCGAGAATGCTTTTTTGATATATAATTTTTTTTCCTTTTCTTTCCTTATCCAATATTCTCCTTTCCTATTTTTTTAAAAAAACTCGAGAATAAAGTTTGCTTCTTGATCTCCATCACCATCCCCTAAAATAAACCCAAGCTTCAATTTCAATAATATTGATGAATTCACCAAAATCCTAATTTGGAGCTGCAATTTCAACACATTATCAAATGATTCAATTTCGCAACAAAACCCAATTTAGATCTTTTCTTACATAAAAGTCTGTTTCTTGATCTCTGACACCATCCAAGATAATTATCATCGATGGAATTTTTGATGTTCTTAAAAACGTCCTGATCAATGCTATATCGGCGGAATTGACGACCCTGCATAGAGCCGTGGTGAATCTGGAAGAGATTGTGGCTGATTCCAGGTTGTATGACCGAGATGCGTTGGAGTTGATGATGTTAATTGGGAAAGCCGAGAAGTTGATACTAAAGGTCGTCCGTACTAAACGATACCAGATGTATCAATGCTATATCGTCGGTTTGTTAGAAACAACAGAGCCGCGAGGAAGTTCAAAACAAGGATCGATGCAAGAACACGCAGGTGCTCCATTGAGGCTAACGAGGTATAAAAATATTTTAGCAATCAAAGTTCCTTTTTTTAAGCATTGTATGTCTTGGTTTATCTCATCATATGTCTTGGCTTTATAAAGTAGAAATATAATACTGTTTCCTTGGCAGGAGTTATACTCGGCAGACTCTGCTTTCACGTCTTTTGACGACAGCATTGATGGCGACGCTTTTAAGCATCCTCCCAAGCGCCCCCTTCTCACGAAAATCAAAGCGTCGGCTCAAGAAATTTTGGCCGCAGAAAACTAATTATTTTTGGCCTTGATACCGTGATTGAACCAAGACATTATCGTCACCTCATTGACACGCTGATCAACCAATTCGAAGAGTTTAAACATGACGATTCCCAAGTTGAAGCAAATGCCGAAAGAAGGCTGTTCGCTGAGTAGGTTTGCTCCTGGTTGCGCTAGAAAGTACCGGTGGTGTTTTTTGGGTAGAATTATGATGTTTACGTGTTTTAGTACTACTAACTAGTTATGTAACCCGGGCGTTGCCCCGGGAGACATAACGTTGCTTTCAAAAAGTTTATAGACGCGGGAGATACATTCGTTTGTTTCGTATTTAAATGTGTGTCTGAAAATGTATTGTCGTGTACAAACATAAGTTATATTATTAATTATTAAATGATCAATTCTATGAATAGTTGAAGGGGAAAAAAACGAATTAAAAAAATGTGACAAAACGTCAAATTTTTAATGAAAACGCACTAAAATTATAATATTATATATGAAATGCAAAAAGAAATGGAAAGTACCATATAAATCATTTTAGAAAATAAATATAAGAACTTTAGGAGCTAACCCCCTGTTGAAAAAAAGGACCTGATTTGCAGCATTTTGTAAGTTCCGTTAAACACCTTAATAGAACTTAACGGCCGTTAGCTGATGGGGACCATTATTGCAAAAAATTTAACGACAAGAACTATATTGAGAAAAAACTTAACAGCCGTTAGCTGATGGGGACCATTATTGCAACAATTTTAATGACACGGACTATAGTTGCTGAAAAAGATAGGCCGGAAATTCAAGACCAAGAGATTATATTTATATATAAACAAGAATTTTATCCCCGGGCGGTGCCCCGGGTTGCCGGCGCATCATGCAAACATACGTATAGCGTTACCCAAAAGTTTGGATGCTTAAAGTTTACTATAAGGGGTAGAAGGTTAAAATATTGGGCTGCCAAAGTTGAGAAAACTAATAGTTCGATGGCAAAAGTTAAAAACCTCATAATAAGTGATAGAAAGTAAAAACTATAGATTTAATGATTAAAGTTAAAAACCTAAAAATTAGTTGATAGAAATTTAAAACTTTTGTATAAGTAAATTATACTTACAACTTTGTAAAAGTAAAGTACATTTAAGTTTCTATAAAAATTTTGGACTAAAGTCAAAAAACCAAAAAATTAAGTGGTATAATCTTGAAAGCTAAAACCTCTAAAAATTTAAGTGATAAACAAAGATAAAAACATTTTTAAAAAGAAAAAGAAAAAATTGTAAGGAAAAAAAAATAATCAGAAAATGACAAAATAGCTGACGTCAGCATGACGTCATCCCCGTACTGTTCCTAAGCCTGTCCTAAAATGTATATATATATATTAATATGTAGCAATATTGTTGTTCAATGCCAAAGGGAATAAGATTTTTTGATCGCTATTTTCTTGAAAAGTATAGAATTTGGATATCAAATAGAGTAGGATCCAACGGTTTCATGTTCTAAAAGACTCCCCATATAGATTCTAAAATCAGACAAGATTTAAGGCGTTGCAGAATAGGTAAACAAGGGTTGGAACCCTCTCACAATGAGAGGAATAGATTTAAGCTGTTGCAGAATATGTTAGAAGACTAGATTTAAGAGATTGCAGAATCTGGGAAACATTTCCCCCACGTGACAGATCTGAAGCCTGGAGAGGATAAAAAGGTGAAGTCAGAAGCTGCCTGGCGTTGCTTAATGTTTAACGTTTTCTTGGTGCTGAATTGTTTATGTTTGTCTGCAAAATAGAACCATGCAATATGAATCAATGTGTGTAATCATCATACTACTATCCCCTCATCCTATCCCCTTCTGCGAATTTGTTAACTTGCTGAGTGTTATGAATGACTTGTTATGCATTACATAGTCACAATTGTGATCTTTAAATCCCCCTGCAATTGGTAGTCGGTTATCTATTTTCATTTATCGGCTTCAGCTATTTATTTTCAATATTGTCACTATTGTGATCTTCATATCCCTATCCTTCCCTTTCACTCGCTTCGTCTCCCCTTTGAGTCAAGTTGCTCCTATAGATTTCTTTCAATCTTTTTTTTCTTGAAAAGTATAGAATTTGGATATCAAATACATTTTCATGTTCTTGGTGTTTAGTATTACGTATTTTTAAGTGCTTTTGGAAGATGCAACACTCCACACTTAAACAAGCTGCACTGCCGTATTCAAATACTTAAAAGTGTGTTGTTTAGCCTTCTAAATAGGCAATGTACCATAATCCCTTGAAATATGCTTTCTCAAACTAACCAGAAAACATACTCAAACCATTATACAAATTATATAACTAGATTCAGGCAATGATGTTTTCACATGGAACATAACTGATGGATTGTCATATATAGGAAATAATAAAACGAAAATATTGAGGGGTGATGTAGATACTCATTAGTATATAAGCAATGTCATTGTACTGAAATTACAAGTTTTATGGTCTACGCCACTTTCTTAAATCAATGAAAGCTGATATAAAACTCGATCTTCTACACCTTTCTGAGTATATAAAATGATTTATACATAATAAAACTTGTAAAACAATAACATACATCTAACAAAACGAGCCACATTTAAAATTTGAACCATTAATATCGACAGGAAATGACTTTTTCCTTGTCATTTTGAAAATAACCTAAGCCCTAAGCCCGCTTCGTATATCTTCTAATGTGATTGTCAACAATTCATCGGTGTCCATACATTCAAAACTAAGCCTCAAATCCAAATTCTCACGAGCATTGACTAACAACGGATCAACCAAACCACCATTCAGCTCCTTCCTTTGTTTCTCAGTTGTTTCTTTCTCTATTAAATTTGCCAGAGTTTTAGCTGTACATGAAGGATGCAATTTGAACCCGTATAATATACTGCCATCAGTTTGATTATCCATTTTTAAATGAAGAATATTGGCTAAATCATTGGTACTAAAGTCATCAAAGATGAAAAATTTAGAAGAATATTAGCTAAATCATGGGTACTAAGGTCATCAAAGGTCTGTTTCAAGTATCTTCTTGCCTTGCCATAGTATCTGAAGACCAAGAAAACTTTAGGATATTTCCCGAAGACACTAAATATGACTTCTCTTATAAGAAATCAAATTCATGGAGCTTGGTTCTTATGAAAAACCAAAGCCTTAGCTTGAGAATTATATAAGCATAAATATAAATGTAATAAGCTTATGCTTATCAGCCATAACTCAGTAACTCTCATCGACAATTGTTGCATTGTAGGATGTGCGGAAGTCTTTGTATCTAACGATGAAAAAAATGTGTTTGCCGCAATCAAAATACATTTTTTTACCAAATAGGCAAATGGGTAATGGGTTCGGGACTCCATCCTTGTGACACCACCAATATACCCAAGCCACGTGAAGCGTAAACACAAGAGAAAGACTGACAAGAACTGAAATCTTCGTCTCTCCTTGAAAACCATTCAATGTACCTCATAGAGTTATAAGTCCAGAAGGATGAAGCTCCTTGAATAGATAGGATTAATGCCTTTGGAAAGCTTACGGCTAACCTACCAACCAAACGTGTGTGAGAGTAGATGCAGAGTACACACTGGGTATTGTTTTAGTATATGCTATACTAATAATCTAATATCACTCCAATCTGTACAAGGGAGGATCTTTTTAACTATGTTAAAAAACAGAACAATGATAAGTATCTTATTATACCTGTTTTCGGCCTCTGTTATTCTTGTAATACAATAAAAGAAATCACTTGAGCACCATTGCTGCCTGCCTTGCCATAGTATCTGAAGACCAAGAAAACTTTAGGATATTTCCCGAAGACACTAAATATGACTTCTCTTATAAGAAATCAAATTCATGGAGCTTGGTTCTTATGAAAAACCAAAGCCTTAGCTTGAGAATTATATAAGCATAAATATAAATGTAATAAGCTTATGCTAATCAGCCATAACTCAGTAACTTTCATCGACAATTGTTGCATTGTAGGATGTGCGGAAATCTTTGTATCTAAGGATGAAAAAAATGTGTATGCCGCAATCAGAATACATTTTTTTACCAAATAGGCAAATGGGTAATGGGTTCGGGACTCCATCCTTGTGACACCACCAATATACCCAAGCCACGTGAAGCGTCAACACAAGAGAAAGACTGACAAGAACTGAAATCTTCGTCTCTCCTTGAAAACCATTCAATGTACCTCATAGAGTTATAAGTCCAGAAGGATGAAGCTCCTTGAATAGATAAGATTATAGAAACGGATCAAGTGCTATTAGATAATGCCTTTGGAAAGCTTACGGCTAACCTACCAACCAAACGTGTGAGAGAGTAGATGCACAGGGTATTGTTTTAGTATATGCTATACTCAGTCCAATCTGTATCTTTTTAACTATGTTAACAAACAGAACAATGATAAATAAATAATCATAAGACAAGGTAATATAACTTTTTCCTAATTAATTAAGCTATATGTATGTTCCATATGTTGAAAGTTGGTTCGATATTGACCCAATAATATCTAGAGTTGTTATGGGTCACTTTCTCTTGTTGTTATATGTTGAGTTCACTTGTATATTTATATATATATAAGTGCATGCGTGAGAAAACTGATACACACACAAGATGTAGTACACAACAAACTAAAAGGAGGTTGAGCATTATGTGAGGGCTCCCTCCATGAGTAGAGAGGTTGTGGAAGAGGGAGGAGATATGTGTGTGTCTGTTCCGTGTGGTGGTCTCGTTGGTTCAATAACGAAGGTGTGAATTCCGTTATTGTAATCAACGGAGTGGTGACATGAGAAGCTTCAAGAAGAGATAAGAGTGTTGAGAGTGTCTCCATTCTTGTAATATAGAGTTTCTTATGTAGTGGTGAGATACGTAATAGTATTCAGGAGTATTGAGATGAGTCGTCCATTCTTGTAATATTATTCGTATAGTGGAGTTTAAGTGGCCCGATGGTCCCGTGGTTTTTCCTCTATGTTGAGAGAGGTTTTCCACGCTAAAAGTGTTTGTGTTGTGCCTGATTTTCTGTTTACATTTTTCGTTGGCTATTTGTAGTGTGTTGATTTCTTACGTGTAAAGTCCCTCACACGATGGTTTAACCCACGAGTGTAAAATAACAAGTTACGAGTAGAACTAGAATGGACTAGTATCACTTTAAAATAAATGCAAGTATATAAATAAAGTAATACTAATTATGAAACAATAAGTAAGTAATTAAAAGTGGAACACAATGTAGTTTTCAAGTGTATTTTATTTATTGATGTTTAAATAAAATACAAGATTGTTGCGGAACCAGAATATTACACAAGTGTAAGTATTCTAACAATCTATGAATTACAAATGATCTATACTTGATAAATAATCTCCTTGGATCGAAATACTTAAAGTTGTGAAGTATTCCTTTTTGCGATCGAGAGTATTTAAACAAGTTAACTGGAATTACTTAATGTCTTAATGCTTGAATTTCTTGTTGTACAAAAAGCTTTATTTATAGACAAAGTTGATATTGGAAATATAACTTTGTCGTATAAAATATTGTTGGAAGCAGTTGAAGGAATTATAATTAATTCCTTCGAAATGCTTAATTAAGTAATTGTTAAATTACTTAATTCCAACTGCCTTTTGTACATTTGTCTTTTTGTTAATGGACAAATGCTTTTGTCCGGACCCACGCGAATAAAGACAAAGAATATTCCTCGAGAACAGTGTTCAGACTTGTAAGGTCTAGAACACTGTTGAGTCTCCAGACGGGAGATCTGGTAAGACTGCCAGTGGACTCCGCTGCTTGTCAGTCTTCTTTCTTCAGACTTCAGTCTTCGACTTTAGTGAGAATGTCTTCAGTGAAATGATCTCGTCTGGAGTGAAGTCCAGTGAGCTAATCTGGTGGACACCAGATTCCTGTACAAGTAAACTGCTCACTGGTCTTCTCATAATTTCTGGACAAATCTTCAGTGACGCTCCAGACTTCTCGTCTGGAGCGAGTCCAGTAAATCTGGACCTAACAAATTCCCCCTATTTGTTTAGAAATTATGCAAGGGTTTTCAAGCTTCTATCTATACATTTTGTATGCTTGAAAAACCCTTAATTTTGACTAAGTCTAAATTTTGTTTTTCTGGAAAACACTTTATAGATCATCAGTGTTTCCAGTTTATACATTTTAATTTTGCTAGACTTAATCTGATCAATTACTTGTGAAAAATAAAGCTTGCAACTTATATTTACAGACATCAATTGGTAAAAAGTTACAACTTTATAAAATACAAAATACAAGTAAAAGATAAAGAGTTAGGCCCTTCTCTTTTGTGCATGTCCTGAAGCTTCTTCAGTTGCCTTTCTCTTTTCTGTTGGTGAAGATGGTATAGATTCGGCTGGTCGCATGCCCAGAGATACCTCCATCTGCTGCTTCCTTTTATACACATTCTTAACCCTCTTCATAAATACTTTGACATCTGGAGATACATTAGGTTTCCCCTTGAATGTCAAGCCTATGTCCCTCAGTTCTGTCCAACCAAAAGCTTTGACTAAGGTATTTTTCCTTTCATCAACGAAGTTACCTTCCCTGGTCAACTTCACCTTGAACCTGCTCATCTGTTCATTATTCTCAGCCAACTTGATTTCAGCACTAATGATCTTTCTGGCATCTGCCCTGAACGTCATCAGTTCATCATATCTTGATCTGGTTCTGGCGACATGGATCATTTCTTCAGTTTCCTTTGACACATTTCTTTGTTCAACAGCCTTTTGAATTTCAGCCTTATTGATTTTCTTGGAAATGTCCAAAGGAATAAAAGTGCTGATCTGCGTCTCTGAGTGCCTTCATCTGCTTGGCTGTAAGTTTGGGCAGTCCTTTAAGTTTCTTTCTGTACTCTATTTCCAGAGCAGCAGCATTCTTTCTGACCTGTTTCTGGAGGTTAACCTAGCTCCTCCTTTCTCTGAGCAATAAGATCCAGTATGCTTACCCCATATGTTTCAGAATCATACATTTGTTCTTCTTGAGCATACATGGATCGAAGATGAACATCATCCAGTGCATTCAGACACTGATGAATTCTGGGATCATCCTTCATCTTTTTATATACGTCGATATGAATGCCTAACCTGCCAGCATTGTAAGAATCCAGAGTCCCATGTCTAGCCATTTCCGACCTATGAGCGAGCAGAGCATCCTTTTGATTTTTCTTCCAGATTTCGATCATGATGCACTCTTGCTCCAGTCTCTTAGACTTGGCTTCATCAGCAGTTGCAAATTCCTCAACTTCTTCAATTTCACCTCCAGACACCACATGCTTTCTTCTGACCCTTTTTGTTGTAGTTGTGAGGTCTGGGAAGGCTTCAAACTGGGGCTCACTGGCATCAGTACCAGCAGCCTCTTCTTCTTGCACATTGGCTTCAGTACCAACTGCTTCTTGTGCACTGGCTTCAGTACCAGTCACTTGTTTCTCTGGCACCTTGGCTTCAATACCAAGGGCCTTTTTCAAATCCTTGACCTTAACGATTTCGGTGGCCACAACTTCCTTCTTTCTACCAGTATCCCCAGTAACATCACCAGACTTTTCCCCCTTGGAAGCATCTCCAGTCGTAGACTCTAGATGATTCCATATCCTTTCAAGTGTGTGTCTGTCAGAAGACCCAATGGTTTTACCTGTCACTGGAGTGGTTATGTTGACAGTTGAGCGAAGCTGAGTCACTTCCTTCTTAATAACTTCAACGTCTTTGGTCAATTCTTTGGGCATTTTTTCTTCAAATAATTTAACCATTTGAGGAATTAGCCCATCTTGTACATTCCTGATAATTGACCCAGAAATCTCTTCAGTAATTTCCTTCAGCATATCACCTCTGAACCTTTGAATACATGCTTCACTAATGTTGGTGATAACTGAGGTCTGGTCAAGTGTTGGCCTACTCTCCAGATTACTTATTCTGGTTGTCAATTTCTGAACCTCCTCTGTTAGATCTGCCAGTGGTTGAGCTATTTTAGTGCCACTGCAGTCTTAACAGAATCAACCAGCTTCTCTTCCAAACCCTGGACTGCCACTTTGATATTTTCAGAATTTTTGTTCGTGGCCAGTACCAGTTCGTTCAACTTCTCAAAAACAATCTTCTCATTATTAACAAATAAATTCATTTCAGAAGACAGGTTGTTAGATAATAAGGATTTAAAATTGGAAACAACCTGGGAAGAAGACTGGAGTGATCTCTCCAGGTCCGCCACCTTATTCAAAAGGCCTTGGACCTCGGAGGAAGAAGAAGTAGAGAGACCACTGGGAGGTGCCAGATGAGAAGTCATCCTGGTCACCAGAGGAACTTGTGCCTGGACTCCTTCAGATGAAGTTTCAGTAGTTACAGCAGTGGAGTCCAGCACACGTTGTTCAGGAAAATCGAGTGGAGCTTCAAGTGGTGGTGGTTGATTTGGTGAAATCTGGAGAGTACTTGGTGAAATAAATGAAATGTTTGGCGGATTTAATGGTGGTGGAGGTGGTGGCAAATCTGTTTCTGGTAGAGGAGATGGAGCATTTTGGAATTCTGGGGGTGGTGGCATTTCTGGTAACCTTTCCAGTTCTATTACATCATCACCCAAAAAATTCATGTCAGTATCAAAATTGTTACCTTCTGACATGGGTGAGTCAGTCGCATCCCAATCAAAATCTGGATCAACTCTTTGTACAACATTTTCTTGTTGCTCATCAGTCACCTGCTCAATATTCTGGACCTGCTCAACAATCTGTTCAACATTTTCTTCCTGCTCAACAGTTTGTACTTGCTCAACAATGAGTGTACCATCTGAAGTCATTATATCACCAGCAACCCTGGTTTCCTCACCAGTTACCCCTACAACATTCTCCCTGATAACATCTCCAGACTCTTGTTGGGAAGAATCTGGAGGAGCAGTTTGGGTTCTTCTGGAGGCAACCGGAACTCCTGCTCTCGTAAGACGTCTGGCAGTAGTTCTTGGTCGTCTGGGTGGATTTGTTTGTTGTGGTTGGTCTGGAGCCACTTGTGTTATTGGTTTCACAATTTCAGCATCAAGGGCTCCAGCAGGTCTTTCTTCTTGATTCTCACCTGGACCCTCTTCCAGGTCGACCCTTTCCACTTCATCCCTTTCCACATTTTCCCTTTGAAAAGTAAGCATGGCCTGAGGGATATCTACCTCAGTGGGCGAAGATCTGAGATTTGCCAGATCACGCATATACTCACTCACAGAAAAGTGAGTGGTTTCAAAATCATACTGGTTGCCCAGAGCTCTTTTGAAAATAAGTGAAAGAAAACGAATATATGGAATATGAGGTTTTCTACCTTTCACTTTTAGACGCTCTACCAGATCATCAAAAAATATTTTTGCAAAATCCACTCTATAACCAAACCATAGGCAGTAAGCAATTAAAAGATGGGTTTGGTTAATCTGATCCAGCCCTCCAGAGCTTCCTCCCAAACACTCAACTATGTGAGTAAAGAAATATCTCCATGAGTCTGTTAATTTACTCATGTAGATAGTACCTTTTCTGGATAGTTGGCCATGCTCATCCAGAATTTCAGTGTGCCCCATTAATCTGCACACTTCTCTTGTATTTATGCCAGAGGGAAAATCAATTGGCATCTCATTTTCATCAAAATAATGTAATTGAAGCACTATTCGGAGAGTGTCAGCAGTGAAAGAAAAGGATCTGGTCCCTTGCTTTAGAGTATAAGAGATTGAGGAAGTTGATTCTACATACAGTGTACCAAAATTCACACAAATACTCGTGGTACATTCTGCCTGGATTTAGGGTTAGGGCACCATAAAGAGGACATGAAAGAAAGAAAGTATTCAGTCTTCCAATGATAGATTGGGGCTCATGAACACTGGCAAGAGTAAGTCTAGCCATCCAGTTGTTCATGTTTATACGGATGGCATCTGCATTTAGAGTGATTTTGGGCGTCTCAGCCTTTTTAACAGCTTCAACCGGAGCATATGGACCAGATAAAAGGTTTTTAGGATTGTTTGATTATCTTGGTGCCATTGTATATATGGTAGATATGAAAATGAAACTGAAAGAAAATTAGGGTTTATAGGGTGTTGATGATTTGATGATGATTGGAAATTGAATGTAGAAGGAGTAAATGAAGGAATTTATAAGATTTGGGAGTAAATCATTTTCGAGATAAATGAAAATGAAAGTGAATTGGGTATATATAGAGGAGAGAGAAAGTGAAAAAGATTTTAAAAAGTTTAATTAATAAATTAATAAACTGTTTAATTTGTCCAGTGAGAAAATAAATTAATAAAATCCCCCTGAAATTTGTCCAGTGAGAAAATAAATTAAAAATCCCCCTGAAATTTGTCCAGTGAGAAAATAAATTAATAAAATCCCCCTGAAATTTGTCCAGTGAGAAAATAAATTAATAAAATCCCCCTGAAATTTGTCCAGTGAGAAAATAAATTAATAAATTCCCCCTGAAATTTGTCCAGTGAGAAAATAAATTAATAAAATCCCCCTGAAATTTGTCCAGTGAGAAAATAAATTAAATTTGTCCAGTGAGAAAATAAATTAATAAAATCCCCCTGAAATTTGTCCAGTGAGAAAATAAATTAATAAAATCCCCCTGAAATTTGTCCAGTGAGAAAATAAATTAATAAATTCCCCCTGAAATTTGTCCAGTGAGAAAATAAATTAATAAAATCCCCCTGAAATTTGTCCAGTGAGAAAATAAATTAAATTTGTCCAGTGAGAAAATAAATTAATAAATTCCCCCTGAAATTTGTCCAGTGAGAAAATAAATTAAATTTGTCCAGTGAGAAAATAAATTAATAAATTCCCCCTGAAATTTGTCCAGTGAGAAAATAAATTAAATTTGTCCAGTGAGAAAATAAATTAATAAATTCCCCCTGAAATTTGTCCAGTGAGAAAATAAATTAAAAATCCCCCTGAAATTTGTCCAGTGAGAAAATAAATTAAATTTGTCCAATGAGAAAATAAATTAATAAATTCCCCCTGAAATTAAAACATTTGAGGACAAAAATATACTTGCGTCTTCCCCCTGGAATGGTGATCCATAAATCTATCAGTGCAAAGATAGTATCACAAAGGCGTTCGATAGCTAAGCTGGTATAGATTTATAAATCTGGTAATCAAAGAACCAGTGTCACAAAGGCGTTCATAGCAAGATTCCAGATTAAGGGTTCAACATTCCCAACTCACCAACAAGATATTCAAATGTTTTTACATCTAGTGGTTTTGTAAATATGTCAGCGAGTTGTTTGTCAGTGGGAATAAAGTGGAGTTCTACTTTTCCTTTCATAATATTATCACGAATGAAATGATACCTGAGATCAATGAGTTTCGTTTTGGAATGCATGACTGGATTGTTTGAGATAGCAATGGCACTGGTATTATCACAAAATATAGGAGTTTTGGAATACTTAATACCATAATCAAGCAACTGGTTCTTCATCCAGAGTATCTGAGCACAGTAACTGGCTGCAGGCACGTATTCAGCTTCAGCAGTGGACAAAGAAACTGAAGTTTGCTTCTTACTGGTCCAGCTGACCAGTTTGCCACCAAGGAAATGACATCCACCAGTAGTGGATTTCCTGTCTATCTTACAACCTGCATGATCTGAATCTGAATAACCCATTAGATCCATGCCTGAGCCTTTGGGATACCAAAGGCCCAAACTGGGGACACCTTTAAGGTACTTCAGTATGCGCTTTACAGCAAGCATATGAGATTCTTTTGGGTTAGACTGATATCTGGCACCTAAACATGTTGCAAACATAATATCTGGTCTACTGGAAGTTAAATACATCACTGAACCAATCATGCCTCTATAGACAGTGACGTTCACTGGTTTTCCATCAGGATCAGAGTCTATTGTCAGTGGTGCAGAAATTGGAGTGGGTTTAGATGGTGAAGAGTTCATATCAAATTTCTTTAAAAGATCTCTAACATATTTTTCTTGATTAATAAAAATTCCATCTTTGTTTTGTTTAATCTGGAGTCCTAGAAAATATGTTAATTCACCCATTAAACTCATTTCATATTCTTCAGACATGATTTTAGAAAATTTCTTGCACATGTTTTCATCAGTAGACCCAAAAATAATATCATCAACATAAATTTGTACCAATAAAAGATTACCTTTTTCATGAAGAATAAATAAGGTACTGTCAATGGCACCTCTTTGAAAATTATTTTTCAATAAGTGTTTAGTCAGAGTATCATACCAGGCACGTGGAGCTTGTCTGAGACCATAAAGAGCCTTGTCCAGACGATATACCCAGTGGGGATGTTTTTCAATGAAGCCTGGTGGTTGCTTGACATAAACTTCTTCTTCTAATTTTCCATTCAAAAATGCACTTTTTACGTCCATCTGGTATACCTTGAACTGATGATGAGCAGCGAATGCTAAGAAAACTCTGATTGCTTCAAGTCTAGCCACTGGAGCAAATGATTCATCAAAATCAACATCTGATTGGCAATACCCTTGGGCTACCAATCTGGCCTTGTTCCTGATAACATGACCATCTTCATCTACCTTGTTTCTGTAGACCCATCTGGTTCCAATTGGTTCTTTCTTTCCAACTGGGAAAGGGACCAGGTACCAAACCTTGTTCCTTTCGAACTGGTGAAGCTCTTCTTGCATAGCAGTCACCCAGCTTGGATCTTCCATAGCCTCGTCAATCTTCTTCGGTTCTACCAGTGATAAGAAGCTGACATACAAACATTGTTTACTGGAGGCTCTTCTGGTCTGAACCCCTCTACTGGAGTCACCTATGATCTGATCAATAGGATGAGCTTTTGTCCATTTAGAGTAATGACCAGGAATTTGACTAACAATAATATCAGTGCAAGAGTTCAGTTGAGTTTCTTCTGGTGTTGCTTCAGATGGAGGATCTTGCCAGACCATTTCATAATCTTCATCTGAATCAATTAAATCACGATTTGCATCATGAAATTCATCAGTTGAAGGCATTTCTTGAACTACTGGCATTGTTTCAACTGAAACTGATATTGGGGGTGTAGTACGAACATCTGTTCCAATAATAAGTTCAGAGGGTAGTTTGAAACTTGTTGAAGGATATAAAGGTGTACTACTGGAGGATTTCTTTTGCTGAACTGGTTCCAAGTCAGGATGACTGGAAACTTCTTCAGGTGAATCTTTATTGTAGTTGATAAGATCAGATTCACAGAAGACAATTGGATTTACTGGGGGAGAATCAAGGGCTGGCTTTTTATTAATTGCATTGTTTGATTCGTCGAAAGTAACATGTATGGACTCATGAACCTTCTCCAGTCTTTTGTTAAAGACTCTGAAGGCTTTGCGAATGGCTGAATAACCTAAGAAATATCCTTCATCAGCTTTGGCATCAAATTTGCCTAGCTGACTGGAGTCGTTCAAGATGTATACTGGACATCCAAAAACATGAAAATAACCAATATTTGGTTTTCTTTTTCTTAATATTTCATAGGCTGTCTTCTTGTGTCGCTTCACATAAACTGACCTGTTCTGGGTGTAGCAAGCAGTTGCAATTGCTTCAGCCCAGAAACTGGTGGGAAGACCAGATTCAGCAAGCATACTTCTGGCAGCTTCTATCAGCGTTCTGTTCTTTCTTTCTACTACTCCATTCTGCTCTGGAGTGCGTGCTGATGAGAAGTTTTGAGAGATGCCAGTGTCAGTACAGAATTTCTCCAGAGTTGCATTCTGGAATTCTGTTCCATTGTCACTTCGTAACTGACACACTTTTCGCTTGTACTTGAGTTTGATCTGCTTGATATGAGCGATGATTTCAGCAGCAGCATCACTTTTAGACCTGAGAAAGATTACCCAGCAAAATCTGGAGAATTCATCAACGATCACCAGGGTAAATCTTTTACCAGCACGAGTCTGAACATTCACTGGACCAAAGAGATCCATATGAAGCATATGAAGTGGTTCAGATATGCTAAAATTCTGCTTGGTCTTGAAACTGGCACGTTTCTGCTTTCCCATCTCACATCCTGGACATGGCCTTTCCTTTTTGAAGGAAACTGAAGGTATCCCATCTGCCAGTTATTTTCTAGACAACTTATTAATATTTTTGAAATTTAAATGGGATAACCTTTTATGCCATAACCAGTTTGTGTCTTCATCAGCTTGAGTATAGAAACACTGCTCATCTGGAGAGCTTTCCATATCCAAAACATACACATTTCCTTTTCTGGGAGAAATCAATACTACCTTCTTGTCCTTGTTGAATACGATGCCCTGAGCAATATTGAACAGTACTTGATACCCATCATCACACAGTTGGCTAACACTGATCAGGTTATATTTCAAACCGTTCACATATGCCACCCGTCTGAATTTGACTTGTCCATTGTTCAGAACACCACACCCCTCAGTTTTTCCACAACCATCATTTCCAAAAGTAATGGAGGGTCCATCAGAAATGATGAATTCTTCCAGCAGGGTCTTACATCCGGTCATTGTCCTGCCAGCAGCACTGTCAAGATACCAAATATGTTTCTTTCGATCGCCCTGCACATCCACCAGATATATTAGTTAGTTTTGGGAACCCATCGACTGATGGGTTCTCTGGATCCTCCCTTATGGATCCCTGGGGGTATCTGGTTGAGTTCACTTTCTTCAACAGTAGTCTTTGTTGAAAATACTACTGGAGTTGATAGTTTTGAAACCTTTTTATTTTTCTTTATGAGAGAAATATTTTTATCTTTCTTTAAAAAAGGTTTTGTATTTTGTTTAGGGACAAGAGAGATCCCTTCAAAATTGTTTAATCTTGCATTACAACTTTGAACTTGACGAGCTAGTAGATGAAACTGACTCTCTATCCTTAACAAAATATTCTCATCAGATGACACCTGAGCCTTTCCAGTTGACTGGACTTTAGGCTTAGGAAGGGAACTGTTCTTTTTCTTTTGAACCTGGGGTTCTTTTGAAGAAGACTGAGGCAAAGGTTTTTTTTGATTGACCTTTTTAACTGGAGCAGTCACCTGTGGTGCTCCAGTCTTGACCTCTGGGGTATGAACTGGACAGACATTGGCCTTGGGAGTGACAGGTTCGTCATAGATGGTGCTTGGCCTGATCTCCACTGGTAAACGATCAATTACTGGGACAAGTGATGCAACATGGATATTTCCATCCAGATAAGCTCGTTTTTGAGTAGGAAATTGATTTACTGCTGCATCATATGGCATTTTGGTTTCTAGCCATGACTGTATGACCTGTTTTTCTTTTTCTAAAATTATTTCCAGGTCATATTTTTCTTGAACCAGTTGTTCTGTTACCAGAACTTGGGCTTGAAATGCCAGTTCAATATGTTGAAGTTCTTTTAATTTTGATTTTAAAGAATTTATTTCAGAGGAATCTGTTTTAGACCATTTAGACTGTCAAATCTAACAGTTTCCACAAAAATTAAATCAAGAATTTAAAGCTTCAGCAATGTCCAATTTTAGTTCAGGATCGGTTTCAATATCATATTCACTGACCTTTTTAATCACTATGTCCACCCATCTTCCAGATGTGACATCTTCCTTCACCAGATGGTCTTGATCTGCTAGAGCCATAAAGCAACAGTCTCTTTCTTCTTCTTCTTCATCTACTGATAAATCGTCAGAGGGAACCCATGCTTCTTCAGTGGTTACTATCATGCACTTATTATTATTTTCTATTTGTTGAGACATGAGAGCAATTTGAGCCTTAAGCTTTTTGTATTTAAACTTATAGCTATCATCAGGCTTTTGATAAGAAGCAGATGGACCAGACTGAGGAGCAAACTGACTGGACTTGCACTCCTTCATGAAATGACCTTTTCTGCCACACTTAAATCATGTCAGATTTGACTTATCAGTAGAGGAACTGGGTGCATGTTGTCCAGTAGGCCTATTTGCTCTTGCTTTGAAACGGTTAAACGTTTTAGCAATTATTGCAACCAGGTCATCATTGTCAGTTTTGCGTCATAGTCTGGAGAGATATTACTGGTTACTCCAGATTCCATTAGTTCAGAAATCATTTTCTTCATGGAGAACACGTTCTCAGAAGACATTAATGCAGCACAAGGTGGTTCAGTAGGACTGACCACTGTGGAACTACTGGAAGCATGATTTAAAGCATCCTTTTCTGCCTCCACTCTTTGAGCCTGGTTTTCTTCAGTGAATCTGAAGGCTCCATATAAGGTTGATAGAGTGTGAGAATGTAGAGTTTTTCGTTGTCTTAAGACTAAAATCATGTGAGACCATTTGGTGGGTAAAATATCACAAAATTTCTCCAGAAGTATATCCTTGTCTTTCTCAACCCCAGTCCTTTCAACTGGTTTATGATGCTCATAAATCTGGTATATGTACCAGTAAGAGACTCATTGGGAAGAGCAAAAAATGACTCATATTTCTTGTTTAGGGAGACTTTTCTGGTGACAATAGTATCATCACCTCCTTCATACTGGTTCACCAGTTCATCCCACATGGATTTAGCACTGGAATAGAGAACAAGTGTGGGAATTAGGGTTTCTGGAATGGCCCCGAGGATCATGTTTTTAAGGATGGTATCAAGATTTACCAGTCTCCTCTCCTCTTCAGACCAATGTTCCTCCCTCTTTTCCCTTCCATTTCTTGATCCAGTTGGGTCAAGAAGTGGATTGGTAGGAAGTCTAGACACATAGGGTCCTTCATTTAAAATCTTTATCATATTCCTTTCAATACCAGTAATGTGTAATATCATCCTAGCTTTCCACGTACCAAATTCATCACTGTTCCCATTAAATTTAGGAACAGGATTATTTGAGTAATGCACATGCACATGTGGAGAAGCAGGAGTAGAAGGAGGTGGTGGATTTGTATTGACAACAGGTGGAGGTTCATTAACAGTGTTCAGACTTGTAAGGTCTAGAACACTGTTGAGTCTCCAGACGGGAGATCTGGTAAGACTGCCAGTGGACTCCGCTGCTTGTCAGTCTTCTTTCTTCAGACTTCAGTCTTCGACTTTAGTGAGAATGTCTTCAGTGAAATGATCTCGTCTGGAGTGAAGTCCAGTGAGCTAATCTGGTGGACACCAGATTCCTGTACAAGTAAACTGCTCACTGGTCTTCTCATAATTTCTGGACAAATCTTCAGTGACGCTCCAGACTTCTCGTCTGGAGCGAGTCCAGTAAATCTGGACCTAACATTACGTCTTTGTGGTGATTGGTGGTGATCGATCCTATCAAGTGGTATCAGAGCTGAGGTTCGTGGATAAGATATCACACACTCGTCGGAGGCCAATACGTCGGGAAACAGAAAATTAGTTTTGGAGTTCGTCACTTTCTGCGCAGCCCCGGGAAAAGTGGCGTATCTGGTTCGTTAGCCGTTGGATCTTCGTGAAATTGGAGCTGCATGTTCACGACATATGGTGCTAGGATCTGACCATTTGGATCTTCGAATAAATATTTCTGTAGAGAGATATGGGCTGTTGAAGTTGACTGCAGAAAACTGTTTGCGCGTGTGCGCAGCTGTGGAAAAATGGACATCGTGGGTTCGTTAACCGTTGGATCGTTGTGTCTTTTGAGCTGGAGGTTCGAGACATATATATCAAGGTTTTCACCGTTGGGTTTTCTGATTTGAGGTTCCTAAAGAAAGGTGGAGATGTTCGAAGTTGATGGTGTTGCAGCGTTTGGAGATGACGTGTGGTTGAATGAAGATGATGATTCAGTAGGAGATGTCTTGTGTCAAAAGTCTACTTGATATTGAGGATATCAAGCGGCGTGTCCCGGGAATGGTAACGGCGGTACAAGAGAACTGGATTATCATTGAAGAAGAGATGCACGTCAAAGATGAGGTGATAGATAATTTGGGTCAAGGGAGGAATTGTTGAAAGTTGGTTCAATATTGACCCAATAATATCTTGAGTTGTTATGGGTCACTTTCTCTTGTTGTTATATGTTGAGTTCACTTGTATATTTATATATATATATAATATAGTGCATATATATATATATATATATATATATATATATATATATATATATATATATATATATATATATATATATATATATATATATATATATATATATATATATATATATATATATATATATATATATATATATATATATATATATATATATATATATATATATATATATATATATATATATATATATATATATATATATATATATATATATATATATATATATATATATATATATATATATATATATATATATATATATATATATATATATATATATATATATATATATATATATATAT
The DNA here is from genome assembly GCA_034093135.1 of Erigeron breviscapus. Taxonomy (NCBI): domain Eukaryota; kingdom Viridiplantae; phylum Streptophyta; class Magnoliopsida; order Asterales; family Asteraceae; genus Erigeron; species Erigeron breviscapus. The sequence continues at coordinate 53,927,887 of CM067174.1, read as the reverse complement.
ATATATATATATATATATATATATATATATATATATATATATATATATATATATATATATATATATATATATATATATATATATATATATATATATATATATATATATATATATATATATATATATATATATATATATATATATATATATATATATATATATATATATATATATATATATATATATATATATATATATATATATATATATATATATATATATATATATATATATATATATATATATATATATATATATATATATATATATATATATATATATATATATATATATATATATATATATATATATATATATATATATATATATATATATATATATATATATATATATATATATATATATATATATATATATATATATATATATATATATATATATATATATATATATATATATATATATATATATATATATATATATATATATATATATATATATATATATATATATATATATATATATATATATATATATATATATATATATATATATATATATATATATATATATATATATATATATATATATATATATATATATATATATATATATATATATATATATATATATATATATATATATATATATATATATATATATATATATATATATATATATATATATATATATATATATATATATATATATATATATATATATATATATATATATATATATATATATATATATATATATATATATATATATATATATATATATATATATATATATATATATATATATATATATATATATATATATATATATATATATATATATATATATATATATATATATATATATATATATATATATATATATATATATATATATATATATATATATATATATATATATATATATATATATATATATATATATATATATATATATATATATATATATATATATATATATATATATATATATATATATATATATATATATATATATATATATATATATATATATATATATATATATATATATATATATATATATATATATATATATATATATATATATATATATATATATATATATATATATATATATATATATATATATATATATATATATATATATATATATATATATATATATATATATATATATATATATATATATATATATATATATATATATATATATATATATATATATATATATATATATATATATATATATATATATATATATATATATATATATATATATATATATATATATATATATATATATATATATATATATATATATATATATATATATATATATATATATATATATATATATATATATATATATATATATATATATATATATATATATATATAATAGCTAAAGATAGCTACAAATCCCTTCCTAAAATATAGTAAATCATATCCCAATTATAAAGAGGATAATGATGGCAACTAAATCGGATACACATGGAAATAGTATCCGAAACCCTAAAGGAGGCTAAAACCCTAGCTTTCTCTCCAAGTTACCCTCTCCTATATAAGGAGAGGGAATTCTCCCTCAAAGGCATGATCATAATCAGCCGCATATAACACATACGATCACGGATCGAACAAAAACCCTAATAAAGTCGAACAAGCTTCGACAACTAAATCAACAATCCTAGATTGGCGTAAAGGAGCAACGCTCCTACCTTCGGGGAATCGCCAACAAACCCTCAAACCTCAACCATATCTTCATGGACGAAACCCCTTAGCCGGAGTCTACATCATACATGCGGTTTGGTGCACAATCATTTGGCGCCATCCGTGGGACCACATCGATTCATATCACAAAACCCACCATTAAACCACACCATGATCGAATCCCTGATTCGTCGTGCCAAACTAAAAACATGATAGATCACCGCAACGGAATACTTCTACGAATTGATGGTTGATCTCCTCTGTGATCCAAAGATCCGAAACCAGATGTGCGCGTTCTTCTAAGTTGTACATCACTATCGCTCCGTATATTATTGTTATAAATTATAATATCCAAAGAGGCGATGTCATAATATTTGTTTGAAGCCGATTGTTAAAGATGCGCACAACCACGATATATTATGTATTATTTAAATACATCATCTTTGGGGGATTTGAAGATTGCAGTGGCTATATCATATGCGGCGCGGAACTCATATCACATTAATAAGATTGCGTAAGCAAAACCTCATAAAAAAGAATAATAATAAAAGAGGAGCATATACAGACGGAGAGCCTGCTTCACAATTTTACCAGATCCAGACATAAGGCTCGCTCTACAGCTTTCCCTTTACAAGATCCAAATGGAGGACCTAACCCGAAGCCTTCAATGACCTTTGGAAACCTCCGAAAGCCTTCAGCGAGCTTCGGAAACCTTCGTCAGCCTTCAATGAGCTTCGGACACCTCCGAAGCCTTCAATGACCTTTGGAAACCTCCGAAAGCCTTCAGCGAGCTTCGGAAACCTTCGTCAGCCTTCAATGAGCTTCGGACACCTCCGACAGCCTCCAACGACCTTTGGAAACCTCCGAAAGCCTTCAGCGAGCTTCGGAAACCTTCGTCAGCCTTCAATGAGCTTTGGAAACCTCCGAAAGCCTTCAGCGAGCTTCGGAAACCTTCGTCAGCCTTCAATGAGCTTCGGACACCTCTGACAGCCTTCCGCGACCTTCGAAAACCTCCGATAGCACTTAGATAGCTTCGGAAACCTCCTAAGGCTTCCAGAGACTTACGAAAACCTCCAGAAGCCTTTAGCAAGCTCTGAGAACCTTCATCAGCCTTTTCGGCAACCTTCGGAAATCCCTGACAGCATTCAGTGACCTTCAGGAACTCTCAGCAGCCTTCGGTACTCTCTTTTATCAAAGTAAATTCGATGCAATAACTTTTGAAATTGGCGAACAAGGAGTACAGTCTAAAATCATGACCCTAGCAGCCCATAATGTTAGACTGGGGGGCTTGATGCCACAGAGCTACACTAAAAAGGATCACATCTGCAATCTATTTCCATGAAGCTCAAGACATGAGGTAAAAACTCTCCAACAAAACTATATGGGCATTAAAATCCTAAGGTATGCACTAAAACCATGATCTTTTATATTTTGCCAAAAGGTGTATATAGCTTGTATAATGGTCACCTACATGATAGTCTAAACCATATACCACAGCTTACCTACGGCTTAATTCGTAAGGCATAAGCCTTATAAATTACCAACCCCTAAAAGTATTGACATACTGAAATATTCCCGTCAAGATAAAGCCACGGACATGGTTTCCTACCCTTCGTAGATCAAACAACCTCCGTAGAGCAAAATCATCGGGTATAATACTTTTCTTTCGTAACGCTTCCATAGAAGTAAAACTCTGAAAGTAAGTTACCCCCTACAAGGTCTATTACCCAAAAACCAATGTGCCCTAGAGGAGCATATACACATACGACCTAGATACATGCAAAGTCCATAAAACTTATACACCCTAAAGAAAACCCGAAACCAAAATATGTCAGAGGCCACGAGCCTACGGTTTTGTATAAAAAGTCTTATCTAAGCCTAAGAAGGTCGAGACTACACTCCCACCTCTAGTTCATAAACCTTTTAAATAACACCCCTCCGTAAGCACGGCGGTCAACATATACACACTTTGTCACTACCCTTAAGCCTAAGAGGCTTGACACTACACCTCCCCGTAGATTCGGAAGATCACATACTACCGCAATAATTTCCTTACAACATCCGAATATTCAAGGATTTACCCATTACCAACAACAACTTCCACAATGCATAAGTCGAAGAAGTCCTCGTCTCATTCTCTTTGACACACCTAGGGACTCAGACAAAATCCTCTAAACACCTTTCACTAAGATAAACTTACTCAAATAGTTACCCAGGCCTCAGCCTCGCGACTAAAACATCAAAAGTAAGATATTACCCAAAAGACGCTCAAATTGCATATAATTAAAACCACAAGGATACAATCCTGAGGTTATAGTGCGCAGAAAATGTGAGACATGGGACGCGGGTGGTTGCCTTCGGAACCATGCACTAATACTCCTAAACCATAGGAACGTAGAATACCAAAAAAGAACACCCTTTAAGGGTCACACAACGAAGGGATACCCCTTCGAGAAAACAAACAAAAACTAGAAACCCTTTAAAACAATATCAAACAATTTAAAGGAATATTATACACAAATGTGTAAAAAATTGTCATAGCGAATACCCTTCACTCAATACGGAGAATACCTCATAATAATAATAAATAATAAATAAAGAGGCCAACGAAGAATCGGAAGGCAGCGCCCTCCGCAATTGGCCAAACATTGGTCCTATTAAGACCACAACGTTTTATACTATTCATAAACTGAATAAACGGTGAAACCTAGCAACCGTATAAGTATTTATTAGATATTATGCTAGCTCTTTTGATCTCAGCTCACATTTGACAGTTGTTTAAATGGCGTAATGGCTTAACTACAAAGTTTAGACAAGCTTCGTAATGGCTCATTTATGGAGTTGTTCATATGTGAGTACTGAGGTTTAAAGAAAGCATGATATAAAAGTCTCACCCTCGAAGGGACCAAAATCACGAATATACGACCTAACAAAGGTTTGAATTATTTTGTACACGACAAAGAGACTCATATGTCCTACGTCGTAAAACCCATGGCCCGAATAAGGTCAGAACACACCCTCATATTTAAACATTACGAAGGGTCGCTCCCTATCGTATTATCTATCTTACCACGTACGTATCCATTTACCAATAAAAGACATGCTACTAAGGCTCAATGTATGATAGGGACGCCTACATAACATATAGCCAAATCGTAATTGGAAGGACAAGACCTCCATAACGAAGCATGCACCAACGAAAAAGACATGGAAAATACGAAGGTGATCGCCTTCGATACCATGCAGACCGTAAGCAAATGTGAGACACGGAATAATCGAATGGTGGTACCCTCGATACCGTGCATATACACAAGAAAAGACCTTCAAAATTCCAGCAAACTTCTACACGACCACGCGGAGGCCATTTATGCGCCCCCGAAGGTCCAGAGACAACTTCAAAGCAATAAAAAGGTAGCTCGGAATGATGATCTCTTCATAATATATACTCGAAGCCTAAAGAAAGGACTTACGAATAATATAAAGAATAGTTCATCACCCGAAGCCCATAAAAAAGCTTGAAAGAGTCAACAAAGGATAGTGGCCTACATAAACCACTACCAAAATCAGAAAAAGAAAAGGGGATCCCTTGAGAACTTCAAAGAAACCTCCCATAACAACAAGGATACCTCTAGCACCTTCGTAGATAATTACAAGAAGAGAATAGTCATCCAAAGACATCAAAATTGACAATATATGAAGAACATATCCCACGTAACTCTGAAACATCAGCGATGCCTTCTCCACATAACGAGAAGCAAAATTCCTAAAGTCTGCAACATTTGCCATACATCAAAGGAAAGAATCATAAGAAGATAACCATGTGGTCTACGGAACAAGGACACAACCACATGACAAGTAAAAGTAACGGACATCAAGTTCATCAACATGAGCAGTTACAACCCGGCGCAATAGAAATATGACCTCTGATTTGAAGGATACAACACCGGTTGTTAACATTATGCATAACAAAAAGATGCGAAGATACATTCAAGTTTTATGAGGAAGACCGATAAGAAGAAACTCTCTCATAGTATACCTTCATACCACCTCGACATTACTACGCCTAGCTTTATTCACCGCGCAAGACGCTCACCTATCCATAAAAAATAAATGGCAAACGACACCGTCCCGAGATAGCCTTCTCTCAAAGGGACTATACCCTATAAATCAAGCACATTATCTTACTAAGGACACCGTGACATCACCGAAACAGAAGCATAGCACTTCATGATTATTCATACCATAAGAATGTTCTCAATTTCCTCCGTTACAAGACTCACTGATCTCCGTAAATCCACGACCGCGCAAAATTTCATCGCAAAAAGTGAGATTCGAAGATCAAAGGTCCACAAAAAAAAACAGTCGATCTCTAGTAAAGACCACATCAAGAGCCTTCGTGAAAGTACCTTACAAAGATCGCTCACTACCTTATCTCATCTGACAAAAGTCACCATTCGCAAATCACTTTCACAAAGATAGAAAAGTTACCTGAGCAAGTAGCGATCAACAATGACGAAAAATATTTAAAGAAACAGTCAACATTGGATGAAACTAAAGATCTATCAAAATTGAGCATCTCTAGTCCTCCGAGCAAAACTTTTAGCAAAGCTTATTCGGACAAAATTGTATGTCGACCGGAGCGTTAGAAGACGAAGAAGTGGAGTCTAAAATCACAGCCTTGGCAGCCTCTAATATTAGACTGGGGGCTTGACGATGTACCCCTCCGAACCATGATACGAAGACCACCTAGCACGAAGCTCGAAGATATTAATAATAATTAAATAGCTAAAGATAGCTACAAATCCCTTTCCTAAAATATAGTAAATCATATCCCAATTATAAAGAGGATAATGATGGCAACTAAATCGGATACACATGGAAATAGTATCCGAAACCCTAAAGGAGGCTAAAACCCTAGCTTTCTCTCCAAGTTACCCTCTCCTATATAAGGAGAGGGAATTCTCCCTCAAAGGCATGATCATAACCAGCCGCATATAACACAAACGATCACGGATCGACCATAAAACCTAATAAATTCGAACAAGCTTCGACAACTAAATCAACAATCCTAGATTGGCGTAAAGGAGCAACGCTCCTACCTTCGGGGAATCGCCAACAAACCCTCAAACCTCAACCATATCTTCATGGACGAAACCCCTTAGCTGGAGTCTACATCATACATGCGGTTTGGTGCACAATCACCACGCTAAAAGTGTTTGTGTTGTGCCTGATTTTCTGTTTACATTTTTCGTTGGCTATTTGTAGTGTGTTGATTTCTTACGTCTTTGTGGTGATTGGTGGTGATCGATCCTATCACCATACAAGTATAAAAAGAACATCAAAAACTTTCATCAATCAGATAAAACTATCTAACTTACTAAAACAGGCATAAAACTAACAACTTGCTCATCATTTAAAAAAAAAGCAGGTTTACAAACAACCTTGTGACATTAAAACAAGAGTAGCATGAGTTATAGATTCCAGATGTTGATCATAAGCCTTCAAGGTTCTGAATCCTTTCTCACAAGGCCGACAAATGTAGATCAAGGGTGACGGTGTAGACAAGAATTGCAATAATGTCACCGGAGGACGCCCTGCCTCCTTGCGTGTGCGGTTGTAGTAGTGCCACCCAGACAACTCGTAATGTTTATTCCGATCCTTTCTTGTGTTGAAACCCATGTTACATGTATTTCATCTACATCGCCTTATCTTCGTCTTCCATGATCTCAAAAAAGATCCTATCGTCTGCTGTTGCTACTGCTTTTCTCCTCCTCTGATACATGTCTTGAAAAAACATACTATCTGCTGCTCATGCGATACACCATCCATTATATTATTTTATTTTTTGTTACTATTGAGATAATAATTGAATTGAAGAAAAATGATGTTATATATAATAATTCTTGAATTTCAACGATTGTATTTGGGAGAGAAAGTTGAATTGAACGATTGTTTGTATCCGGAGATATAGTTCTTGAAAGAATCAACGAACGACCTATCTATGCATATATATATATATATACAAACCCTATAATTTTTTACGGTATGCTTCGATCTTACGCGTATATTGAATTGCAACACCATAAACCCTAAAATAACGCGGCTGGGGTGGGAGAAAGGAGGGACGAACTTCTGCCGGCTTATTAATCACGGCTTAAGATAAAGACATTTTAGCAAATGACTTTTATACCCTTAATTTTTTTCACATGGCTTAAACATGTACGACTAGCTTAGGAAAAACGAAAATTATCTGAGTGTTATATGGAAAATGGTTAAAATCTTCCCTAATCCCTACTACATAACTTAAAAATCATTTTAGTCTCAAAATACAAAGTTAGAAAAGATAATTAGTGCAACCCCACATGTTACCATTTTATGGTTTTATAATGATTATTAAGCTATATTTTTAAAAAGATACATCATTTCCCAATTAATATTTTATTATTTATTTTTTGAACGACATATTTCCCAATTATTATTTTATTATTTATTTTTTGAACGACATATTTCCCAATTAATATTTTATTATTTATTTTTTGAACGACATATTTCCCAATTAATATTTTATTATTTATTTTTTGAACGACATATTTCCCAATTAATATTTTATTATTTATTTTTTGAACGACATATTTCCCAATTAATATTTTATTATTTATTTTTTGAACGACATATTTCCCAATTAATATTTTATTATTTATTTTTTGAACGACATATTTCCCAATTAATATTTTATTATTTATTTTTTGAACGACATATTTCCCAATTAATATTTTATTATTTATTTTTTGAACGACATATTTCCCAATTAATATTTTATTATTTATTTTTTGAACGACATATTTCCCAATTAATATTTTATTATTTATTTTTTGAACGACATATTTCCCAATTAATATTTTATTATTTATTTTTTGAACGACATATTTCCCAATTAATATTTTATTATTTATTTTTTGAACGACATATTTCCCAATTAATATTTTATTATTTATTTTTTGAACGACATATTTCCCAATTAATATTTTATTATTTATTTTTTGAACGACATATTTCCCAATTATTATTATTACTTTTTCGGTGAGAATTTGAAACGGAGGCATTTCCCAATTAATATTTTATTATTTATTTTTTGAACGACATATTTCCCAATTAATATTTTATTATTTATTTTTTGAACGACATATTTCCCAATTAATATTTTATTATTTATTTTTTGAACGACATATTTCCCAATTAATATTTTATTATTTATTTTTTGAACGACATATTTCCCAATTAATATTTTATTATTTATTTTTTGAACGACATATTTCCCAATTAATATTTTATTATTTATTTTTTGAACGACATATTTCCCAATTAATATTTTATTATTTATTTTTTGAACGACATATTTCCCAATTATTATTATTATTATTATTATTATTATTATTATTATTATTATTATTATTATTATTTATTTTTACTTATTTAATTAATATTTTATTATTTATTTTTTGAACGACATATTTCCCAATTAATATTTTATTATTTATTTTTTGAACGACATATTTCCCAATTAATATTTTATTATTTATTTTTTGAACGACATATTTCCCAATTAATATTTTATTATTTATTTTTTGAACGACATATTTCCCAATTAATATTTTATTATTTATTTTTTGAACGACATATTTCCCAATTAATATTTTATTATTTATTTTTTGAACGACATATTTCCCAATTATTCTTATTATTGTGAGACAGTTCCGACACGTGTTTGAAATTAACATTCTCTTTTGGTTTTTTCTGATATTTATCACTGTGAGACGGTAACACTTGTTTACATGTTCTGCAACGCCTTAAATCTTCTCTGATTTTAGAATCTATATTGGGAGTCCTTTTTGCTAGGTATCGTTGGCCATATTCAGTTCCCGGTGCTTGAACATATTTATCATTTGCAGCACTTTTATTCTTCGACTCTGGTTTAACAACCTGGATTCTGGATGCTCCAACATTCGCAGCGTCTGCATCAGCTTTCTTCTCAATGTACTTTTCTAATATAGGAGACTTGGATAGAATCTTAACAACAGAAGATTCATCTGCAACATCTACTATGTGGCTGTTGTCATTATCATTGACAAAAGCAACAAGTTTTTCAAGCTCCTCCTTCGCATAATAGAAATTACAGGCAGGGGCGGATGCAGCTTACTAGAAAGGAGGGGGGGGGGGGGGGGGGGGGGGGTGGGGGGGGGGATGTAGAACCCAGCCCACTCACCCCAAAACCACTAATATTACTACATTATTTGGTTTAATCTTAGCCCAAAACCTTAAATGAACCCAGCCCAAAAATTCAAATGAACCGTAGGCTTTTGAAAATAATCAAGTCATCTACTCAAGCACACTTTAAACTTTACTGATTAAATACAAAACATGGGTTTATAAAGTGCTTAGTTTTTGATGGAAGTTTTTAAAAGGATATAACTAACAACACTAAGATTATAATTTTTTCCTTTAAACAGGTACATCCCCAATTTTATTTGGTATTAGCCCAACTGCCCAAGTATAAAAAGACCCCATAATTTGAGAAAAAAATGTTTATCAGATTGTAGAAAAACACGAGTTTTAATCCTTAGCTTTTGATGGAAGCTTTCAAAAGGATCTGATTTCCTTACAAATCAACATTACTGAACAGGTAATCCAAATCCCTAATCTTTGTTTATATTTTTTGCAATGATTTTAAATATTTTTTAGTTTTTAATTGCCATCAGGTCGTAAGTTTATGATTTTTGTGATGTTAAATTTTGATTTATGAGTTTGATAATAAGGAAAGTTCTAAGAACAATAGGTTTATTCTTTTAGATAGCTTCATATATGAATATGACGAATTTAACAAAAGCAATTCTTGTGGCTGCATTAGTTTTAATGAAAGTTAATTAAATTTGAGAAACCTAATTTGACTGCCACGTAACGTAGGAGTATTAAAATGTTGTTTTGTTACAGATTTATAGCTGCTCGGGGTTGCCTTTTTGAGACTGTTTAGATAATGTTTTGCTTACTAAATATGTCGTTTTGTCCTTTTCAAATGATCTTCTTTTGTTGTTAACTAAAGTGCTGTTCTGGCTGCTGTTTTAACTGTTTAGGTGATGTTCTGCTTACCTAAAACTAATGTTATTAGTTTGTGTTAACGAGCTGTTTTTAAGTCCCTGTTAACTAGCTATTTCGGTGTTGTTTTTGGTGTGGTCAATGACTATTTTGATGTTATTAAGAGGTTGCTTTTTGGTGTAGATTTGGGGCTGTTCGTGACAACTATTTTGCTGTTGAACAGATGTTTGGCCAGTGCAATAGTTCGTTTGTTTTTAAGGTAAATTTTTTTGCCCCCACCCTCGCAAATTCCTGGATCCGCAATTTACAGGTAAATATGGGAGAGAATGGACAAGATGCGTAGTCTATGTCCAGTAAAAAGAAGTTGACAACATCTAAAGCTGCACCCCAATATTTGAGAAGCATTCCTCTCGGCTTCACATGCCCAATACCCAGATTTATAGGCCTAGCAGCAAAGAAATACAATTACTTGATTAGCAAACACATATATATACACACCAAAACAGTATTGGGGAAACGGAGAATATCTGAAGCAACCTGACCTCACGCAAATGTTTTTGAAGTCAATTTGGTACCCACCAATCTCTATTATAATTTGTGTACGATTATGCTTATAAATTTAAAGATGGTAGGAATAGAAACTTGTTAACTCCAGTACTCCACCACTTAGCTAATGGGACATAATTTGCAGTTAACAGAAGATGAAGATGGAACAAAGGTTGATGCAACTCAGTATAGATGGGTCATAGGGAGTCTGAGATATCTACTGCACGCACGTCCTGATCTCGCTAATAGTGTTGGGGCGTTAAGTCAAGCAGCAGTAAAGCATGTGTTAAGGTATTTGAAAGGCAAGCTTCAAACTGGTCTAAAGTGAGGCCCAGGATGATGCCAAATTGGTCGGAACCGTTGCACTCTCCTTGTGTGAGGCAAAGTTTTTGGCGGCCACGTCAGCAACATGCCAAGCGTTGTGGTTGAGAAACCTTGTCAATGAAATTACGGGTTCAAAACCAGAGTTTGTAGAGCTCCTAATTGACAATGAAGCGGCGATTTGGGCAAAGTTGGCTGTTTACTTGAGTAAAATCATGCTTTTTTTAATCCATTAGGGTGTGTGTAATCTTTTGTTGCGTATTAATGAAATAAAACAGTGATAACATTTGACTACTAAATCATGTTGTTAACCGCTGTCCTAACACAACAAGTCACACTTTTTAATTGATGAACAGGTTTGTTACATTGCTTTTTCCTATAAATTAAATTGTTTGTTATACACTAACTTAAATGTCATTATGACGTCCAGGGCAATAAAATACAGGCTGCTTAGGACTTTTTCAAAACTATTAGTGGGGGAAAGGAAAAGGCCATATTCTCCTTCAGCCATTGTTTATATACCCACTTCTCTGGATTACACTGTTGTCGGAAAAACAATTCAATATGTAATTTCAATATAAAACTAAATAGAGTTAATTGCAAGATTGGTCCCTGTGGTTTGTACATTTTAGCAAGGGAGGTCCATTTTCGAGAATCGTTGCAATTAGGGTCCCATTTTTAAGAAGTTTTTGCAAAATTGGTCCAATTTTGACGGATCCGTTAAAGGTGGCCGTCAAGTGTGCACGTGTGCAGCACGTGTGGGGGTATTTATGTACTTTCCACCCCACAAGGACCCCCATTGCTAAAAGGAAAAACCATAGGGACCAATCTTGCAACCAACTCTTCTTTATATATAATAAAAGATTATTGGCATAAACACTTCTTAACAATTTAAAAATCTTAGTTAACTAAAAATTAAATTTACATGTATCATAATTAAAATTATAAATCAAAAAATAGAACTAAAAAACTTTTAATTATTAATTATATTAATAGTTGTAGAAAGAATAAATCTTATAAGTAATTACTTAAATATAATTTTTAACACTGTTTAGCTTTTCTGATTATTTGTAGTTAAATTACTAAAAACATATTTCCATTAGAAATTCTAAAACTTCTAAATACTTCAATTGATGATTTAACTCGAATTCACATAATAACTTATATCTACATTCTAAGAATATATCAAAGATTTTGTTTTTTATGGCAAATATCAAATTACTAGTTTGTTTTTTCTTATATCTGTAAATTAGAATGACATAAGTATCCTGAAATGTAACAAACTTTGGACGAATGTCTATAGTGTGAAATAACTAAAGTTATGTTCATTGTATGTAATCATCTTTAAATTATGTGTATTGTATGTAAGAATGCATACGTGGCAACCATATATAGCTGTCACTTGTTAGTTTTTGATTGGTCGGATACATTTTCTTACATACAATACACATAATTTAAAGATGATTACATACAATGAACATAACTTTAGTTATTTCACACTATAGACATTCGTCCAAAGGTTGTTACATTTCAGGATACTAATCCCAATTAGAATTAATAAGTTTTTTAATTTGCAATTACTTAATAATTTATTTTATTTCAAAAAATGTTGTTGACTTCTTGTGTATTTGACACGAGAATAGATAAATAGAATATCATATAAGACATTTATATTATTCGAACAAATTTGTTTTTTTCTTTTTAATAAATATCAAATTCCTAACGTACAATCTTTTATTTACTTAAGCTTATATAATAACAAAAGTTTATATCTAAATCGGTTTTCAAAAATAATAACATCTATATAAGGTATATCTCAATTATTAAAATTTTAAAGTGTACATAAATTTACTATTAGAGACCTAACGAGCAGATAATTGTATGTTACAATCTTTTGAATTAAATCAAAAAAAAATATCAAGGTGTTAGTTGCAAGATTGGTCCCTGTGGTTGTTCCATTTTAGCAATGGGGGTCTCTGAGGGGTGGAAAGTATATAAATACCTCTACACGTGCACACTTGACGGCCACCTTTAACGGATCCGTCAAAATTGGACCAATTTTACAAAAAATTCTCAAAATAGGGACCCCCATTGCAACGATTCTCGAAAAGGACCCCCTTTGCTAAAATGTACAATCCATAGGGACCAATCTTGCAATTAACTCAACTAAATATATAAAATATACAAAAAATTAGTACCAACCTTTAATTTAGTTTTACAGTAGAATTTACTCCTTCAGCCACAAGAGCAGAAACTTTACTTATTTAGTTATTTAGGTCATTGATAAAGTCTTTAGCTGCTGAGGAAAGACGTGTCATAATCAATTCAATAATATTTCAGTTTATAGCTTTATATATCACAGGATTCACAGCGAAGCTTACTCTGTGTTTTATGTAACTTGTTTTTAGAAGCAATTTTACATTCCATGATTCATGAAACTGGTACAGCAATTCTTTATCCAATTTTCTGATTAACTGGGGAACTAAAAATAATTTTTCAGAAAACTGTTAAAACTAAAATTTCCCTACTGATAGTGTATGATAATACATAGTCCTAGTCAAAGCTAGTAACGCCCTGACTTGATCAACAAGACTGGATAAAACATGCTTAGGGGAGTGGACTGTGCTCCGGACCAGGCTCCGGACCACAAAGGAGATCGTCACTTAAAAGACATGCAGCCGACCAACCGTACAAGGTGACGCAATATTAAACCAATCCTCTTCAAAGAAGGTACATTCTCAATGGGCTCCAGGCCGTACCGCTGGGTCACAGGAGACAAGTACTCAGACCTTGTCTCCTTGGCCTCTATAAATACCCGCCTCAATCTCTCATTCGAGGCAGATGATTTCACACACTCACACATTTCGCACTGATAATTTGGTGGCGTGGACTAATGTCTATCACCGGAAGGGAACCGCCAGCAAACATAATCAGCTTCTTCTGACCCCTCCTCAAGCAAGCTCACCCCTAGTAATTAGACGATGAAATACGTTTAAACAAGTGGCGCCATCCGCACTCTATTCCGAAGAGCTTGTGACGGAGGCAATAATGTCAGCAGGAGAAAATCCGGAACCATCTCCCGGGTTCGGCAACTCTTCTGGAGGTGGTACTGCAAATGAGATTCCACCATCGGTCTGGACCAGCTTTCGACCGACTCAGAGGCAAGTGGAAGCTATTGAACCATTACTAAGAGAAGTGTTGAGGAGAGCTACTTTAAGGGATGTCCAAACACAATTAAATTTCGATGGGAAGAGTGAAGAAGTAGATGAAGACAGAAGCTCAAGCTCCACCAGCAGGCCAATCCGAACCAAGGTCCCAACAAAGGTCCATCCCTACCAATATAGCTCAACGAGCCATACCATACGCGATGGGGAGCGGGACATGTAACACCCCAACTAAGGCGGAACGATGAGAAGTACCAAAAGTAAAGTATTCAAAACAAAGGATAATAGATAACATTCACCATAGCTTTATTTGATAAAAATAATTTTACAATGTACAAGCATGTAAACCAATTCCCAAGTACAATACGTCTACCATACTTGGATATTGAGTCCATGAAACAAATAACAAATACATGAGATGATATACTACAATGATCAAGGCGGATTCCATTGCCCATCACAAGGTTTGATCTTTGACTCCCAAGTGCAATGCAAATAATCATGATGCATATAATTCCTCAAAGCTTACGCTAATTCCTGAAAAGCATGAAGAAAAAGTGTCAATTACGAAAACGTACTTGGTGAGTGCATAGGTTTTTAATTAAATCTCGTTACCTAACCATTTTAAACACTTAGAAAACATGTTATTAAATATCAACATACCCAAACCGTATGATCGGCGAAAATTTCCATATCAAACCATCAAGTTTTCAAAATACCATAACGTCATTTCAAAGAGTTGAGAATCCATTGTAAATTATAAAGTTCTCATTTGTCAAATTTATCGTGAGAGAAAAAGTATATAAATCGATTAGTCATACATCAAAACCATTCGGTCATCAACATTTCAATATCGCCAACTTCAACAACTTTCAAGATTCCATATGAGGTCCAATACCCAAACCGTATGTTTAATCCATAATATCCAACCATAAATAATTTCAATAACATTTTGCCCAAGGCATAATTTGATAAGTTTGTGCTTGAGCCACTACTAAGACCATTTCCTGTCCCAACCAACATAATATTTCATTTCATAGCACAAGCTGTCAATCAAGTGCAATTAATAAAGAAGGGGATCGTGCCATGGAGACGACCGCCTAATATAAAGTAGATTAGAGCACCGCTCGGGTCGGACTAGCAATGAAAGTGGCCACAAAGGCAACCAACATTCCACCGTTACCTATTTTAGTGGGTGAGTGGACGACTCCTAGTTGCGCAACCCTCTAACTACAGGCCTCCCCTTTCGGAGTTAATAGTAGTGTACCGAAGTGATATAGTTTGACAGAACTCAAGCTCATATAACTTATAACACATTGAACATACAATATATCCCATTTCATAATCATTCTTTCAAGAATCATTCATATATATATAAAGCAATTTTATTTATCATGCTTTTCACCCCGAAAGTAAAACACATAAAAGAGTTTGAAAGGGGGATATGACTCACCTTGATATGCCGCATATTATATTCACTTATCCAAAATGGGTACTTCCCATCTATCGCTTCCTTGATCATATATTCCATCATGGTCCTCAACCACATTTCAAAGCCAAGACTATCCCTACGCGAGGACTAATAAACGTAAGTTCCTATCTTAAGCCACCACTTAAAAATGCCACTTTCATTATGTTATCATCAATTATGGGATCCAAGTGTATTGCTAGTATTCGCATCTTTTTGGTTGTAGAGATTGATGGTGTAAAAGGTCACTTTCATTATACATGTAGTTATAAGTTGTTAGAATTTTGGTAACTTGCTTTCATTTGTGGTTTCGTTTGGCATCTTAGGTTATCATATGAGAATGCCATGTTAAGTTATATTATATTTATTCATCATTTGATGTGTAACCGATTTTAATACTAGTTAGCATTCGTGATATCAATTTATAGTTTGATTAACGTAATTACTTATGTCCATTCTACTTAATCATCCTTTTTGTGTTACTTTGATTACGCTTATCTTTTACTCACATATTTCTCAATATGTCTTATGATTATTCGGGTTTATGAAATTCGCTTAGGTGTTATGGGCCATCACCAAATTGGGCCAAAGTGTTATGGGCTTTTAAGTGACTTGGGCTTAATTTAGTTATTGGGCTTAACCTTATTTGGGTTATGTGCTTAGTGGGTTATATTGGTTATTGGGCTACATGGTTTATTAGGCCCAGTGGGCCTACTGATTTATGGTTCAAATGGGTTTATTATTTGGGCCAGGTTAGCCCATTATGGTCCTTAGTGTATCTTTTAGCCCATTACACAAATTATTGGTTTACTTCAGAATTTTCTGTTTTTACTTCACATTTTTGTGAAATGTTGGCTACTGTTTTGGGGTTAAACCGAATTA
Source organism: Erigeron breviscapus (assembly GCA_034093135.1). Lineage (NCBI taxonomy): Eukaryota > Viridiplantae > Streptophyta > Magnoliopsida > Asterales > Asteraceae > Erigeron > Erigeron breviscapus. Next base: position 53,910,746 of record CM067174.1, on the reverse strand, counting down.
TTTGGACCCTCCTGATTTTTATACAATAACCTATATGTGTCCACTTATTTTCTGAATTTTGGCTTAATTTATAAAGAATGTTTACTACCTCTAAATATTTTTCCAAGTGGAAGTGGTCAAAACAGTCACTGTTTTGCATACTCGAAACTTTATAAAAGTTCTTTGGGTTTTGCTCTTAATAAAAATTCCATGATTTTATTTTAGGTTTAGGACACATTGGACTTACTTTCCACCAAGTATGGCCTCCTGAAACCTTATGGATTAGGAGATAAAAATTGTTAAAGTTGATAAAATATTCAGACAAAAATGCAGTTTTGACCAGTTTTAGTAGAAACATCATATCTTTTGTTTGGTTCAGTATTTTTGAGTGATTCCAGTTGGTGGTTAAATTTAACTCGTTTATCTACAACTTTTATTTTGAAAGTTTTGCTTGAAACAGCCCTCACATGTTCAGTTTACCCGTTCCAAAACAGAAGATGGATTCTGTCAGATTGTATTTTGATTAACACAACTCACCAATAGCCTTTCTTGCTTAATTTACACTTTATTTCACCACTAACATGCTTGATACTCCTTTTTCTATGATTTTAACATCAAATATACAGATTTCTTATCAAATTCAAAGTCATCATTCATCCATCTCAAATCCCAAATCAAAATCAACCAAAACTAGTGCAAATGTTAACATGCATGTGATGATCTAACACTTTTACACTAAATCCATTATTATCTCTTGCATTCTTAATTATTTCCTTAAAATCAATATTTTAAATGTGCATGCATGTGTAGATACATATGTATTTAGTGATAAATTTAAAGATAAAGAAAGTGATAACCAAAAGAGTTCAAGTTATCAACCTTTGAAGATGAATATAACAAGATTATGGGTGTTGTTGGGTCTCCATTTCGTGGCTGCCCTTGTAGTGTTTCATGGCTGTAACAAGCTTGAAAAGAAAGGAAAATAAGCTACAAAATGAAGGAAAAGATGAATAACAATCAAAGGAACATGTTGGGTACCCATTGATGATCAAGAATCAAAAGGAAAGAAGAAGATGGGACTTGTTTGCTCCTGTTTTCTGCTGCTGTTCGATCAGCCCCTTAGAGAGCTGATTTCGTGACCTTGTTGCCTTCAAATCGACTCCATGCTTCCACCATACATGACTATAGTTGTTGGATGATCAATGGAACTTATTATTACATTAGATTAGTTAGTTTCAAGCTCCATTTTGCCTTGGAGAATCCGAAAATGGAGAAGGAGATGGAGATAGTTGAGAGAAAGTTTTTGGGAGGAGTGTGTGTTGTGTTTTCAAGAATGAAAGGTGTGGGGGTGGTGTGTGCAGATGTATGAACGTGGGAGAGAGAAGGAAAAGGAGTTAGGAGGATGCCTATTGGTCTAATGGAGTGGTGTAGTGGGTTAGGAGTGAATTCATTGGTTAACCCAAGTGGTTTGTGTTGGGTTTAAGTCCTAACTAGTGTTTGTATGTATGTATGTATGTATGTATGTATGTATGTATGTATGTATGTATGTATGTATGTATGTATGTATGTATGTATGTATGTATGTATGTATGTATGTATGTATGTATGTATGTATGTATGTATGTATGTATGTATGTATGTATGTATGTATGTATGTATGTATGTATGTATGTATGTATGTATGTATGTATGTATGTATGTATGTATGTATGTATGTATGTATGTATGTATGTATGTATGTATGTATGTATGTATGTATGTATGTATGTATGTATGTATGTATGTATGTATGTATGTATGTATGTATGTATGTATGTATGTATGTATGTATGTATGTATGTATGTATGTATGTATGTATCTATGTATGTATGTATGTATGTATGTATGTATGTATGTATGTATGTATGTATGTATGTATGTATGTATGTATGTATGTATGTATGTATGTATGTATGTATGTATGTATGTATGTATGTATGTATGTATGTATGTATGTATGTATGTATGTATGTATGTATGTATGTATGTATGTATGTATGTATGTATGTATGTATGTATGTATGTATGTATGTATGTATGTATGTATGTATGTATGTATGTATGTATGTATGTATGTATGTATGTATGTATGTATGTATGTATGTATGTATGTATGTATGTATGTATGTATGTATGTATGTATGTATGTATGTATGTATGTATGTATGTATGTATGTATGTATGTATGTATGTATGTATGTATGTATGTATGTATGTATGAATGTATGTATGTATGTATGTATGTATGTATGTATGTATGTATGTATGTATGTATGTATGTATGTATGTATGTATGTACGTATGTATGTATGTATGTATGTATGTATGTATGTATGTATGTATGTATGTATGTATGTATGTATGTATGTATGTATGTATGTATGTATGTATGTATGTATGTATGTATGTATGTATGTATGTATGTATGTATGTATGTATGTATGTATGTATGTATGTATGTATGTATGTATGTATGTATGTATGTATGTATGTATGTATGTATGTATGTATGTATGTATGTATGTATGTATGTATGTATGTATGTATGTATGTATGTATGTATGTATGTATGTATGTATGTATGTATGTATGTATGTATGTATGTATGTATGTATGTATGTATGTACGTATGTATGTATGTATGTATGTATGTATGTATGTATGTATGTATGTATGTATGTATGTATGTATGTATGTATGTATGTATGTATGTATGTATGTATGTATGTATGTATGTATGTATGTATGTATGTATGTATGTATGTATGTATGTATGTATGTATGTATGTATGTATGTATGTATGTATGTATGTATGTATGTATGTATGTATGTATGTATGTATGTATGTATGTATGTATGTATGTATGTATGTATGTATGTATGTATGTATGTATGTATGTATGTATGTATGTATGTATGTATGTATGTATGTATGTATGTATGTATGTATGTATGTATGTATGTATGTATGTATGTATGTATGTATGTATGTATGTATGTATGTATGTATGTATGTATGTATGTATGTATGTATGTATGTATGTATGTATGTATGTATGTATGTATGTATGTATGTATGTATGTATGTATGTATGTATGTATGTATGTATGTATGTATGTATGTATGTATGTATGTATGTATGTATGTATGTATGTATGTATGTATGTATGTATGTATGTATGTATGTATGTATGTATGTATGTATGTATGTATGTATGTATGTATGTATGTATGTATGTATGTATGTATGTATGTATGTATGTATGTATGTATGTATGTATGTATGTATGTATGTATGTATGTATGTATGTATGTATCTATGTATGTATGTATGTATGTATGTATGTATGTATGTATGTATGTATGTATGTATGTATGTATGTATGTATGTATGTATGTATGTATGTATGTATGTATGTATGTATGTATGTATGTATGTATGTATGTATGTATGTATGTATGTATGTATGTATGTATGTATGTATGTATGTATGTATGTATGTATGTATGTATGTATGTATGTATGTATGTATGTATGTATGTATGTATGTATGTATGTATGTATGTATGTATGTATGTATGTATGTATGTATGTATGTATGTATGTATGTATGTATGTATGTATGTATGTATGTATGTATGTATGTATGTATGTATGTATGTATGTATGTATGTATGTATGTATGTATGTATGTATTAATAAATGAGATGATGATAAGAATATCAAGGAGGTGTAAAATGAGCAAACGGTTCGTAATGTGAGTTACAATAAAAATGATAAGAAACGTTGGAATATCGATCGTTGGTGGTTACTCATTTCCATTGTCACTTTGGGTAATTTCCTTTATCATTTTCTAACCCAATTAAAGAATCGTTCCAATAGCTCCTCGCCTACTTTCATCCTTCCTTGGTTTGACGTTGGACACGCTTGCCGCTACTTGAAAATATTGACTTCGTTTGCGACTAATCACTTGTTAAGGGATTACCCCCTTAACAAGAGTGATACTAACCCGTTATGCCAAATTGCACTAAAATTGTGGAGGTACATCTTCGTAGTACCTCATCTTAGGGTTTTCCAGGGTCGTCTTTGTTGTCTTATGGCGTGCAAGGGGATTATGAATCGGCCATGGATAGTTCCATTTTACTCCTCATACTCACCTTTGTCCTTCACTTCACCCTTATTTTTCCAAGATTGCCTTCTTCGTCATTTGTTAGGCCGCATCATTACCCATTTATTTACTTATTTATTTTCTCTTGCGGATATTGGCTTGCAAATCGTTTTATCGCTCCTCTAATTCTTCCTTTTTAATGTAGAAGCACTACCATCTATGACATATTGCCGACTAAACTCTTTTTTAACATTGCACATATAAGCTCTTCCATTTCTTTTATATCCCTACGCATTCCACACAATAGGATTTACACAATCCTTACGCTCACGAATAATCACATGACCACCATCCTGGCAATACAAACACTTCAAGTGCTCATTTGTATGAAATCCTTCTTAGGTTCCTTTTGACCTAATTCTACGAAACTTCCAGCTACTTTGCTCGCCAAAACCTCATGTCTATTTTCAACTTTCTATGCTAAGCTTCTTTTCAAATATACTAGCATACTGTTGTTAGGAATTGTGATGTATCATAACCTAGGTGAAACATCGGTTACTTCGTCTTTTTCTCAACCATTCGGTTCCCTCCATTTTTCTTTCGTTCTCTTATGGGTAACCATTCTTCCTTACCGTTTCGCCACTCGGATACATCTCTTACTAGAGTATTCGTCATCTTGAATGACACACGCGCAGTCACTAGTCCTCGAGGTAAATTCAGCGGTACTTGTCACATCATGCTGATACGGATCCTTTGATCCTAACTCATCACAGATGTATGTTATCATTATCACGCTTCCGTTCAAGTGTTCCGTATATAGCTCTTCTCGGAGTTTGTAGTTTTCTTGAAAATTAGTTCAACGACCAACTTCCTTGGTCGTTGTGGTGGTATGTGCCTTGCCTTCTAGCGTCATATTCCTTATTTGCTTTCACTACTAACTTAGCGATTCCATGTTATTTTCCTTCTTCACTTTCCTTGAGCGCACTACTTCGTGGGTCGATGGTCCTTGACGGTTCACCAGGTGTTGCAAAATTTTTCTCACCCGAGTTCATCTTGTTTTAGCTTACCTCTATTTGACCGTTGACCTTGAGGGGATAACTATCACGAGTCATCGTCCTTCCTCTACTTATCGACCATACTTCTCCTTTTGTAAAGCTAGCTTCCATCGGGTGTTGGGCGTATATCGATTTCTATTAGCTTAGTTGATACTCTCCACTAATAGCTTGTCTTTCGGTAGAGGTTTTCCAATTGGAATTTGAAGAACAACGCGTGGAGCGCCATAAAGATGAATACCTCCAAATCTACATCTTGTAGATGGCGTCAATGCCTCCACTTTACTGTTTGGGTTAGATCACCTTCCTTTATTCTATCTTCTACTCAACATTACCTTCAATTATGCTGGTGAATAACTCTTCTTGAAAGATAAAGTATAATCTTGCACTTCATACTCCTTGTTCGAGTATCTTCCCTTGTTGTGATTACCCCCTTAACATTTTTCCAGAGGAAAAATGTAAGGGATTTCATGCTCTTCACTTCATCTCACCCTCCTTGGCGATCTGTAATTCGTTACAACATTTTTACAATAAAAATTATTTACCATGCAACGCATGAGTTTAATCTAGTTTTCTATATGTGTGTTTGAAAGCATGAACCATAGAAAACCAACTAAAACAATTGTAAGGAACGTTAAGGGTTTCATGCCCATAAATGCCTAAATGGTAGTTATTTTTCTATCTTTCCAATTATGTTTTATCCAATTCGTCTCATTTCTCTCCCCATCTTTTATCCATAAACAACAATGTCTCCATTATATAGTCGTACGTTGTGCAATAAAAATGTATATTTATTGTGGATGCTAAATGTTGTTGTACATTTATCACTACCCATCTTTTACGGTCCGTGGGCACACATACACATACACACAAAGGTTCGAACACCACAACAAGTTAAAGTCGCCAACCATCGTCTCCGCAATGCGCGGCTAACCGGCTAATAATATAGTAGAGATCATCCATAATTTTTATATTTCTAACTTTAGTACTTAAAAAGTAAAACCTTTTTAGAAGACAAAACATATTTAATATACACAGAAATATATGTTTGGCAAAGGGCTTTTAGGAGCTTAAAAGCCCCGAGCTTTTAAAAAGAAGAGTACTGATCAAGGAGTGGGTCTCGAAACCCTTTCAGATGTTAATGGTGTTTATACCATGGTGGCGGGTCAGAGTTCGACTTGTAGAATTGGAAGCATGGATGATTTGATTTTAGTAGCTTCTACGATTAAAACTCTACATAAAGAGAAACTGAATAATTCCAATATATTTACAATTCAAGATAAAGATCCGATTTTTTTCCCCATACATCTGGGTGAACTAAATGTGTATTCAGATTTTAGATCCCAAATGTTTTGGAGAGATCATGTTGACAAGAAAAAAGCTGCCGAGGATAAAGTCCAAGTTGGTGAGCTGCAATCCAATACTCAACCAGGCCTGCTTTTAAGTCATGCTAATATTATTGTTGCAAATTTGGGAATTGGGCCGGTTGGTTATAACAAGGTTAATGAGAGAATTGATGTTGATGGGCCTCTCCAACTGAAATATCCTCGGCCTCTTGGGCAGACAAAACTTGATGATGCCACTCTCAAGTTTGATGGCCAAATTAGAGGGATCAATTACGTGTTCGATCCAGGTGGTTGGTTGGTGTTTGAAGTCATCAAAACTCGAGGACGAGTTTTTTTCGAAGAGGGAGAGAATGATGCAGTCGGGCTTGACCCAAGAAGGAGCCCAGTCTTGTACCCAACCCATTATAGTTCTGCCCGGTTTTGGTTTTGAGCCCAATTAAAGTCCTTGATGAGCTTATTTGAAACTAACGTGAATTACAAGCTGGAACTATATTAGTTATTGATTTTTATTATTTGAATTTGAGTTTGATTTAGTTTCCTTTTTTCCTTGTTTATTGCCTAAAGTTTTGGTTAGGTTTAGACTTTAAATATTTATGTTTTCTGCTTCTGAAGGCATCTTTTATTTTACCAAAATAGTTTTCTGAATGAAAATTCTCAGCTTTTAGTCTTTGATTCCTCATTAGTGTTTGAGCCATTTGATTGCATAAGAAACTGCATCAGTATATGTAGAGATAAGTCCTGGTAACGTGTATTGAAGGCATTTTCGAATATAGCCTGTAGAGCTACGCAAAGAAATGTTATGGATGTTGAGATTGACAAATTGTTGCAGTTTTGCTAGTGAAAGTAGTGGTTGAGAAGGTGATTCGGACTGCCTTTGGCGGGACTAAAGAAACAAAGGAGCGCAAGAAGATCCTCTTATAGTACTAGTAAATGGTCTTTTATCTTTTGAACAACGGGTATTCGTAAAGAATGCACCTAATCATATTGCTAAAGCTGAAATAAGAAACATGTTACAATGTGATTAAGTTTGAGAGAGACATGTATGGCCTGCTGAACCAAGTTCAAAAAATGATTTTCTATTTGTGGCTTTCTGTTTTAAAATCCACATCCGCGTAAATGAATATAACATTATATCATCATAAGTTAAGTCATACTTGGTGTAACATCCGTGAGTTTTGACCCGTTGACTTTTCGTGTAATATGACTAACAATCTTGTTTAATGAAATATTTGGGTTCATTTGTAGTTAAATGACTATGTGGTATGTTAGTAGGGTCGATTGTATGACTTAATTGGTGAATAAATGTAAAACGATGTGTAAACTAACTTGTAAATGGAAACGGGTCGACCCATGGATTACCCATGACCCATGAGCCTTCTAAGACCCAACCCTTTCCCTTATCTCTTTCATTTCACCACACAAACCCAATCTCTTTCTTTTCTCTCTAACAAAAGCAAGAACTCTCTTTTCCCATCTCTCTTTCTTTTTTCTCTAACAAAAGCAAGAACTCTCTTTTCCCATATTTCTCTCTTTCTCTCTTGAATTAATTGGTGTTGTGAAATTTGTTTAATATAAGAATCATCATCTCCTTCTCATCTTCATCATATCAAAAGATTGAAGTTCATAGTGCAAGGTTTTTACCCATTTTGACCTAATTTCGGGTTTGAGCTCAAGAAGAAGCTTTGGTAAGTCAAATTCATTCCATTTGCATCTAATTATGTTTGTTTACATGTTTCTAGTCATTTCAAGAATTTACAAGTCTCAAATCGACGCAAAATGGAATTTGGGTTCAATTAGGGTTTTGGTTTGGGTTGAATGATTTGGAAGTGTTCTTGATGTTTTGGAATGGAAATTTGTAATGGGTTATGTGTATTTATGTTTAATGGCACTTAGTTAAGCTTCAAAATGAGTTTCAAACTCCTACGAATCGTTTTGGTATGGTTTGGGTCGAGTTTTGGTAGTTTTGGTTCATTTTCTGCACTTAAACTGCTGCTGCTGGTGCAGCTCTGGGCCGCACTGCGGCGCAGTGGCAAGGCATAGCCTTGACTGCGGCGCAGTGGATAACCTCTGGAACAAGGCCTTGCACTTGACTGCGGCGCAAAGGCAAGGCATGGCCTTGACTGCGGCGCAGTGGTTAATCTCTGGTCTTAATGATTCGTTTTCACTTCCTAACTTCAAACACTTATAACTTTTGATCCGTAAGTCCAAATAAGTCGTATGACCTATCGTTGGAATCGTATGAGAGTCTAGTTTATCGTAGTAACCTTCATTTTGTATGAATCTTCGTACATTTCTAAAAATGTCGAGTCAAAGTGTTATGTTTCACACTCGGTAATGTTAAGAAAGTAATTGTGGGTTCGTGACTCAACTTAAACCTAAGGAACCAACTTATTTAAGATTATAAAGTTGACATTATGATATATGACATGCTTTGATAGGTTGTGAACGCGTGGGCCCAATACTCGCTATTAATCTTTTATTAACTCGACTTAAGCTTCTTTGCCGATCAAGGTGAGTTCCGTAGCTCCCTACTCATTTGAGATTCGGGCTGAAAAGTGTAAACCTTGCGTGTTTACTTACGTTGTTGATTGATTGATTGATTTGGGTTAGATGTTGGTTTGATGAGACGGTTTATCACGTTTGATTGACTTGGTTTATGTTTGTTAAGTAATTCATTAATATTAGGATAGACGTACCTACATGGAAGTCGGTTATGCCTTCATTGGGTTTTAGATGTGGTGGGAAGGCTGCGGGTGACCCTATATATAAGCATATGAGACTCGAAGAATGGATAATCCTCTTAAGTGTATGTACGTATAAGTGGTTTAAATTGTGATTATTGGTTTATGATTGACGAATATTGATTGTTGGTTCATGACAGACGATTTGTGATTGATGCATATACGATTGATTGTAAGCATGCATACGTAGTACATAATCCCTAGGTTGAGGACTCAAACATCCTAGTGTATAGATGTATACACTTATCCTGTGAGATGTTGGTGACATGACATCCGAGTATATAGACATATATATCTCGATGATTTTGAGATACAGCCTTGTTCATTGTGATGACAGGCGGGTATCGTTGCATAGGTGACTTGAGTTCACGCATAAGATAGGCATGTTGGCTTATTTATGCATTTGGCACTTGCATTGATACTTTTATCATTTGTACATTCCTGTTACACGCTTACTTACTTTGCGTAATCTTGATTGTTGGACATTATTGTGTTACTTAGAGGCTCACTGTAAGTCATGTCTAGCCTCTACTCGTACATTGTGATTATTGACGCTGGTTCTTTATGGACCGTTACTACGAACTCACCAACCTTGTGTTGACTATGCTTAGTACACTTTTCAGGTAATCAGGTTATCCCCGGACGTGGAGTTTAGTTGCTTGCTTGCTGTTAAACCCGGGATTTGGACTTTATGAATCAAGGATTCATCGACCTTCTCTTTTGCATTATACTTAGGATCGATTTGCCATCTTCGGGATGTACTTTTGTAACTTTGATGGTTATTTGCTCCTTATGTATTTTGGTACTTGTTTCGTATTGTAATGGATTCACTGAATCTCTATTTGCATTTAGTTCTAGTTCTATTGTAATTCCACCTTGTGCTATATGATTTCCGTGATATTTCGAGCCTCGGCTTGGGGTGTTACACTTGGTCCGAACAGAGTTGAATGCAGTTCCGCTATATTCCCACAAGTATTCTAGAGACCGTCTCAATGGAATGCGTTTTTGATGTGAAATAAGTGCTATAAAGGCTACAGTTGTCAAAATTTTTTAATAGTTTTCTGGCAGAGGTCTGAAGTTCCTTAAATATGACTATCTAAGTATTCAGCTTATCAAACTTATAGCTATTACAGATAGGATGTCTAAATGTCTAATGAACAAAAGTAGGTTGCTATTATATATATATATATATATATTATATAAAATATACCATATATATATATTATATAAAATATACCATGGATGATTGTATGGTATTGAGTTATATTTTTTTGGTTATTTTTTTAAGGAGAAAGTGAGGGTGGTGCTGTTAGACACCTAGCTTGTGTGAAATACCTTACTAATACAACGTCGTTTCATATTAAAACAAAAAAAAAAACAATATTTCACCCGCGTGACCTTCTACCTCCAAAAGCACACTTCTCAAAAATAAACTTCCCCCAAATTCAGACTCCCCTAAATCTTCATGTCTCTTCCTTCTTCATGTTTCCTCCATTTCTCCTTGAGTGATATATCTATCTTGAAGAGGTTAGTATATATCCCAATCTATCTAATAATTTAAAATAATAAAACCCTAAAATTTTCAAGTATTTATTTTATATTTTCCTTTTTGCTTTGAAAAAAAATTCTATGTTTCATGTGATTATAGTTCATTCTTTCATGGTGATTGTCTGCTTAATCTATACTATATTTCTATACTATATTATAAAGCAAATAAGGTTTCAACTTTCAATTTCAACAATATACACATGATAATGCATGATGTACCGTACATCAATGCCCCACAACTTTCAACTTTCATTTTCATCTCTCTCCTCAAATCTCAACCACTCATTTTTTCTCTCTAACTTTCAACTTTCATTTTCATCTCTCTCCTCAAATCTCAACCACTCATTTTTTCTCTCTCTTCCAAAACTCTTTCATTAGAGATGTCATTCGATATACTTTCGACGAAGTTTTAAATCCGAGGGCGGCGCCCGTACGGTTAAGGCATTTGGCTATCACACTCTATGACCTATCACACTTTATGACCTATCACCCCCACCATCTCACCGCCGCAACGCGCGGGTACTTACTCTCGTTTACTTTAAAGTGTTAAGATTTTAGTAATAAGTTACAAATATAACATAATTTGTATATGTAGGAGATGCAAAACAATATGGATGTGGAAGTTCATTTAGAGAATCCGCCATTGGAATCACATTTAATTGACGAGATTGATGCAAATGGATGTTTGATAGGGTCAGAAAATGAAAGTGAGGGTGGAGAAGATATTGAAGTGGATATTGGGTCTGAAAATTATGAAGATCATAGTGGTCATGTGAATCATGAGATTACGAGAGACGAAGGTGATGATGTAATAGGTAAGGTATTCGAAACTCCTGGTGAGGCATATGAGTTCTATAATCGTTATGCACTTTTACATGGATTTGGTATTCGTATCTACTCGACTTATAAAAATAAGATAACAAATGAGGAGTATCGTAAGAAATATGTATGCAACAAACAAGGTTTTAAAGATTTAAAACGCGATACTTTTGGAGGGATGGGTTTTAAAGATTTAAAAGGTAATCCTAAGAAACGGCGTAGACCTTTGAGGACAGGTTGTGAAGCAATGTTTCAGATTTCAAAAGATAAAGATGGGAAATGGGTTGTAGATATGTTTGACCTTGGAAAATCTGGATTGCGCCCATGTCAAATAAAGAAGGTTGTGAATAGCTTTAAAACTCCTTCTGAGAATGATGTTACATCAAAACAATGTGCCGATATCTTAGCTGAACAACGGAAACATCATAAAGGTAAGGAGTTTTTTGGTGTCATCAAGCATTTCCAAGAAAAACTAATTAAAGATCGTAACTTTTACTTTTCGGTAGATTTGTTTGATGATGGCTCACCTAGAAATACCTTTTGGGCTGATGTAGGTCAAGGGATTCATATATAAAGTTTTCCGATGTTGTTGTCTTTGATGTGACTTATAAAACCAACAGATTTGAGATGCCCTTTGCACCATTTATTGGGGTAAATCATCATGGTCAATCAATAATTTTTGGTGGCGCATTGTTGGAAAATGAGAAGCAGGAAACCTTTGAGTGGTTATTTAATCGTTTCTTAGAGTGCATGTTTGACAAACACCCGTCTGCCATAATTACTGATCAAGACAAAGCTATCTGCAATGCGGTAAAGAACATATTTCCAAATACTCGACATCGTTACTGTTCATGGCGTATGAAGAAACATGAATTGGAACATCTTCCTTCTCTTAAATCGCGTTACAATGGCCTTGATGAATTGTACCGCGAATGGGTAAAGAGTACTACAGTTGAGGAGTTTGAAACTCGATGGGAGGTTATAAATGGTCAATATAACTTTGAAAGAAACTGTTGGATAATGGAGTTGTATCAAAAACGTCATCTTTGGGATAAACTGTTTCTAAAAGACTGTTTCTTTGCTGGCATGACAACAAGTGGGAGAAGTGAAAGCATCCACTCTTTTTTTTTTGATGATTTTATTAATTCAAAGACGATGTTGAATGAGTTTGTAGTCCAGTTTGATAAAGCTGTTGAGGCTCGAAGGAAGGCTGAGGAAGATGCAGACATTTAATCGATGTGCATGTTAAAAATAAATTAGCAAACACTCATGTGAAGATTTATCCATCCCATTATATAAAAATCTCATCGAACAATCACAAACAAAATAGCCGATTACAGCCGTAAACAAGAAGAGAGATAAACAAGATAATTCACAAACAAAATAGCCGATTACAGCCGGCTGTTACGATTGATAATTCTTGAACTCTGTCTTTTTCTTCCCCGAATGTAAAAATGGCCCCAATAATCTTTAGACCTCGGCCCATTCCGTCTCGTCAGTCTCTGATCCTTATCACATGGTTCTCATGATATGTTGCTAGTTAACTTGACTTATGAATAATTTTCATGCTATTGTCCCCATAGTTATGTTGATAGTCCCTACGGCTAACTGCTATTATTGATCTCCCACCTTTTCCTCTATTTGTCTTCATTGCTTTTATTTCTCTCTAATTATCTGTTATGACAGAGCAGAGAAGACTTCTGTTCTTTCTGAACTGATCAAGAACACAAATGCACAAGAAATGAAGTGGATTGTTATGATTATCCTTAAAGGTTAGATAGCTATTTCTTGTTAATATCTATTTGTCGAGAACAATTTCTTTCTTTTTTAACTTCCTTGCATCAATTTCTTCTAAGATCTCAAGTTAGGAATCAGTGAGAAAAGTATCTTCCACGAATTTCACCCTGATGCTGAAGACTTGTTCAATGTCACTTGTGACCTAAAACTAGTTTGTGAAAGGTTGAGGGACCGACGTCAACGCCACAAGCGCCAGGTTTGTTTTAGAAGTTGATCTAAGCTTTTCTTAATTTTTGCATATGGTA
>CM067174.1:53854175-53896068 GCA_034093135.1 Erigeron breviscapus | reverse complement strand
TAGATGAAATCTGTCAAAAGGATGAAACACGTAACAAAAGTATGAAGTTTGGACCAATTTCACAAAAATCTTTGGAAAAGGATGTAATCCACGAAAATGAACAAAGCACAGGGACGATTCTTGCAATTAACTCAACAAATTTTTATAAACTCTTTGTGAAACAAACAAAAGTTTGTTTGCCATAGCCTATTTTTTATTTATTTTTACCAGCTCCCATAGCCTATTACTCCGTATTATTTAGCGATTCTCTAAACTTGTTGATAGAATAAGTATATATAACTTTGGAACCAAGAGGTTTATATACACAAACTAGTCCTAATACCCGTACGATATACGGTAGCTATAATAGATTAATTGTATCATAAAGAAATTCAAATATGTCTTATACATGATTCGTGAGTATGAAATAAATTGTAGTTAAAGTAAACCGATGATCGAAGCTAAGTTATAATAAAAAGTAATGAGTAATGATAAATATAATATATGTTTAGTTAAAGTTTTGGATTTACCTTAAATTTTTACAATCACATCAAAATCGGAACTTGTAAGCATAGTGGATGACGGCAAATAGCCTTGTGATTTCGGATCGTAAACTCAAATTTTTTGAGTCTTCATGTTAATAACTTATTATTATAAGTAATATAAGTAATAGGAGTTGAAAAATTGAGAAAGAAAAAGAGACAATTTTATTATTGAGAAAACGATCAATCAAATAAGGTTATAATGTGTTTTGTATCTATAAGCCAAAAGTTAGAGTTTAATTCTAAGTCTAATAAGGAAATTGAATCTATATACAATAAAAAAACTATAAATAAATTAAAAGACACATGTCGATCAAGGATTACGCCATGTGTCGTTTCAAGAACATCTCAATCCTGTTTTAGTTTATTGGTCTACATTGGTATATTTTTGTTAAATTTATATGTGTACAGGTCCTTTATGAGCATATATTGAAGTTAAGGGACAAAAACAATAACTACCGAATATTTCATCGATGTAAACAAATCTTTAATAATCAGTCTTTTTAAAAAAAATTCAATATTTATTAGTTATTTAAATTAAATATTTACAAAATGTTATTTTAGACCCATGTATGTCAAACATGTTTAATGACAAATTAGATTTCACCTATATATATTTCACAAACATAATGATTCATACATATTTCTCAAATATATAAACAATTTTCACAATATTTATCATTATTTAAATATTTATAAATATCAATCTTAATTAGAATGTCTTTATGTCATGTGGTAAAGACTAAAAAAATTATTAGAAAATCATATTGGAGTCATGTGGTGGCCGAGACAGTGGCAACAACAGTATGATGGTGACGGTGACTAGTGATGGTGTCGAGTAATTTAAATAATTAATATAAAGAGGAGTAAAAAAGGTATTTTAAAAGATAAAAATATACTTTTTATAAATATGTTGGAGGATTATGTGACATACGAAAACTCCAAAATGCAGTTATAGCTTTATGGTATATAATTCAATGTACTAATTTTTATCATCTATTTATACTATATCTTAGAATTATATAGGGTAATAATGTGGTAAAAGTAATGATGGAGTTATTGATCAAATATGATCGTAACTTTTCTTAATAATTTACTCCTACAAATATAAAAAATGAGATTCGAACATTGGATTTCCTCAAGGTCTAATATTATCAAATGAGTAATGATAAATCCTCCTAATATATCAACCTAATTATCCTCCTAATCATAAGATGAAGCCACGTGGAAAAATCAAGGGGGGTGATGTATGAAAGATAATGAATGGATTACACATGTCAAAATGTTGTGGTATTAGGAGGATTATTAGGCTAAAGTTTTAGGAGGATCAATCATTTTCCTTATCAAATAAGCCACCAACTTATTGACAAAAAAAAATAAAAATTGTTAAGTTTCTAATATTAGTTTTATAAATTTTATATTTAAGCGTCAATACAACAAAATATACATTTAAAAATCCTGAAAATTCTGACATTGCCATCTAGATAGACAGTGGAACTGTGGAAGTGTGAAAAGATGAGTGGTGTATCTATCTATGTATCTATGTGAGTAGTACGGTATATAATAAGTCAGATACTTCGAAAACCATTCAAGTCGCAACAAGACCCGCAACAGAAAGAAACTCTCGCTTTACTTACTTTGCAACCCAAACCTTTTCCTTCTTTCTTTCTTTCTTTCTTTCTTTCAATCGGTGGAAGGAGCGTTACATGCATATACCAACCCCCTCTTTATCTCTCTCACTCAGTCGCCGGCCGCCATATACATATAATAATTTTCTATATCTATATAACTAAATAAAGGTTTCTTACTTTCAAAACTACATGTATGTATTTGCATTCTTTCAATATCTGATGTTGATTGCCTATTTGTTGTAAGTGAAGTATTAATGTCCATTTTTGTGTAACATTTTTGGTGACTTAATTGATTATAGATCTGAAACGCATGTATTCTGTAGAGGCCCCTAATATTTATGTATATGACATCATTGCATGTTTTGTTTTTTTAATGTTTCAAGTCTGATGATATTTTGTTTTAATCATTATATATATAGTGAGTGCAAAAAAAGGATATTGAGGTTTGAAGAAGGAGTTTAACCAAGAAAAAGAAAAAAACAGGGGAATTAAGATGACGGCAAAGACGGGGTCTAGTCAGTTCATGACTAACGCGCCGCTAATTGATACTTCTTCTG
This sequence comes from Erigeron breviscapus, assembly GCA_034093135.1. NCBI lineage: Eukaryota > Viridiplantae > Streptophyta > Magnoliopsida > Asterales > Asteraceae > Erigeron > Erigeron breviscapus. Next base: position 53,893,359 of record CM067174.1, on the reverse strand, counting down.
ATACTACTAATCAGATTGTTGTTCCTGATGTAAGTGCTTTTTATTATTATTATTATTTAAATTATTATGGAGCATTATTTTTAACCTATCATTCTTATTTGTTTGTTTAGTACTACTAATCAAATGGTTAAGGTGATTATGTTGTGTTTTTTTATGAGCTCTTGGATTCTATCTTTGGATTTATATATGTTCTAGCAATCATGGTTTTATTATGTAAATACTATACAATAATACTATAGTCTAGGTTATCAAAGCACATTCACAAATCATTTGCTGGAAATTTTTATATTTTTTGTTTACTAGCCTTCTGCTAAAGTATTGAGTTTGTGCTGCCGTAAAATTATTTTGGTTTTTCCAAAAGGTGAACATTTCATGCATATCAACATACCATCACAATTTTATACACTTGTCCTCGATAGGACTTGAACCCACAAACTTTCGGGTTGGATTAACTTGAATACCGCTAGGCCAAAGGCCTTTAGATTTCAATAAATATACGTTTACTTTTAAGATGTCTTGTTCTGTAGGAACCGTTGTTACTGATGTAATACTAAAACTTGCTTTGGATTTCAATCCTCAAGTCAAATAATTAGTAATGCTGCATGCATTTTTCCCAACTGACTATTATTCAAGACTTTGTAGTGTAACTTTATCTTGTTTATTTTTGTTTTTGGTTGGCATCTCACACATGAGATAACAAGCATGAGCTGATAATTATTTTCTATCCGACAAGAGTTTTATTTCGAAAGTGAAATTTTGATAGTTCTTAATCGATTTGGATTTTATTGTTTATATATGCAGAAGACAAGTTGGAAAAACTTATTTGCGTACATGGGTCCTGGCTTTCTTGTATCCATCGCGTACATTGATCCGGGAAACTGTAAGATACTTATTTTGCATGTTTCTGGTTTACATTTAATACTCACAACTGACTCGGAATACATTTTTCTCGCAGTTGAAACTGATTTACAATCAGGAGCGCAGTACAAGTATGAGGTGCTTATATATATATTGTTTCTGATGTATTTATAAAGAATCTTTAAGGTCGAATTTTAGTGGCACATTCATCTTAAAATAATATCGGTGTTATCCATTGAACCCCTATTAAAGTATCTGATCCTTGTAAATTTCAGTTGGTTTTGTTAATCATCTGATCAATCATGTAGTTGTATATAACTTTGTGAATTATTATTAAGCTCACTATCTACACTCCTGCGTATTCCTCTTTATTTGCAGTTACTTTGGATAATACTGGTGGCCTCAGCTGCTGCTCTTGTGATCCAATCCTTGGCGGCAAACCTGGGGGTTGTTACAGGTATACAAATATAACCCTTTTGCATTTCTCAGTTATATCCGATTTATATCGCCTGTTTTATAGTTTTTGATTAATATAATGCTAACCGGGTATCCCCCATACCCAAAAAAGTTCTATCCGAATTATCAGTCATAACAGTGTCTCATCTTTTCTTGTATAATGTATTAGGAAAGCATTTGGCCGAGCATTGCAAAAACGAGTATGAGAAGGCGACCAATTTCATTTTGTGGATTCTCGCTGAAATATCCATAGTTGCGTGTGACATTCCTGAAGGTATTGGCACTTTTATTTTTTATTTTTTTTTCACACGAATTAACTTTAGAATTCGTTTCATGTAAAATGTGATAATGCTTTTGGTAGACATAAACATATGATTGCTAATAATATTTCCAAAAGCAGTTAGTCTAATTATCAGTAGAGTAAAAAGTAAGGGGTCAACATACTTCAGATAACTTTAGGTACTCTCATTGCATCAGATGATGTTCCTTGCACATGTTCTCCATGAGAAGTAATAAAGGCATGCTAAATGCTAACCCTTTTACCTGCTAAAAGTTTTCATTATGTGAAACCTGGCGATCAGCATGTGCTAAATACTTTTTCTGTAGCTTGAGGACCACACATGACTTAAATACATTACGCGGGTCATTCAAGTGATGATGTCTTTAACATGTCGTCAACCCATACTCGGTTCTGTTTTACCGCTAGTATGTGGCTTGATTGTTTATTTTGTCCAATATTCTGTATTCGTTGTTCTAAGACCTTTAAAAAATGTATTCAAGTTGCACTAACTTATGTTCTTTGAAAGAGAAATTTACATGTCGAATAGATTACATTTATGTTCTGTTTTCACTCTTAAAAAAATTATTTTCATCGTTCACTGCTATACCAACTGCATTTCCATAATTTAGGATAGAAGAACCTGTTTAAGAAAAGTTACAGATGTTACCACATCTAAACTACTATACTATGAGTATCCTTGTGGGAATAAATTTTCATGCTATTATTAGATTTATATAACATACGCAATCCATGACCAGTCAACATTTATCAAATCTTAGTGTTAGTTGCTTTTGGACCTGACGCTGATGATTTGTCATGTACAGTAATTGGCACAGCATTTGCACTAAATATGCTCTTCAGTATTCCAGTATGGATAGGTGTGCTGCTCACTGGTTTTAGTACTTTGATTCTACTGGCACTACAACAATATGGGGTAATCTATTCATGTTTGACTCTCACGGAAATAAATATATCTGGATTGGATTACTAAACTCGATGACAATCAACTAAGATGGTTTGTGGTTATTTTTAGGTGAGGAAACTTGAGTTCTTGATTGCTTTCTTGGTACTGACTATAGCTGTATGCTTTCTTATTGAGCTGGGAATTTCCAAACCAGATGCTTCAGAAGTGCTATATGGGTTGTTTGTCCCCCAGCTCAAAGGCAGTGGTTCTACTGGCCTTGCAATTTCACTGCTTGGTGCAATGGTCATGCCGTGAGTTATTTTTTCTTTTCTTTGCTCATTTTCTACAGTTTTATTGGTGATAGCTAGATGTGACAACATAGGCGAGTTGGGTAATGGGTCTGATCAGGTTGGGTTGACCCAAAACACATCTTGTTCATTTTTTATTAACTTTATAAATGTTTTTTCATTAAATATGATTAAAAAGTTTTACTATAACAATAATAATTCAATATCTTAGATAAAAAGAGTTTTATGCATTAAATGTATACTTTGGGTGATTTATGACCAGATCAACCCATTTTACATGTTTTCTTATCAGCTACAGTTTATGACTTTGACCATTTATTGCATTACAAATAAAACTAAAAGGTAAATGGATGAGGTTTTTCTTGTTCATATTACCTTAGTGAGGGCAATTCTTTACTCAGATGTAAGCGGCCTAACTGGGTCATCCCATGGTCTTTTCTGAAACCTTTCCCTGGCCAGCCCCAAGATGTTTACCTAGGGAGGTTCGAACTTGAGATCTCTTGTGAGTTGTGAAGACATTAGGAAACCTGACCACTAGGCCCCTTGGTGGTGGTTTCTAGGAATCAATTCGTTTACATGAGACTTATAGCTAATTGCAAGGCATCATGTATCTTATTTGTGATTGTCTCCATCGATGCAGGCACAATCTTTTCCTGCACTCAGCTCTCGTGCTATCTAGGAAAGTGCCAAGATCAGTTAGTGGAATTAAAGTATGGGACTTTTTCTTTTGTCTGTATACATATTTGTTTTAAAAACTAGTACCGTTCGATACAAATATGAACCCATTGTTAAAGAAACTTTTGTTTACAGGAAGCTTGCAGATTTTACTTGGTAGAAAGTGGCATAGCACTTGCAGTGGCGTTCCTTATTAACATTTCACTTATATCATTAAGTGGTTCAGTTTGCAATTCTTCGAATTTGAACCCAGATGATCAGAAGAGCTGTGAAGACTTGGACTTAAATAAAGCATCCTTTTTGCTTAAAGTAAGTATCATTAGTGAGAATAATGATAAGAGTTAATTACAAAAATCGTCCCTGTCGTGGACCTCTACTTGCAGCTTTCGTCCCTAAGTTTAATAAATTACAGTTTTAGTCCAAAAAACTTTGTCTCGTCAACACTTTTGGTCCTAAGCATTAACGTCCGTTTAATATGTCATCACGTGTCAGTCACGTGATGGGTAATTTCGTCTTTTAATAACACAAGGATCAAAAGTGTGGTCTTTTTCTTATCATAGGACCAAAAATGTAATTACGTATAAACTTTTCATCATCATCATCCTCACAATTTTCTTTTTTCCAAATTTCATCATCTACAACAACAATAAAAGTAAAAAAATCCATCAAATCTGGTACAACTTTTTTTAGATCTTCAAAATCAAATATAATAATCTGTTCCTCGTTGTAGTATAATTCCTCCAACACCCCCAATCACATAAATTTTCAATCCACTATTCTCACCTTTTCTTTAAAAAAAATCCCTAAATCTATACACATTTTATTCAAGTTTTTGCTGCTCACATTTACCCTCATTTTAGTCATTCATTCTCATTTCCACCACTATGTAACATAAAATAGATTTTATATCAGTGTCTTAAGCTTTAGATTTACCAAGGACTTTCATCATCAAGCCACTTACGGTACTTCTCCAATTTCATAATCATACACAGATTGTTTCATGGCCATACCCATCGTCGAACTCCTCACCATTGTCACCACCACCCTACCACAACCGAGACCCGATCTTCCCTCTACCAGATCTAGCCTCCCCTCCACGTCACTAAACAAGTATTCAAGAAATCGAGCAATCGAAAGAGATATAGCTCAAAGATATATATATATCTATGCGGTGAAGAAATAGAGCAATCAAAAAAGTATAGATAATATATCAGATATATATATTGAAGAAGAACAAGGGTTATGATTTGGAATAGACCACACCCACCCCCATTTTTTTCTGAAACTCCCATGAACCAAGGCAGGTAGCGGCTGATCTTGTGAGTAAGTTAAATTGTTATATATTTTCTGGATTATTTTGTATGTATAAATATAGATAGATTGATAGATCGATAGATATACAAAACAAATATGTTGTTGATTTGTTGTTGATGATGAGGATCCTTTTAAATTCTGGATTTTTTTTTATTAAATCTGTTATTTTTATTTTTTGTATGATTTGTTGATTTATTTTGTGTGTTTTTAAATTTGATGATGATGATGATAATAAGATCTGGAATTAGTATTATATAAGATATATAAGAGTTAATTACACTTTTGGTCCTATGGTAAGAAAAAGACCACACTTTTGATCCTTGTGTCATTAAAAGTCGAAATTACCCATCACGTGACTGACACGTGATGACATATTAAACGGACGTTAATGCTCAGGACTAAAAGTGTTGACGGGGCAAAGTTTTTTGGACTAAAACTGTAATTTATTAAACTTAGGGACGAAAGCTGCAAGTGAAGGTCCACGACAGGGACGATTTCTGTAATTAACTCTAATGATAATATAAACTTTTCCTTTTGTTTTGTTTTCGTCTTAATGGTGGAGCTTCTTTTCATCTTTATAGAATGTGCTAGGTAAGTGGAGCTCCAAGGTATTCGCAATTGCTTTGCTGGCATCTGGTCAGAGTTCCACAATAACCGGAACATATGCTGGCCAATATGTTATGCAGGTATATTTTGAATAAAGTTTATTTGCTTCATAAAAAGCTTATAAAAGTAGAAAGTTTCTTGAGAAGCTTTCTATCTTGGTTGGTCTTTTGGTATGTATTGACCTATTAAAGTTGTGTCGTTCTGTTGTCAAAGTCGGTTGGTGGGTTGGGTAGTGGGTCAAAATGGGTTGTTATCTAATCCTTTAAAAAAATGATTATGGAGGTTTTATGCATTTTAAAGTACACTTTTTGGGTTAACTTTCAGACATTTTTTTTATTCTTTGTTATTATTATTATTTTAATCACTCTCTCTTTAAATAAAACATAATTTGGATCAAATGCATTCTCATGTAAATTAGCCAAAAGCTGGCACCTATAGTTGTATCATGAGACCACAAGCAGAAGTACATAAATCCGGAGGAGCTTAGGCCGCTTCTGATATCCATTATGGTGGCATGATCCTCTCATGACAGAATCTTTTTACTAGTTAACTAGTCCTAATACCCGTACGATGTACGGTATCTATATAAATTGTATCATAAAGAAATTCGAATATGCCTCATACATGATTCGTGAGTATGAAATAAATTGTGGCTAAAGTAAACCGATGATCAAAGCTAAATCATAATAAACAGTATTGATAAATATAAAATATGTTTAGTTAGAGTTTTGAATTTACCTTAAATTTTTAGAATCACATCAAAATCGGAACTTGTAAGTATAGTGGATGACGGCAAATAGCCTTGTGATTTCGGATCGTAAACTCAAATTTTTAAAGTCTTCATGTTAATAACTTATTATAAGTAATATAAGTAATAAGAGTTGAAGAATTGAGAAAGAAAAAGAGACAATTTATTAATAAAAAACGATCAATCAAATAAGGTTATAATGTCTTTTGTATTACTAAAAATTAAAAAAAAAAAACGACACAAAAACTTTTGAAACCAAAGGTCGACGACAAAAAGGCTTTCAATTGCTCAAACCCTTTTTTCTTTAATTAGTTTATAAATTAAATCAAATTAAAGATTAAAGATTTAACATATATATAGATATGGAATGTGCGATTGTTATTATCATTATCCAATTAGGATTCAATTATAGATGGTATATATTAAAATAAGGAATTTGTTAGTTTAAGGAATTCTTGAATTTATATTTTTAATTAATATTACTAATAGGACATGTGTCGCTTTAATAAAGTGCCACATGTTGATCAATAAAGGCTTTAATCCTGTTTTAGTTTATTGGTAGATATGTTTCTGTCATTAAACAATGATATATGGAAGAAACGTGTGAGATATATTCTTGTGTGTGGGATTGTTTAATTGTTGAGCCTCTTGATCGGTTTTGTTTATCACGGTTATGTTCTGTTGCAGGGGTTTCTTGACCTACGTATGAAACCGTGGCTTCGTAACCTTTTAACCCGCTGTTTAGCTATAGTCCCTAGTCTAATTGTTGCTCTCATAGGAGGCTCCGCCGGAGCTGGAAAGTTAATTATCATAGCTTCGGTTCGTGGCATTCAACTCTCCATTTTCTTTCTTTATTCTAAATATTTTCCTAAATCCCTTTTATAAATGATTATTCATATTATTCAAAGACCTCCAATTCTTGCTAACATGCCATTCTAATGTGACAGATGATATTGTCATTTGAGCTACCTTTTGCTCTCATCCCACTTCTCAAATTCACAAGCAGCGAGACCAAGATGGGAGGACATGCCAACTCAAAGATTGTGAGGATAATTATGCATTTACATTCCATTTATGAATACAAATTAATTGTGAAATCACTTATTAATCACTAAATTGTCTATTTGCAGATCTCGGCAATCACTTGGATCATTGGCTCCTTTATTATGGGCATAAACATTTACTTTCTAGTTGATCATCTCATATCGGTGCTTGTTCATGGCCATTTACCACTGGTGGGAAAGATATTCTGCGGAGTGTTGGGATTTTCAGGTATGTTGATTTATTTGGCTGGCATTGGATATCTGGTGGTACGTAAAAACAAGGAGTCATCACACCTTCTAGCACTTACGACTCCTGAAAGCCGGGAGATGGAGAGGAATGCTTCTGGATATGATGGCCAGCCAAGACATGACATAGTTAGCATGCAACTTCCTCAAAGGCCAACCACAGATAATGCAAATTGAGTTGTGGAGCCTATTTAGAATTGACCAATAGAGTTGATCTAACATGCTCCAACTTCACAACATAAATAATGATATCATTCACAGATGATGCATATCTTTATATCTAATATAATTGGGATTAGAATTTCCAGCATCTGGCGAGTTCATATATGTTATGAAAAATCAGATGTCTCATCTATGGTTGGCTATTTACGAAAATTGGGTGAGAATGGTATGTGTGACAGTGTTATGCATTCACTGTTCGTGGTCAATGATGTTGTGATGATATATATTAGCATATATAAATTAGTCGTTACATACTTGCATCCTTTTCATTGAAACCAAATTCTCTGGAGGCTGTCCCTGTCATGACTCATGAGACTAGGTAGAGTCCGTATTTGCCTCCAATGTGAGACTTGACCCATGACGGTAGACACAAACAAATGCATGAGAGGTGGTGCGTCGAAGATATAAAGCAATTTTGTTGATGTTGGACCAGGTAACATCTGTCGGCTGGCCGGTGCATAAACCTGCCTAATCTTTATTTGGCCCCAGCTATATGATGGGCTATGATTTGATTGTTACTGCCACATGCTTTTCACAGCACGAGATGCCCATTCCCATCCACATTGATTAAGATACCAGAAAATCCAACACTCTTGACAGCAATGTCTTAATGTAAAAGGTGGTATTTTTGGATTCTGAAGGATACGTGTGCTGGTTTATCGTCGTGGGTTCAAGTCTCAGTTCAGTTGTAGACAAATACATGAATAATTGTGTCGACATTTGTTACTCTATAGGATTAATACATTTACGGGCTTGGGCCCTAACTAAGCTAAATAAAAACGGGCTAATCTGTCCAAATGAACGTGAACAAAGCATTGAAATGAGATGAATCACAATTCACAATTGCCAAATGCTTCAGTTTCAGACTTTCAGTTCTTCAAATTTGATTCCAGATGACGTGAGAAGTTGTCATGATATAGACTTGAATAAGGCATCTCTTTTTTCATGAGGTAATATATTAGTCTCATTTAGTGTATAACTCTTCGTTTAGTTCTAGTTTCCTGTTAATGTCTGTTTTTTCCGGTTGCTATCAATCGACTTCTATAGTTCTAAGGTTACATTTTTCGTTTCTTGTTACATTGAATGTTTACCAAAAAAATTACTGGGTAACGACACATTTTCATTACCAGGTGGTATTTCTCTTACTATTGTCATTTGCACACACGACAAATCATATTTGTTATATATGTAAACATGGATTAAACGGATGGGATATATATAGTGATGGGACTTTCTCAAAGTAATTCTTTTAATTAATCCACCATAGTAGAAATGTAATATATATATATATATATACACATTTAAGTTCCATCTTATTAGATTGCAAGCAACTCATTAGCTCACTCTACATAACATTATAACATTATGTGTTTGTACCAAATTGATTGAATACATTACTGAGAACTTGTTACAAACAATAGATAATTAAACATTGATATCATACGTTCACGTACATATATATATGCCTAGAAGTTACTAGGACTGGATACGGATTTGGTCATCGTTTTGCGTTGGTTGTACCGGAAGGTGACCCTTTTCTTGTAAGCTCTTTACGGTCTCGTATAATGACTGTTTTACTGGGGTAAACTCGAGACCCAAATCCTTCAGTTTTTGGTTTGAGAATTTGTATGGCTTTGCTCTTGGCTTTGTTTCCTCCTTACACCTGCAAGTTCACCAACAATTTCAACATCCTTTTCTTCTCAAAAAAGTAAACTTTAAACAGAGAACTTTAAAAGTTATAGTGATCTTTAAAACAAACCCAACCCAACAAAATGAGTTGTAGTTGGTGAATGGGTCCAATCACTTGAGGTGATCCATACACGATGAGGGTCCACAGTAGTGTTGTGTTGTGATGGGTAGGGATATTGTGGTTGGTGAACATTTGTCCCAACTACTTTTTGAGATGATTGGTTTGTGAAGTGTTTTTCATCATGTTTAATGAGGAGACTATTTTAGAGAAATTTTGTGAAGTTTTAGATTTTATCATTTGAGTTAGTTTTTGAGTATGAGAGTTTGTTTAAGAAAAGGGAAATGATTAATCATCTTAACAAAATAACCTAACAATCCTTCTAACTATTAGAGGATGACATGTGGAAAAATCAGAAAGAGAATTAATGGATACGACATGTCACCTTCTTATAGTTTTAGGGAGATTTTTACACTATTTTTTTAAGGGGATTTATCATTTTCCTTACGAAAATCAAACAATCCCCATAACATACTATTAAATTTATTTATTTATTTATTAAAAACAATATATAGTTGATTAATGTTGGTGCAATCTTTATGACTTTTGGTTCTTGATAGGGTCAAATATTGCTTGCTAATCTACTCACGGCTTTGGTTCACCAACCCACTTTTGATATCCTTTATATTATATTAAACAAATAAAACCAAATCAACTTAGAGCTGTAGAGGTCTCAATTATTCGATCTCCCAGAACAGATATAAATGTTAATTATATACTACGAGTAACAAGTAAGAATAATATAATGTGATTTCTTGTCACTTACTTGGTGGGAATCGGGTATTCTGGGAAATATTTGGCCAATATTTCGACCACTTCTCCGCGATGAAGCACACTCTCGGCACATAGGTAGCGACCAGAGGCCGAGGGGGTCTCGAATAGCAAAATGTGTGCTAACGCGACATCTCGTACGTGGACGTATGCTTGGACTGAATTAGCATAGGTTTTAGTTGATCCAGTGAGGTACTTAAGGATATGAATAATGCTGGCGTTGATCGTGGGTTGCAACAGTGGTCCTAGCACCAACACTGGGTTCACGGCGACTAGGTCTACCCCTCTCGCCTTAGCCTCGTCCCATGCAGCTTGTTCTGCCACTGCCTTTCCATAGCAATACCAATTCTGTGATCCACATTTCAATTGCAAATTAGTATTATTTGTTGCAATATAAAGTTATTAACTTTAAAAGGTGCTAAATACATGAATGTCTTATAAAAATTTCATCTTTCAATATCACTACTACCAAACTTTTTATAATACTCCGTAGTAACGTAACTAAACATAGTTTTCAAGCATACACCAAAAGAGTCAAAATTGATTTCGAAGTCCTCATACATATGATGCCAAAAATGGGCAATTTTCACAACAACCTTTATTTTCCTCCTTCATGCATATCCCCATCCCCACAATTTATATGCCTCGATCTATTTAATTTAGTTAAGGACGACGTTGTATATTTCCACCATGATAAAATCATGAACATTTGCAACAAGAAAAGGTAGAATAATACCTCAAAGAAAGGTATAAATATTTGTTACATTACATTAGTATTTGACAAGTTTCTTTTCGATCTTTAGGTTTCCATGTGACGCGTCTAATGTTATTCTTAAAAGAGTATATTGCGCATAAGTTGTTCGTGCTAATATGTAACTACATACGGAGTTAAGATACATTATTTTACTAATTTCAAACAGGAATATAATATAAACCATATATATATGGGAGAGTAGTTTATAAGGTTTAGTTGGTAACACGAGTATGTACACCTGTTATTGCTTTTTATAGTGGAAAATAACCACTCAGAGTGAGACGTTTCACCACTTTCCTACAACAATTAATTAATAGAGTTAATTGCAAGATTGGTCCCTGTGGTTTGTACATTTTAGCAAGGAGGGTCCCTATTCGAGAATCGTTGCAATGGGGGTCCCTATTTTGAGAATTTTTTGCAAAATTGGTCCAAATTTGACAGATCCGTTAAAGATGGTCGTCAAGTGTGCACGTGTGCAGCACGTGTGGGGGTATTTATGTACTTTCCACCCCACAAGGACCCCCATTGCTAAAATGGGAAAACCACAGGGACTAATCTTGCAACTAACTCTTCTTTATATATAATAAAGACTATTGTCTAACCACTTCTTAACCATTTAAAAATTTTAGTTTACCTAAAAATTTAATTTACATGTATCATAATTAAAATTATAAATCAAAAAATATGAAACTAAAAAACTTTTAATTATTAATTATATTCATAGTTGTAGAAAAGTTTTATAAACTTACAATTTTTAAAAATCCATCACTAAATAATTCTTTTTAACTTTTCCAAAAAAGAATAAATTTTATTAAATAATTAACTTAAATATAAATTTTAACACTTTTTAGCTTTTCATGATTATTTATTGTTAAATTACTAAAAACATATTTCCACTAAAAATTTTAAAACTTATAAATACTTTAATTTATAATTAAACTCCTATTCCCATAATAACTTATATCTACTTTCTAATAATATAACAAAGATTTTATTTTTTTAAGGCAAATATCAAATTACTAGTTTTTTTTTTTTTTATATTTGTAAATTAGAATTTATAAGTTTTTTTTATTTTCATTTATTTAATAATTTATTTTATTTCAAAAAATGTTGTTGACTTTCTGTGTATTTGACTCGAGAATAGATAACTAAAATACCATATATGACATTTATATTATTCGAACAGATTTGCTTTTTCCTTTTTAATAAATATCAAATTCCTAAGATACAATCTTTTATTTATTTAAGCTTATATAATAACAAAAGTTTATATATAAATCAGTTTTCTAAAATAAAAGTATTTATATAAGGTATATCTCTATTATTAAAATTTTAAAGTGTACATAAATTTAGTATTAGAGACCTAACGAGCAGATAATTGTATATTACAATCTCTTGAATTAAATCAAAAAAATATCAAGGTGTTAGTTGCAAGATTGGTCCCTGTGGTTTTTTCATTTTAGCAATGGGGGTCCCTGTGGGGTGGAAAGTACATAAATACCCCCACACGTGCACACTTGACGGCCACCTTTAACGGATCCGTCAAATTTGGACCAATTTTGCAAAATATTCTCAAAATAGGGACCCCCATTGCAACGATTCTCGAATAGGGACCCCCCTTGCTAAAACGTACAAACCACAGGGACCAGTATTGCAATTAACTCTAATTAATACTACTGTATATTTTTGGTATAACTTTAGTGTTCGACTAAGTCAATAATTTCAATTATTAATTAACTAGTCACATATTTTCAGTCCAGCAATACAATGAATTAAATTCCTAACCTACTTTGTCTCTGATAATTACTCCTATATAAAAAAAAATTATATGCAGGCCTAACTATATAGTTTTTAATGACAAATTAAGTCGGGATTCAAAGATCAATCAATAAATATATATTTTAATTTAATATCAAAGCTGATGGAATGATGAGTAAGTCATACCAAACACTAGGAAATTGTAAACGATGTGTACGTTATTATTAATTTATTACCACAAGATTAAGAAAAACATTCCATATTTCCATGTATTTCATTATATATAATTTCAAAACTTGTACGTGTGTTATGAATATAAATAATTAAGATTAAACCTTGGTGTTTTTGCAGAATTCAAGATCACTCCAGCAAGTCTCATCAACGACATCATCAGGACTCCGGTTCGGGTCCATATACACGGCGCCGATCGACGATGTAAATACAACTCGACGTACTTTAGCCTCAGCTGAGGCCACTATTACATTCCTTGTTCCTATCACAGCCGGTTCCACCATTTGTTCCTATTATTAATTAATTTTGATCATAATTAGTCATTTATTAATTTACTCGTAATTAATTAGTGTCGATCGAATTGAATCGACATTTCATTATTAATTTAGTGAATGAATTACATACTGGGTCATCGGTGACAGGAGAAGCCGTGTGGAATACACCGTCACAACCGTGAATGGCTTCACGTAAGCTCTCGAAATCTATAAGGTCCGCTTTGCATAATGTTAACCTCTCTTTCGCTCCTTCCAGTTCTCTCAAATGGTCATTCTTTGGGTCATCTGCATATATAAATTCCAATCAATCATTATCATATCTAACCAACTAATTATATATAGCAAATTAAACACGATAAGCGCCACAAAAAAATTCTTCTGTAACGTTTTATTTTATATATAAGCAAAGGGTGTAAAATAAAAATAGTTAGTGGTGTACTAGTCACTTTCGTTTTTATGTATGTACGAATGAACCTGTTTCATAATTCATAATGTAGTCAGCAAATAAAAACTACTTATTGTTTAAAAACAGTTTTTTAACTATACATATACATACCTGGATTTCTAACGGTTCCTCTGACTATATAGTTTTTTTCCAACAAAAGTTTGACCATCCAAGAAGCAATGAAACCACCGGCGCCGGTGACACAAATGGTTTGACTAGATGATGCCGGAGACATTGTAATTATGTAATTTATGCAAAGTAATTGAATGAATGTTATTAATGTATGTATGTATGTGTATGCTAAGTTTGAATATAGTAGATAGATAAATTAAAGGAAAGAAAAGCTATATTTATAGATGAAGACTTTCACCAACTCACCCACCAGTCACCACTTGTTTTGGTCTACCTTTTAGTGCCAAGTCAACAATTGTCATTTTCTTCACCAATAACACTTCATTCACATACTATTTTTAAAACAAGTATATATGTATATATTTTTCAACATAATTATGCATAAACTTTTATTATACAAATATTACAATGATGTAATGTTGATTTTATTTTGACATTTTCTTCATTTTAATCTTAGATGTGAACTATTATTATTATCATTAGTTTAACGATAAATTAAGGTTCATTAATCGGTTTTCATCTGATCATCTCCATCCTCACGAAAAGAAATTTACTATAATTATCTGCCTAATTTTTTATTGTAATTGTTTTAATAATATATCCATTCTTGTTTTATATTTTTTTTAGAACGGCGTATTAGTTGGTTAGTGGCTCGAACCCTAGCAGTGACATCCAAGTGGGGGCAGTATGCTAGAGATTGGAAACCAAAGGCACCCCTGGAGACCAAGGGTGCGATAACACGGCCCGCACGCGTCTGAAGAGGTAAATGCCCAAAACCATGGGGAATTGAGATTCAATCTCTGGTCTTCAAGCCAACATCCCCTCTTCCAGAACCCCCAAAGAGGGCCCCAGGTGGCCACTTAAACTATTTCATATTTTTAGGTTTGAGGGCCTTTTATACCATTTAGGTAGAAAATGAAAACAACCTCTCTACTTAGGTAGAGGTAAGATATCCCTACATCTTAACCTCCTCCATACATCGTCGAGGTATTGGGGTTCAAAACCCATAGAAAACGACACTGGGCAGTTTCTTTCTTTCTTTCTTATATTTTTAGGTTTGTGATTGATGTAATTTGCAAGAGTATAATTATTTTGGCACATAACAGAAATGTAAAAGTAGACTTATAAATTTGGTATGGGAGACTATATAACCTAATCAACTTACTAGGAAAGTAGGAATACCGTTTGGACGATTACGATAATATACTCGGTAGTCATTAATGTAACGAGTGTTAATCCCCGTTCGAGTGATTATGATAATTAAGTAGCAAAAGTTTTAAAAAAAATCTTATCTCTGATGGTTCCTTGTAATTTACAATGATTCTAACCAACATAATTAAGTACCGTAAAACAAAAGCCATCATATGTTCTCCAAGATATAGTAAAGTACGAGTAATATATTCTGTAATAATCATTGACTTAATTATCATATACCTTTTTCAAGTTGATTTCTATTTTAGTATAAGATTTTTCAAATAACAGCCTTAAAAGATGTTGTTAGCGTACATAAAAAGTTGTATCCTTTGTATCAAAAACGACTTTATGAATTTTATATAAAAATACAATTATTTTATACACGTTAATATAGCTCAAAAGGTTCTCGTTAGCTTAACCTTTTAGTTTATTACTCTATTATAAACTCATTTATATTTAATTAAAATTAGATCAAGTGGAAAACTTCCCCCCTTTTAAAAGCATTAATCTTTTTATCTTAGATGGATAAGGGAGCAACATCCCACACCCCTCTCGTAGAAGACATGATTTTATCCAATATTCCAATTGCATGTGTCATCCAATTCAAAAAATAAGAAACTATATATCCAGATACGGAGCTAGAACTTTTTTGCGAGGGGGTCAATTTTAAATGGTGTTTGTCATACTTATAAGAGTTGTATTCGAGAATGTAAAAAAAAAATTAAGCCCTGGCTCGAGAATAGAAAATCGACCCTGAAAAAAGTTTCGTTCCTCACACCGGGTGTAATACTCATATTTAAAAATACCAGTTTACTAGTTTTTTTTATTAAATAAAGACCACACGTTCAAGCAAGGTTTTATTAAATGAAAACGTATTCAATTATATTGCAAGAAACCCGAAAAGTATATATCTTTCCTACATAATATTATGTAAGTCCCAACTCAATAGATGGTACTACCTGAAGACACCTCTATGTCGATGGTGATGTTACTTTGCAATATAGACACTGATCTGGAGACGACCAGTTGCAGTATGTATATACCAGGTTAATGGTTAGATTACTTATTAAGGTGACAAAGTGTAATAAGTAAAGACAATGCAGTAAATAAATACTTGTAAAGTAAATCTGGTGAGATCGATATGTAATTTTTTCAAGTGTAATTTATTTATTATCGTTAAATAAATTACAAGGTTGTTGCGGAACCAATATAATACAAATATGTAAATATCCTAACAACCTATGAAGTACAATGATCTAATACTTGGAAATTCTCTTCAACAATCGAAACACTTAAAGTTGTGAAATGTTCCTTTTTGCGATTGAGAGAATATTGCACAAGTTCACCAAGAATACTGCAAAGTAGGGTTTTGCAAAGTGTGTTTCTTGGTTGTGCAAAGACCTCTATTTATAGATAAAGTTGTCATCGGGATTCCAACTTTATCGTACAAATATGGTTGAGAGCATTTAAGGAAGCAATACGACTTCCAATTAAATGTTGTATAAAGTATGACATAAAGTCACTTTATTCAACCTGCTTTATGTACTTTTGTACTTTAAACATAGACAATTGCTATTGTCCGGTTAATAGCACATAAAGCATAAAGGTCTTCCTCGTAATCAGTGTAAAGCTTTGTAAAGGCTTTAAACTGATATTCTCCAGTTTCTATCTGAATAGAATGTCAACTGGGCTTCACTGCCATTGTCATTCTCTATCTTCCACTTGTTGTCTTGGACTTCAATTGGAATGTCTTCAGGTCTGGTCAGATCTCAACTGGAGGAAGTCTTCAGTTGCGTTAACTGTACGTTGCAACTGGACTTCACATATTTCTGGACAATTTCTTCAGGTCTCCAGATTCAACTGGAGACTGGCCAGTTTATCAGTAAACTGGTCCTAACAATTATATATTAAATTAAGTTTGTGATAAATATATATAATAATTTGAAAGAAAATAATTTTTCCACATATAACTACACTATTACTGTACTACACATTTACATACCCAAACAAAGAAAGTTTTTTTTAACCTTTCTTCATTCTTTCTATTAAAAATAAAAACAACTCAAGTTTTTTATTATCTCAATGGAGAAATTTATCTCAAAATTAATGCTTCGATAACCAATGACTTTCAAGTTTCAAAGAATAAACTTATGACAACGAAGGTAACATTTGTATGTATTTCCTATTTATACTTTTCTTATTTTTAGAAAAAATTACAAATATAACATTTAAATTTTAAAAAATTACATTGTACCAAAATTGGAATGGGGGCAGCTGACCCCGCTGCCCCCATAGTAGCTCTGTCCTTGTATATATCACCAAAAGCGAAAACTATATAATACGAGTATTTGAACTTAATTATCCGAGAAAGGAATCAAGGATGCATGGTGAAGTGCAAACTATGGATAAGGATCGTTTAAAGTTGAAGTTGAAAGGATTTTGACCATTGGATCAAAATCAAAGGTTAAGATTAAAAGTTGATTTTTAAATCTTGACCATTGATTTTAATCTAATGGTCAAGATACCTAACTTTACTAGTAAAGTTGTATAAAACTTTAGGGTAAATTACGCTTTTCGTCCCTAAAGTTGACATCTTTTGCACTTTTCGTCCCTAACGTTTAAAAATTACAATTTTGACCTTAAAGTTGGCAAATATTTGCAATTGAAGTCCTTTTGCCAAACGGTGTTAAGTTTCAGCCGTTAACGTCCGCACGTGCAAAACACGTGAGGGCATTAATGTCTTTTCCCATTTACACTTGAGGGACTGAAAGTGCAAAATGCGACATGTTCAGGGACGAAAATTGAAATTTACTTTATTTATTAGTCTCTTATCTTCTTCTCCAAACAAATCTACATCTGGATCTATCAATTAAATGTATTCATGAAACTGAGAGAAGAAACACACACATCCCATATACTTTATAACACTTTTGACCTTTATAACACTTTTAACCCTGTTATTGTAGACCTAAACCGATCAAAACACACACATCCCATAAAACTCATTCAAAGATTTTCCAGATCAACAACAAAAACATCTCATAATATCATTAACTTCATCAATATATATATATACAAATCATCTTCATCAACAACAAAAACAAAGAACTGTAGATCATTAAAAAGAAATTATATCATCAATAACAATAAACTCACAATTATATCATCATCATTCACCTTTAATTACTTAAGGGACGGAAAATGTAATTTACCCAAAACTTTATCAATCCACAAGTTATAGTGTGACAAAAGCATGATGTAATCTAAGCATATTGATGACTCAGACGCCTTGATAGGAGTGTTACACCTACAAAGTTCGTTCGCGGTTCGTCTCATGTGTAAATAATTGATATTTCCCGATCATTTTTAACACGTCTCATTATTTTCATATTAATTAAAAGTTCTCTCAAATGACATTTGTTAGTTTTACAAGTTATTGAAGAGTGTAGTTGATGATTTGCTATTTTAAAAAGTTTAAATGAGGCTAACTAAAGAAAACTGGTTGTGGCAGCTTCTGACATATCCGAAGTATAGATAATTTATAAACTACTTACGGTTTAGCCTAAATGGAGCTAGTAGGATTATAAACAAGTTCATATGACTAACATGTTTACGAGATAGGTTGAATTTGGATTCACTTTTTCTTTTGACGTGTTATCGAACACCAGCCTATTTACCAAACGATTTAAAAAAAAACATTATATTTCAATTTTTATTTGTTTATTTTACGACTAGTTGTTTTATAATTTAATTTTTATTTATTTATTTCAGTTGTTTTATAAATTTAATGTGTGCCTTCAAAGTATTGCGGTTGTTTATGTGTGTATCTTGATGAATGGTGTTCAATAAAACTAGCTAGTGTAACATTATTGATCACACGTCTTATTATTCACATATATATTCTAACGTAGAAAAATTGAATACATCTAATATATATGTTGTATATAATTTCTACAAATTTGGTATTATAAGTAATTTCAAATAACAAATCTCAATAAAAATATATGTTACCACTCTCTTTATGAAAAAGGTTTAATAAATTCTTCATGCTTCAAAATGTTTTTAGTATAATTAAATTTATGTTTTGTATGATTTAAGAAACTAACTTAATATAAACTTCAAGCTATACTCATTAGAAGTCACCCGCACAATGCACGGGCGCACGACAACAAAAACGAAGAGGAGTGATTGTGGAAGAAATCTTGCTACTTAAATTGCAAACATATACTATGGATTAGAGAATTTGCATTAACAATATTATAGATTAGTAAAGACAAAACTATTTAAGGTCATAATCTTAAATTTTGAAATAAATCATTGACCTTACTTTTGAAATCAGAAATATGAATTAAATCAAGACATATATATGTATGTTTTTCATATATACGGAGTTTTAAAAAATTCAAATAATTAAGACACTGTCCATCTTTTTATATGAAAAATGATTGATCTCTTAAAATGTTAGCCTAATAATTTTATTGATATCATTAAAATTTGACATATATAATGTATCTATTATATTTTGTAATCACTTCGATTTTTCCATGTAATTTGATCTTATGCTAAAAAAAATAATTAGAAGGTTCGAGATTAAACATGCTCCCAATTCCAAAAACTTTTTAGGATATACAAAATAATTGCAATATCATGAAGTCTAGTAGCTTAGGCTATATCAAATTCTGAATTTTTTAATATTATAGCATCGACAACTTGACGGGGGAATGTGGATGGAAGCAGTGGCGGATCCAGGAATTTCAAAGGAAGGGGGCCTTTTTTTTTTTACCTTCCTAAAAGCTTTCGAGTGAGTTCTTTTGTTTTTCGGGTTTTTTTTAAGGGACTTGGTGTATTTTAGGTTGTAGTAGTGATATTTACAAAACAAATTGCAAAACTAGGGAGTCAAACGAAATCTTTTGTAAAAGTAGAAAACACGGGCTTCGGAAACTCAGGTGATGAACTTTTAAATGGAGCCGAGCTTGTTAAATCCGGGTGACCGCTGATGACACGGAGCCGTGTTTCCCAGACTCGGGTCATACACTCTTTGCAATTTCGCAATTAGTGTGTCAATTCCACTAAAATATCCAATGCATAGCCTTTTGAACCACAAACAAATGTAAAAATTAAATTTGCTTGAGATATACTGAACACTAAACAAATGAAAGAGCTGCTATTAAGGATAAAACTAAAATATGTTGAATACATAAAGCAACAAATATGGAATTGATGATATGCCTCATTATTTTCAGAAATCTTACCACATGGTTTATAAATATCGGTTATGTTTACAGAATGTCATTACCCAAGTTTCCCAAAGATTAGCAATTTTACAAGTTTGTTCTTTTGATTCCCTATTTTGTTTGTAAATATCATTAGTCTTGTTAGGACCAGTTCACCTGAAACTGGCCAGTCACCAGTTCACACTGACCAGTCACCAGTTGCATCTGGTGACCCAGTAAAACTGGTGACCAAGATGATTTGTCGAGAAATATATTGAAGTCCAGTTGCAACGTACAGTTAACGCAACTGAAGACTTCCTCCAGTTGAGAACTGACCAAGTTGAAGAAGCATTCCAGTTGAAGTCGAAGACAACAAATGGAAGATAGAGAATGGCAATGGCAACGAAGCCCAGTTGGCATTCTAGTTAGTTACAAACTGGAGACCATCAGTGGAAAGCCCTTACAAAGCTTTACACTGATTACGAGGAATTGACTTGTATGCTTTATGTACCTTTACCCGAATAATAAGCCTTATCTTATTATTTAAGTATTAAAAGGTACATAAAGGTGGTTATGTAAAGTCACTTTAACATGCGACTTTACACTGCTTTTTAAGGAATTAAATGCTATTCCTTAAATGCTCCCAACCACATTTGTACGGCTAAAGTTAACATCCCAATGTTAACTTTGCCTATAAATACAAGTCATTGCACAACCAAGAACATAACTTCTTCGAATAAACTTCGATAGAATTCACACTTTGCAAACCTGCAATATTCTTGGTGAACTTGTGCAATCTTCTCTCAATCGCTAAAAGGAACATTTCACAACTTTAAGTGTTTCGATTGTCTTGAGAAATTCCGAGTGTAGATCAATTGTATTTCATAGGTTGTTAGGATATTTACATTCGTGTATTATTTTGGTTCCGCATCAACCTTGTAATTTGTTTAATATCAATAAATAAATTACACATTGAAAAAATACATATTGTCTCATCAAGTTATCTTACAAGTTATTTGTATTATTGCATTGTTCTTTACTTATTGTCTTTTATATAAGTAATCTATCTAGAACTTGGTATATACACACTTCAACTGGTCGTCTCCAGTTCAGTGCATATATTGCAAAGTAACTCCACCATCGACATAGAGGTGTCTTCAGTAGTACCATCTAACGAGTTGGGACTTACAAGTGGTATCAGAGCAGAAGGCTAATAAACTTGCCTAGATCTGCTAAGATGAACACTACTGAAGGTTGAGATGGTTCTGGTTCAGGTGAAAACTGTAAGTGCATGATTCTGTTGACAACAGCAACAGCGATTTGATCAGTATGTTTATGTTTTGTAATATGTAATCATAGACTTATGTTATGTTTAAATTTGTTATTTGGACTTAGATAATGTGAATGATTACATATTGATCAGAGGTTTGGTATGTTTAATGTTTACGACTTGTATGGATGATTATAAGTAACATACAGATACAAGTGATAAACTAGTCACGTTTTAAGTAATTAAAGTATACTTAAAAGATGACAAAAGAAAGTGTGTATAAACTCGTGCTACAGTAACACGAGTTTGACTAAACTCGTGCTACAGTAACACGAGTTTGTCTAAATACGTGGTCATCACGTGTTTACGTATAAAACACGCGTTTGCTAATGGGCTTTGGGCTTTAAGGTATACGGTCCATAATTAGCACGCGTTTATGAACATTAAGTATAAATACTCACACTTAACACGTAATTAAAAAAATTAATTAAGAGATTACGACTAAACTCTGTCAATTAGCAAACCCGCGCGCGTTTAAGGTCTTAGGTTGTATTCACAACGAAAGACGATAATTTAATTAACCAAACAGGTTATCACGAGAGGATTCCGCACTCTCGTCATAACTATAAGCGTTCTCGTGTACGATCAGTCCACAAGGACCTACAAGTGGTATCAGAGCCAATAGATTTTTTCAATCTGAAGGTTCGAGATCGCTTTGTTTGGCTTAATTTTGCCAAAAATCGTGCAAGATTTTAATCGGAAAAACACGTGTTTGTCTTTGTAACACGTGTTTGCTTTTTAACACGCGTTTGTATTGTAAACTCGTGTTGGCCTTATATTAACACGTGTTTTGCTCTTTAACACGTGTTTGTCTTATAAACTGGTGTTAGCCCGTCCTTAACACGTGTTTGCTTTTCAACACGTTTTTTGTCTTTTAAGCTCGTGCTCGTGCTTAAACACGTGTTTATCTTAAACACGTGTACCTGTTCATTCTCTGTTCTAATCACGTGTTTATCTCAAACGCGTGGTACTGTTCATTTCTTTTAATTTCTTCGTTTGTCGTATTTCGATGATGTCTGGAATTCCTACCGTTTCATCAAAAGAGGCCCAATACATAAATGCTTTAATTCTTCACGATCATGAAGTCGGTCGTACCAATTCACCCCCAAAATTGATTAGACTTGAAAATTTCTGGAGTTGGAAAAAACGTTTCGAATCCTATATTCGCCTTACTGATTTCAATCAATGGGTGATGATTACTGAAGGATATGAGTGGCCAACTCATGAAGATGCTCTTGGAAATGAGGTCAAATACAAGATTGGGGATATGTCTGAAGTATTGAAGAAAGAATATGCCATTGAAGGAAAGGCCTTGTCAAACTTAGAAATGTGCTTACCTCGGGATGCAATTCATCTTCTCGGAGAACATAAGACCTCTAAAGGTTTGTGGGATGCTTTAAACGCATACTGTGAAGGTGATGAGTTGATGAAAAAGGGAAGAATTAAGCTGCTGAACAGACAATATGAAGTTTTTAATGGGTTGAAATCTGAAAGTTTAGATGATTTAATAACTCGTTTTAATCATCTGATTACTGAACTGGGATATTTTGGTGTTACATTTACACAAAATAAACTAGTAGATAAATTTTTGGATTCTCTGCCGAACAAATGGAATGACTTTGTGCATAGTCTTCAAGAAGAGAAAGATTATGAATCTTACACCTTGGCAGAGATTGTTTCAAAAGTAAAGAACAGGGAAATGAAGCGTAAAGCAAAGGATGAGCTTTCGGTTTTTCAACAAAATCCAAGTCTATATCATGCTAACACTGATAATCTATTGTCTTCATCGTCCTCTACTTCTGGAAGTGGAACTACTGCTCTTTTATCCACTGAAACCATTCATCCTGTTATGGATTCTGATGGAATTGCAGGTTACATGGTTTATGACAATTCATCTTCAACTAAGAATAGCAGTGGATCAAGAAACAGTGGAAGTACAACTGTTCGTTCGATGCCAATGAGTATGCAATCTGCTAAAGGACGTATGCAAGTATTTGCTGCTATGTGTTCTGCTCATGAGGCATTTATCAATGGCAAAATTTCAGATCCAAGTTTGATTGATAAAGATTATGAACAAGTTGATCCGGATGATTTAGAGGAAATGGACTTGAAGTGGCAAATGGCTATGCTCACTATAAAAGCTCGTCGTTTTATGCAACGAACTGGAAGAAATCTTGCATCTGACAAGAATAGAGGATTTGACAAGTCCAAGGTTAAGTGTTATAATTGTGACGGTTTTGGTCATTTTGCTAAGGAATGTCAACGACCAAAGCGTTTTGATAATTCTACAGCTAATCGTCAGAATTACAATCAGGGAGGTGTCCAAGCTGGAAATCAAATTAAATCAGCCAAAGCTACAGAGCATGATGGAATGATCATTCAGGAACTTCCTACAGAAAATCAAGTTCAAAATCCTGAAAATGCCATGGTGGCAAGACAGGAAGATGGTACTTATCTTTGGACAAAGGAAAATGAACCTGAAAATGCTTTGCTAGCTGAGATTTATGATGAAGTAACTAATGTGATTGATGACGGAAGTGCTGCATTTGATTATGCTCTCTACACAAGTGAAGAGGCTGCTGCTACTGATGCTGCATTACAGGTTTCTGATGATGAAAAGAATGCAGATGAAGCAGTGAAGTTAAAAAGGCTGATAAGCAGATAGATGAATCTTCTGATAAGACAAGCAGCCAGAGTGATAATCAATCGATGAGTTCAAGTGCAAAATTGGACAAGGCTATTTCTACAGAAGCTGATGATTTTGATATTCCTGAAGGTATGACAATATCAGACTTTGTTGCATATATGGCTGACTGCGATGATCGAGAGAAACAGGTAACTTTTTCTTATTTGACTGTTCGTCGTATTTGTATGTTTGTTAAAGATTTGATGCAACAACATAGTATTGCCTCATCCAAGACTTTAGAGTTAACCGCTAGTTATGAAACTATCAGCAAGGAACGTAGTTCATTTTTCTCTAAGAATAGTGCTTTACTTGATCAAGAACGTCAATTTAAGAGTAGGATTAAGTCACTTGAAAATGATAATGCTGCCTTAAAAGACAAACTGAAAGAATCAATTTTTAGAGAAAATCTAGCAAATGAAAAGATAGTTTTTCTTTCTAGTGAAATTGGTAAGAAAGAAAAGGATTTGGCTGATGCTAGGGTTACCATTACTAAGCATGAGACTACGTTAGCTAAATGGAGAGGAAGTGATCTAGTAGCTTCTTTAGGTAAACCTAGACATCCTAAGGATAAAACAGGACTAGGAGCTGATTACTCTGATGTAAGACCTCCTTTTAACAACAACTTAGACCCTGTTTATCCTGATTTGGCTGAGTCTGACTCTGCTAAGCCTGTGCTTACTGACTATCCTAAGTCATCCGCCTCCACTGAACCTAACCAATCCAAATTCATTCCTAGACAACTGAGGACCAAAAACCATGATATACCAAAGCTAAGTCAGAAGTTTGTCAAGAAAGGAATTCAGACTAGTTCAACTGAGATTAAGTATGTTACTGAACCTGAACCTAGTGTTGACCAAATCATTCTCAACTTCTGAGACTAAGGCTCCTACTGTGGAAGAGATAGCGACTCAGGAGATTAAGAATATCTTGAATACTCCTCCATCTAAACCATTAACTCAACAATCTTCTAAAAAGTCAGCACAACGGTCTTGTTTTGCTTGTTATGAAGTTGGACATGTGTATAGTTGTTGCCCCAACCGAATTAGGAAGTTCTCTAGACAGTCAGTTTCTCCTGTTAAGTCAAATCAAAATAGAGGATTATCTCCTAATTCCCATGTTTCCTTTGAACGAGGGAAGGGTAAACAACAGAATGTGTCCAGTAGTTCTCATGGGATGGGTAATCAAGCTTTTGGTAAATATGTTCCACCTGTGGCTAAAAGAAATGTTTCACCAAGATATATTTCTCCTAGAAATAGATCTGGTCAGTCATCACAAAATGCAAAATCAGGGGATCATCGACAGAACTACAATGACCGTAACACATCTCGTGTTCCACAAGTGAATAGACCATTTTTCCTTAATAGGTCTCAATCAAGGGTTGAGAATATACCTTTGCAGCATGCTCAGCAATCATCCAAGGCACCTATTGGGAGCAATGGATATTGGACTGAAATGCTAGTTAAGGACGAGAATGGTAAACCCAAGTCTATAAAGGCTTGGGTTGTCCTTGATAACTGATCCATTTTTGTTTCATGTGCAGGGCTACCACCAATTCCTATTAGTATTTGGTATCTTGATAGCGGTTGCTCCAGGCACATGACAGGAGACAGAAGACTTCTGTCTGAGTTTGTAAATATTAAAGGATCACATGTAAATTTTGCTGGTTCCAAGGGCGGACAAATCACTGGACAAGGAGATGTCGTCGATGGAAAACTTACTTTAAAGAATGTCAATTACGTGGAAGAACTTACTCATAATCTGATGAGTGTATCACAAATTTGTGACCGAGGAAATTCAGTTTTCTTCAACGACAACGCTGCATTCGTCTTGAAACCGGGTTTTGTTATTCCAGATGATTGGATATTGTTGACTGCTCCTCGTAAAAGAGACATTTATGGTTTAATGTTAGGAACCAAGAATGTACAGAGGGAAGTCTGTTTGTTGTCTAAGGCAAGCGAAAGTGATTCTCTCTTATGGCATAGAAGAATGGGACATCTACATTTCCGGAAGATGAATTACATTGTGAAGAATGATCTGGTTCAAGGTGTTCCTAAAAAGAAGTTTGAATTGGAAGATAGATGTGTTCCATGCTTGAAAGGCAAACAACAAAAAAAGCCTCACAAGCCCAAGACACAAAATTCAATTGCCGCTCCTTTTGAGTTACTGCATATGGATCTCTTTTGGTCCAGTAAATGTTAGGAGTAGAGGGGGAATGTACTACTGCTTGGTTGTCACTGATGATTATTCAAGGTTTTCATGGGTTTTCTTCTTAGCTACCAAAGATGAGACTACGGAGATTCTAATTAACTTTTTCACTGAAGCTGAGAATCTCTACAACACGAAGATCAAACGAATCAGGAGTGACAATGGCACGGAGTTTAAAAATTCGGTGATGGATGTTTTCTGTTTGTTTAAAGGAATTCAACATCAATTTAGTGCTCCGTATGAACCTCAGCAAAATGGAGTTGCTGAGAGAAAGAATAGGACCTTGATCGAGACTGCCAGAACTATGCTTGCTGATTCAGGGCTACCAACTATGTTTTGGGCAGAAGCTGTGAACACAGCTTGTCATGTGTTAAATCGGGTGCTTACTGTTAAAAGGTTTAATAAGACTTGTTATGAACTTCTAAACAAACGAAAACCTGATTTGTCTGGATTGGAACCGTTTGGTGTTCCTTTGTACTTTTCTGAAAACTTCTCCTCAACCAAAGTTTAATTCTAAAGTGGAAGAAGGTTCTTTCTGGGATATAAACCGGGAACTCCCATTCGTCGGGTTTTCAATTCGCAGACAGGTAGAGTCGATCTTGGTACTAATGTCGTGATTGTAAGTAAACCGGCTACTCATGCTGGTTCTGAGTCAAGTTTTGCTTATGATAGTGTGTTTACTTCACTTAAGGGTCCAATCTCTTTTCCTGGTGTTCCTATTGATGAAAATGTTGATATTATTAGAGATCACTTGAATTATGATTCTGAGGTTACTCCTGTTGCACCTATTACTGCTGATGTACCATCACCCAGAGTTGTTCCTACAACTGAGGTTGGTCAATCCAGTGGTTCAAGTGATCCAACTAATATTCCACTACCAGATGATGACCCGCTTGACTCATCTTCTTCTTCATCTTCTGAAGCTGGTGGAGAGTCTCCCACCCAAATTGTTCCAAATATGGGTGATGATTTTCCAAGTTACAAAACTCCTCAACATAGAGCAACTAAAGATCATCCAGTTGAAAATATTCTTGGTGAAGCATCTGCATCTGTCCGAACTAGAAATCAGTTAAATAAGGAGATGACTAGCTTATTTTGTGAAGTGAAGGATACAGGTTTAATTACTGAATGTTTATACTCATGTTTTATTTCACAAGAAGAACCCAAGAATGTTAAGATAGCACTTCAAGATCCATTTTGGGTTGAGGCTATGCAAGAAGAATTGGCCCAATTTGAAAAACTTGGAGTATGGGAATTAGTTGATGTGCCTAGAGGTATAGAACCAATTGGAACTCGTTGGGTTTTTAAATGCAAACGAGATGACAAAGGGATTGTTACAAGAAATAAAGCACGTCTAGTTGTTCAGGGTTTTGCACAGCGAGAAGGTTATGACTACAATGAAACTTTTTCACCAGTTGCTCGGATTGAAGCTATAAGGCTATTTTTAGCTTATGCTAGTTTCAAAGGAATAAAGGTGTATCAGTTGGATGTGAAGAGTGCCTTCTTATATGGAGAAGTTAAGGAAGAAGTGTATGTTCGTCAACCACCGGGGTTTGAAGATCCAAATTATCCAAGAAGGGCATATCGACTGGATAAGGCTCTTTATGGATTACATCAAGCTCCAAGAGTGTGGTATGAGAAGTTGTCAACACATCTGTTGACAAATGGATTTACAAGAGGATCGATAGATAGCACATTGTTTATCAAATGGCAGAAGCAAGATTATATACTTGTGCAAGTTTATGTAGATGATATCATTTTTGGTTCATCTGACATTAAGATGTGCAAGGATTTTGAAATGAGTATGAAGAAGGAATTTGAAATGAGTGCTATGGGAGAATTAAAATTTTTCCTTGGACTGCAAGTTGATCAACGAAAGGATGGTTTCTTCATTCATCAGACTAAGTATGTCAATGACATCTTGGAAAGGTTTCAAATGTTAGAATCCAAGACCTATGGTACTCCTATTCAGTTGAATCATGGTCTAGGAGTTTCTAATTCTAATGATACACTTGTGGATGCTACTCATTATCGGGCAATCATCGGCTCATTGATGTATTTAACTGCTTCGCGTCCAGATATCATGTTTGCTGTTTGTCTGTGTGCTAGATTTCAAGCAAATCCGAAAGAGTCACATTTAACGGCTGCAAAACGGATCCTCAGATATTTAAAGGGAACTCAAGGACTTGGTCTATGGTATCCGTTGGGAGGAACGTTTGAGTTTGTTGCTTACACTGATTCGGATTATGGAGGTTGTAACAATGATAGGAAGTCTACAACTGGCGGATGTCAATTCTTAGGAGGGAGACTTGTATCGTGGCATGTAAGAAGCAGACATCTGTTGCTCAGTCTACTTGTGAGGCAGAGTACATGGCTGCTGGAAGCTGCTGTTCCCAGGTATTATGGATTCAGCAACAACTTCGAGACTACGGTATGGATTTTCTTGATACTCCTTATTAAGATTGATAATAAGTCAGCTATAGATATAACTAATAACCCTGTCTTGCATAAAGTCACCAAGCATATTGACATTAGACATCATTTTCTGCGTGACTGTGCCCAAAAGAAGTTAATTCACTTGGAAAAAGTTATAACTGATGATAATCTAGCTGATCTGTATACTAAAGCATTTGATAAAACTCGCTTTGAAAAGCTGATTCTTCTCAATGGTATGAAGAATGCTGATTCTTATTAGCTCTCTCAAAGAACTATTTTTCTTGTATATTTTATTTTATTTTACTTGTGTCTAGTCTAAGTTTGTAAATAGCTAGAGTCATGAAAATACAAAAAGAATGTCTATTTCAAGTTTGTATATAATTAGTGTCATAAAAAAAAAAAAAAAAAAAAAAAAAAAAAAAAAAAAAAAAAAAAAAAAAAAAAAAAAAAAAAAAAAAAAAAAAAAAAAAAAAAAAAAAAAAAAAAAAAAAAAAAAAAAAAAAAAAAAAAAAAAAAAAAAAAAAAAAAAAAAAAAAAAAAAAAAAAAAAAAAAAAAAAAAAAAAAAAAAAAAAAAAAAAAAAAAAAAAAAAAAAAAAAAAAAAAAAAAAAAAAAAAAAAAAAAAAAAAAAAAAAAAAAAAAAAAAAAAAAAAAAAAAAAAAAAAAAAAAAAAAAAAAAAAAAAAAAAAAAAAAAAAAAAAAAAAAAAAAAAAAAAAAAAAAAAAAAAAAAAAAAAAAAAAAAAAAAAAAAAAAAAAAAAAAAAAAAAAAAAAAAAAAAAAAAAAAAAAAAAAAAAAAAAAAAAAAAAAAAAAAAAAAAAAAAAAAAAAAAAAAAAAAAAAAAAAAAAAAAAAAAAAAAAAAAAAAAAAAAAAAAAAAAAAAAAAAAAAAAAAAAAAAAAAAAAAAAAAAAAAAAAAAAAAAAAAAAAAAAAAAAAAAAAAAAAAAAAAAAAAAAAAAAAAAAAAAAAAAAAAAAAAAAAAAAAAAAAAAAAAAAAAAAAAAAAAAAAAAAAAAAAAAAAAAAAAAAAAAAAAAAAAAAAAAAAAAAAAAAAAAAAAAAAAAAAAAAAAAAAAAAAAAAAAAAAAAAAAAAAAAAAAAAAAAAAAAAAAAAAAAAAAAAAAAAAAAAAAAAAAAAAAAAAAAAAAAAAAAAAAAAAAAAAAAAAAAAAAAAAAAAAAAAAAAAAAAAAAAAAAAAAAAAAAAAAAAAAAAAAAAAAAAAAAAAAAAAAAAAAAAAAAAAAAAAAAAAAAAAAAAAAAAAAAAAAAAAAAAAAAAAAAAAAAAAAAAAAAAAAAAAAAAAAAAAAAAAAAAAAAAAAAAAAAAAAAAAAAAAAAAAAAAAAAAAAAAAAAAAAAAAAAAAAAAAAAAAAAAAAAAAAAAAAAAAAAAAAAAAAAAAAAAAAAAAAAAAAAAAAAAAAAAAAAAAAAAAAAAAAAAAAAAAAAAAAAAAAAAAAAAAAAAAAAAAAAAAAAAAAAAAAAAAAAAAAAAAAAAAAAAAAAAAAAAAAAAAAAAAAAAAAAAAAAAAAAAAAAAAAAAAAAAAAAAAAAAAAAAAAAAAAAAAAAAAAAAAAAAAAAAAAAAAAAAAAAAAAAAAAAAAAAAAAAAAAAAAAAAAAAAAAAAAAAAAAAAAAAAAAAAAAAAAAAAAAAAAAAAAAAAAAAAAAAAAAAAAAAAAAAAAAAAAAAAAAAAAAAAAAAAAAAAAAAAAAAAAAAAAAAAAAAAAAAAAAAAAAAAAAAAAAAAAAAAAAAAAAAAAAAAAAAAAAAAAAAAAAAAAAAAAAAAAAAAAAAAAAAAAAAAAAAAAAAAAAAAAAAAAAAAAAAAAAAAAAAAAAAAAAAAAAAAAAAAAAAAAAAAAAAAAAAAAAAAAAAAAAAAAAAAAAAAAAAAAAAAAAAAAAAAAAAAAAAAAAAAAAAAAAAAAAAAAAAAAAAAAAAAAAAAAAAAAAAAAAAAAAAAAAAAAAAAAAAAAAAAAAAAAAAAAAAAAAAAAAAAAAAAAAAAAAAAAAAAAAAAAAAAAAAAAAAAAAAAAAAAAAAAAAAAAAAAAAAAAAAAAAAAAAAAAAAAAAAAAAAAAAAAAAAAAAAAAAAAAAAAAAAAAAAAAAAAAAAAAAAAAAAAAAAAAAAAAAAAAAAAAAAAAAAAAAAAAAAAAAAAAAAAAAAAAAAAAAAAAAAAAAAAAAAAAAAAAAAAAAAAAAAAAAAAAAAAAAAAAAAAAAAAAAAAAATACGAAAGTGTCACAAACCAAAGGAAACTGGAAGTACCGAGTGTTTAAGAGGACAACTATACCGGTAATCGTTGTCGAGTCACTGTTCATAACTAATAATAAGAGAATTATTTCTCACCTGCAGGCTTATGTAATTGCTAATCTGATCTAATCCGCAGAAACTTAGAATTTCTTGTAAATAAATAATGAGGTTTAAATTTAGAGTTTATTTTGTCTTTTAAATTTTCATTTCTGTATTTCAATCTTATGTGTCAAGTAGTTGTGTCAAAACTAGTTCTTATTGCACGAGAGAGTTAATAATCATCAAATGATTCTATTGTTCAGCTATATGGTCCTTAACTGGATTATATGAGTTTTTATTGCTTGAAGTATCATGTTAAAAGGTTGTTTTCTGATATGGACATTAATTTGTTTAAGGTTAAGAAAATGATCTTTCTGAATTTTGTTGCTTTGGAAAAGTCAAAATATAGTCAAGATTAGTTTGATATATTTTTGAGATTTCAATTTGTTTTTGGTGAAAGTGCTGGGGACTGATCGATTCAAGAATTTGTTTTTTTTTTTTTTTTTTTTTTTTTTTTTTTTTTTTTTTTTTTTTTTTTTTTTTTTTTTTTTTTTTTTTTTTTTTTTTTTTTTTTTTTTTTTTTTTTTTTTTTTTTTTTTTTTTTTTTTTTTTTTTTTTTTTTTTTTTTTTTTTTTTTTTTTTTTTTTTTTTTTTTTTTTTTTTTTTTTTTTTTTTTTTTTTTTTTTTTTTTTTTTTTTTTTTTTTTTTTTTTTTTTTTTTTTTTTTTTTTTTTTTTTTTTTTTTTTTTTTTTTTTTTTTTTTTTTTTTTTTTTTTTTTTTTTTTTTTTTTTTTTTTTTTTTTTTTTTTTTTTTTTTTTTTTTTTTTTTTTTTTTTTTTTTTTTTTTTTTTTTTTTTTTTTTTTTTTTTTTTTTTTTTTTTTTTTTTTTTTTTTTTTTTTTTTTTTTTTTTTTTTTTTTTTTTTTTTTTTTTTTTTTTTTTTTTTTTTTTTTTTTTTTTTTTTTTTTTTTTTTTTTTTTTTTTTTTTTTTTTTTTTTTTTTTTTTTTTTTTTTTTTTTTTTTTTTTTTTTTTTTTTTTTTTTTTTTTTTTTTTTTTTTTTTTTTTTTTTTTTTTTTTTTTTTTTTTTTTTTTTTTTTTTTTTTTTTTTTTTTTTTTTTTTTTTTTTTTTTTTTTTTTTTTTTTTTTTTTTTTTTTTTTTTTTTTTTTTTTTTTTTTTTTTTTTTTTTTTTTTTTTTTTTTTTTTTTTTTTTTTTTTTTTTTTTTTTTTTTTTTTTTTTTTTTTTTTTTTTTTTTTTTTTTTTTTTTTTTTTTTTTTTTTTTTTTTTTTTTTTTTTTTTTTTTTTTTTTTTTTTTTTTTTTTTTTTTTTTTTTTTTTTTTTTTTTTTTTTTTTTTTTTTTTTTTTTTTTTTTTTTTTTTTTTTTTTTTTTTTTTTTTTTTTTTTTTTTTTTTTTTTTTTTTTTTTTTTTTTTTTTTTTTTTTTTTTTTTTTTTTTTTTTTTTTTTTTTTTTTTTTTTTTTTTTTTTTTTTTTTTTTTTTTTTTTTTTTTTTTTTTTTTTTTTTTTTTTTTTTTTTTTTTTTTTTTTTTTTTTTTTTTTTTTTTTTTTTTTTTTTTTTTTTTTTTTTTTTTTTTTTTTTTTTTTTTTTTTTTTTTTTTTTTTTTTTTTTTTTTTTTTTTTTTTTTTTTTTTTTTTTTTTTTTTTTTTTTTTTTTTTTTTTTTTTTTTTTTTTTTTTTTTTTTTTTTTTTTTTTTTTTTTTTTTTTTTTTTTTTTTTTTTTTTTTTTTTTTTTTTTTTTTTTTTTTTTTTTTTTTTTTTTTTTTTTTTTTTTTTTTTTTTTTTTTTTTTTTTTTTTTTTTTTTTTTTTTTTTTTTTTTTTTTTTTTTTTTTTTTTTTTTTTTTTTTTTTTTTTTTTTTTTTTTTTTTTTTTTTTTTTTTTTTTTTTTTTTTTTTTTTTTTTTTTTTTTTTTTTTTTTTTTTTTTTTTTTTTTTTTTTTTTTTTTTTTTTTTTTTTTTTTTTTTTTTTTTTGAGTTTTCCTGGTATCGTTGTTTTCAAATGTCCGTTACTTCATGGTTTTATACATCACATTAATTTGTTGTGTAAGATTACCAAAGTTTATGTAATGGTTTTTCAGTTGATACAGGTATATCGTACAGTCAAGATTCTCAGGTTTGATTGTTAAAATTTTATCTGCTAATGATGACTTGATTTTCAGGGGGTTCAATCATTGAGTTTTCATACAGGTTATCTTTATCCTGTGTGTGTTGGCTGGTTATTCAGGTTTGATGGTAAAGGGTATGAAAATTCTCTAAGTGTTGATTGAAAATGTGGTTGATTGTACAGGTAACACGCGTTTATGTACACGCGTTTGAAGATGGTACACGCGTTTGAACTTTAACACGGGTTTACCATTGTAACACGCGTTTGAAGAATGGTACACGCGTTTGAGACTTTACACGCGTTTAAGATTACACGCGTTTAAGAATGTACACGCGTTTAAGAATGTACACGCGTTTAAGAATGTACACGCGTTTAAGAATGTACACGCGTTTAAGAATGTACACGCGTTTAAGAATGTACACGCGTTTAAGAATGTACACGCGTTTAAGAATGTACACGCGTTTAAGAATGTACACGCGTTTAAGACTGTACACGCGTTTAAGAATGTACACGCGTTTAGGTACACGCGTTTGACTACACGCGTTTACCATTGATCACACGCGTTTACCATTGTAACACGCGTTTGAAGAATGGGTACACGCGTTTGAGACTTTGAAGACCCAGATTACTCAGACAGGGGCGCAGAGGTTTATGATGTTGCCAAGGATAACGATGGCAATCATTAATCACTTTGTACAGAATCTGCCAGTCTTGGAGGATATATATGACATTGTTTCTCCACCAACTCGGATTTGGTCAATGATGTTAAAGATTAAGGAGAATTATCCAAATCCTCAGAATGTGCCATTGTTTGGACATTTGATCAATCCTAACTATCGAGCTCCGGCTGTTGGATGGGAAGATGAAAATGAGGTTGAAGAAGGAGGAAATAATGATGCACCACCTCCACCACCACCACCACAACCTCAATCAAGTTCCACCACCACCACCACAAGTTCAAAGTCAGGCTCACCACCACCACCACCACCACCACCACCACCACCACCACCACCACCACCACCACCACCACCACCACCACCACCACCACCACCACCACCACCACCACCACCACCACCACCACCACCACCACCACCACCACCACCACCACCACCACCACCACCACCACCACCACCACCACCACCACCACCACCACCACCACCACCACCACCACCACCACCACCACCACCACCACCACCACCACCACCACCACCACCACCACCACCACCACCACCACCACCACCACCACCACCACCACCACCACCACCACCACCACCACCACCACCACCACCACCACCACCACCACCACCACCACCACCACCACCACCACCACCACCACCACCACCACCACCACCACCACCACCACCACCACCACCACCACCACCACCACCACCACCACCACCACCACCACCACCACCACCACCACCACCACCACCACCACCACCACCACCACCACCACCACCACCACCACCACCACCACCACCACCACCACCACCACCACCACCACCACCACCACCACCACCACCACCACCACCACCACCACCACCACCACCACCACCACCACCACCACCACCACCACCACCACCACCACCACCACCACCACCACCACCACCACCACCACCACCACCACCACCACCACCACCACCACCACCACCACCACCACCACCACCACCACCACCACCACCACCACCACCACCACCACCACCACCACCACCACCACCACCACCACCACCACCACCACCACCACCACCACCACCACCACCACCACCACCACCACCACCACCACCACCACCACCACCACCACCACCACCACCACCACCACCACCACCACCACCACCACCACCACCACCACCACCACCACCACCACCACCACCACCACCACCACCACCACCACCACCACCACCACCACCACCACCACCACCACCACCACCACCACCACCACCACCACCACCACCACCACCACCACCACCACCACCACCACCACCACCACCACCACCACCACCACCACCACCACCACCACCACCACCACCACCACCACCACCACCACCAGAATCCATTAATGCACCACCACCACCACCTCCACGGGTTCAACCACAGGCTCAGCCTGAAGTTAGGCAAGTACAAGCTGCTGATGAAGAGGTTCAGGCAGCTAATGAAGCGTTGGAAGATCTGTTAGATCAGGCAGCAGGTGCTAATCCCGAAGTTGGTGAAGCGTTTGTACATGCTGCATTGGATCCAGATGATGTTATTGCACAAGTGGATAATTTCCAACCGTTGGATAATCTGGAGTTGTTTGTAGAGTCTAATGCTGAAAGAGATCAGGAGCTGGATCGCTTATTGGAGGATGTAGATGATCAATTGAATTATGTTAGGGCTGATGCTGATCGGGCAAGTGGTTCTTCTTCTGTTGAGAGAGGGTTGAAAAGGGTTCGCACTGAAGTGGAAAGTGAACCAGAGGAAGAGGAGACTCCTTTGATTAGACGCAAGAAAGCGCCTCGATCGGGAAAGGTTCTACCGGCTCATTTGGCTGCAGCATTTGAGACTTATAGACAACAAGAAGAGTCTGAGCAGAATGAGGTGACGGAAGGATCACTTCCTGAGCGAGATGAGGCTTCAGTTGCTGTAACTCAATCTGAATCTGTTCAAGTCTCAGTTACTCAATCTGAATCTGTTCAAGTATCAGTTCCTCAAGCTACACAAAGTGCTTCGTTTAGGCCTGTTGTTCCTATAAGCACTGTGTTTACTACTCTTCTACGTCCACTACAACCGCCTATGATTGGTCGACCTCCAGTTTCTACACAGTCTACTACTCGATCTTTTGAAGCCAGACCAACAGTTGAACCTGCGCATATCATGACGACTCAATTTAAGGTGAATCATTTGGAGACACGAGTTATGTCGTTGGAAGCTCAAATGAAGTCTATGCAAGGATTAGTTGGGAAGTTAGTTGCTGAGTTGGAAGATGAAAAGCGTCAAAGTGCTGAACTCAGGGAACAGCTTCGACAGTTAATGGCTCAAGGGGGAGATAGTTGTAGGGAAACGGAGTTGAAGAGGAAAGAGGATGAGGATGATGATGAGGATGCGAATGCTGATGGTGAGCCAAGAACTGAAGCTCAAGCAGAAGCATCAACTCAGGGGGAGACACCATTCCAAACAGAGTCAGAGATTGCTGGTACAGCTGGTGCTAGTACATCTGGGACTCAGAAAGATTCAGGAAAAGCTGTGATGGTGGCTCCGGATGTAGTTATTGATGATGATTCCAATTCAGGTAACTCAAATTCTGATTCTACTACCAATAAGTCTTCAGAGTCAGAGTTGCACCCGTTAATAGTGCATAGACTAGAGAAGAGATTGGGATATGATTCACAAGCTCATTTGAGAGCTATGGCAGATTTTATGGATCCTGATGATTATCATGATCCAGGATCATATAATCATCAAGTAAAAGAGCAGTTAGGGTTAACTTGTACATCTTCAGAGTCAGAATCGGATTCGTCAGATTCAGATTTTGTTTTTGAACCTTAAGAGATTAATGATTTGTGTACTTTAGATGTAAATAAGATAAACATTATAAGATAAATATTGGTGTATTCAATTGTTACATTATATTTATGATATAGTTTATTTTACTTATGCTATCTTTTATGTCTTAATGTTGTTTGTCTTTGCATATTTGAAATATTTGAATTTTTAAATTTCAGATAAGCTTCAAAAGATAGATGTAGGTACATCTGAGGTTCGAAATGATGATTCTGAAAATGATGAAAGTTTGGAGGAAGGTGAAATGAATCCTGATTTGGACTGGGATAATGTTCTTCAAGATGATGATTTTGTGCAACAACAAGTTCCAGATGATCAACAAGAGATTCAAGCTGAGCGAGTTTTTATTCCAAGTTCAAGAACTCTACACTTTATGGTTTTTACCAAAGTTGGAGATGATGAAGATGGAATTACTCTAAGCTGGAATATTGAGGATTCTAAGGAATTTGATGTGACAGAGTATCCAGTGCCAAGTAGGGATGAAGATCACTTACATCAAATTGATAGAAAGATACCGGCAAGAGGATTTGTAGGAGAAGGTATGAAACCATCAGTCTTTTGGGATTTTATTAGTGATCGAGATGCTCATACGTATGTCACTACTATTTTGAGTTGGTTTTTCGATGATGAGCTGAACTTGTTTATTATTAAAAGAGATGATGGTTGTCAGTACTTAAAGCCGATGAAAAGATATTTTAAGAGCCTTAGTGAATCCGATTTAATGGATTTAGGAAGGAAAAGGCTGGTTAATCCAAGTGGAAATGGGTATGCAACTTACTGGAGTAAGAAGTTGCAAGATGATTACAGGAAAAGATTTTATGATGATTTTGATAAAACCAGTTTGTTCATAACGCCAAGATCCTTAAAGAAAGTTACGAAGGATGATGGAACTATTGAATTTGTTCAAAGATCGATCAAGCGTGTATTGAAGGTCCCGGTAAAGAAATGGCCTCAAGATGTTTTGAGTACACTTGATCACTGGGAGATTCACAAGAATACTGGTGAGGCGTTGATGTATGGAGATAAAAATAAGAGAGTTATTTTGTTGCGCATATATGATCCTATGCAAATAGTGAATCTTTCCAGAGATGATCAACGAAGGTTATACGACACTCAATGTTTGTTTATTCCTTCATGGACTAC
Organism: Erigeron breviscapus; assembly: GCA_034093135.1. Taxonomy (NCBI): domain Eukaryota; kingdom Viridiplantae; phylum Streptophyta; class Magnoliopsida; order Asterales; family Asteraceae; genus Erigeron; species Erigeron breviscapus. The sequence continues at coordinate 53,855,448 of CM067174.1, read as the reverse complement.
TGAGGAAAGCAGATACAGGAAGATTTTGCGTATTTGTTTACATGCTAATATTCATGCGAATAGCAGGAGATTGTTATTTGATGGATAATGTTTTTTTTTAAAAACTGAAGAAATCGTGTAGCTGATGTCAAGGGGGAGACTGTAAGTGCATGATTCTGTTGACAACAGCAACAGCGATTTGATCAGTATGTTTATGTTTTGTAATATGTAATCATAGACTTATGTTATGTTTAAATTTGTTATTTGGACTTAGATAATGTGAATGATTACATATTGATCAGAGGTTTGGTATGTTTAATGTTTACGACTTGTATGGATATGATTATAAGTAACATACAGATACAAGTGATAAACTAGTCACGTTTTAAGTAATTAAAGTATACTTAAAAGATGACAAAAGAAAGTGTGTATAAACTCGTGCTACAGTAACACGAGTTTGACTAAACTCGTGCTACAGTAACACGAGTTTGTCTAAATACGTGGTCATCACGTGTTTACGTATAAAACACGCGTTTGCTAATGGGCTTTGGGCTTTAAGGTATACGGTCCATAATTAGCACGCGTTTATGAACATTAAGTATAAATACTCACACTTAACACGTAATTAAAAAAATTAATTAAGAGATTACGACTAAACTTTGTCAATTAAGCAAACCCGCGCGCGTTTAAGGTCTTAGGTTGTATTCACAACGAAAGACAATAATTTAATTAACCAAACAGGTTATCACGAGAGGATTCCGCACTCTCGTCATAACTATAAGCGTTCTCGTGTACGATCAGTTCACAAGGACCTACAAGTATGACAAGTCCACTGCGCCGCAGTGGGAACTTACTGTCTTCGGCCACATAATCCCCACTGCGCCGCAGTGGGTTTGATATACTCCCACTGCGCCGCAGTGAGAACTTACGGGTCTTCTCATTAGCCTCCAACTTTTAGCCCCAAACCTTTTGATGCCTTCTTGGAGATTACATTTATAATGAAAAATGCAACTAATCTACTTATTACATACCAAATGAAATAAATAGATTACATAACCAAATGAATGAATAAAATCCTATTTAACTATTACAACCATTGAATAATTAAATAGAATACAAACACATCCACACATCACAAACATTCACAAGGTCTCTTGGCTAAGTTGTGACACTAAAATACACAAGGAAAAAGGAACCTCCTTTTTGTGTATTTATTTTGGCCATAACCAAATGACCAAAAATTGGATTTTGTCCAAACAAAATATCAACTTTTGATGTATGTATCCATATAACC
>CM067174.1:53824903-53853175 GCA_034093135.1 Erigeron breviscapus | reverse complement strand
AATGGGTTGAAATGGTGAATGTGTTGGATGCGAAGGCACAAAAGAATAGGTTTGAGAAAGCATGGGTGAACTTCTTAAGGGGCAAGATTCAACACAAAGAAAATCTGGAGCTAAAGTTGAATATTGATCCTGAAGACTCACATATTCTTCAGTGACCAAGAGAAGAAGAACTGGCGAAGGGCCATCTCATTAAGTTCTTTCTTTTCAGTTATCTACTTGTATTTGTTTTACATTCTGTAACTTGTATAAATTTCATTCTTGTATAAATGAAGTTACCAGTTTGTAACCACAAGGTAGATAAAGATTAAAATCTAACAAACCTAAAAGAAAAACCTAAGGCATTTATTGATCTATAAAAATGCCTTAGAAAACATAGATAGATTTAAATCGAACAAGTCTCTTCAGTTCACACTTGTATAGATACAAGAACTAGAAAAAGACTTTCGCATTGAGGCCATTCGAATCTTCCTGGCTTATGCAGCATTCAAAAACTTTACGGTTTATCAAATGGATGTCAAGTCTGCTTTTCTGAATGGAGTACTGAAAGAAGAAGTCTATGTTGGTCAACCCGAGGGCTTTGTGGATCCTAAACGTCCAAATCATGTCTACAGGTTAGACAAGGCTTTGTATGGCCTTAAACAAGCCCCTCGTGCTTGGTATGATGCTCTTTCCGCCTATCTATTACAATCTGGATTCTGAAAAGGTACAATTGACACTACTTTGTTCATCAAACGTCAAGGTAGTGACATTCTTTTAATCCAAATCTATGTAGATGACATAATTTTCGGGTCCACTAATCCTAAGTACTGCAAAAACTTTTCTGCATTAATGGTCAAACATTTTGAAATGAGTATGATGGGAGAATTAAACTTTTTCCTTGGTCTTCTCAAGTCAAACAAATGTCAAACGGTATTTTTATCTGCCAAAATAAATACATCTCTGACATGTTGAAAAAGTTTGATATGCTTAATTGTCAACCAATTGGTACTCCCATGGAATCTCGCACTAAAATTAATGATGACCTTAATGGCAAACCTTACAATCAAAAACTTTATCGCAGTATGATAGGATCTCTCATGTACTTAACTGCTAGTCGACCGGACATTATGTTTGCTACATTCATGTGCGCTAGATTTCAGGCAAACCCTATGGAGAGTCATGCTCAATCGGTTAAGCGTATTTTTCGGTATCTTAAGGGAACTATGAACCTTGGTTTATGGTATCCGAAAGATACCGGTTTTGAACTAACCGCCTACTCAGATGCTGACCATGCAGGGTGTAAGTTGGATCGCAAAAGTACTTCAGGTAGTGTGCAGTTCCTTGGAGACAAGTTGGTTGGTTGGTCTTCAAAGAAACAAAATTGTGTTTCCACATCCACTGCTGAAGCTGAGTATGTAGCAGCTGCTAGTTGCTGCTCCCAAGTTCTGTGGATGAAGACTCAACTCTCTGACTATGGTTTCAAGTATGACAGAATTCCAATCTACTGTGACTCCAAAAGTGCCATTGCAATCTCTTGCAATCCTGTTCAGCATTCTAAAACAAAGCATATCGATGTAAGGTACCATTATCAAGATCATGTTGAAAAAGGTAATATCGAACTTTACTTGTCCCAACTGACTACCAACTTGCAGACCTCTTCACAAAACCTTTGGATGAACAAAGGTTCAATTTCTTGAAAACCAAGTTGGGTATGCTTGATCTACAAACTTAACTTCCTTGCCATGTATTCTATGCTTAGTTTCTTGGTCAAACCATTGATGTGTGCTTGTGTGCTCTTACATGCAATGTTTGAGGGGGAGAACAAGGGTAGAATGCATGATTTTAGGGGAGTTTGTAGAATTTATCTGAGTCTGCATGTTCCTAGGGGGAGTTTGTATATATCATTACTCATTTTTGTACTTTGAGAATTTCTCTTTCCTTGCTTAATTTTTCTAAGTCCTTAAAACCTTTTTCCTCTTAAATTTTTCTAAGTCCCTATCAATACCTTTCTTAAAAAAAAACGGGTTTGACTGGGTTTGACCCGAAAACCGGATTTGACCGGGTTTTACCCGAAAACCGGATGTCATACCCGGTTCTGACCTCTATAAATACCCGGTTCTGACCTCCATTTTGACTTCCTTCAAATTTTTTCTAAGTATTTTAAATCTTCTTTAAAACCGGCTTTCTCTCATTCAAAACCGGCTTTCCTACCGGCTTTCTTTTTTCTAACAACCTTTCCAAAACGAAACCCGGATTTGCAACATAAATTCTTCATTCCAAATATCGAAAACCGGATTTAGTTCATAAATTCATTCATTACCGGCTTTCAGGTATATTATTCACTAATACCGGCTTTCATTTATTTATTCACTATTTCCGGCTTTCATAATTCTTTTCTAAAACCGGCTTTCATTAATTTCTTTACTATTACCGGTTTTCATTCCTTAACAATATATTTTGTGATTATCTTTCCAGGATGATTTACTTGTGTTTGTTTTCCTTATTTGTCATTCATTCTAGCAGGTATAATCTCATTTACGATTATGTCATTTTATCATACTTCATTCATATTTATATGCTTTAATTTGATAATGATCATATGTGCTTTAATTGCTTTCATTTGTAATTCTTCCTTGCTTGAATATATGATTGAATGTATTTCTTGTCTGTGCTTGATTGTTTTCATGGTTGCCTGTTCAAAACAAGTGCATCGATACTTGGTGTTATACAAAGTATCTTGATGCTTTGTTAATACCGGCTTTCAAAAACCGGTATTAGTTATCTTTTACTCATTTTTAAACAAAAGGTACTCTGCCAAAGTTTTTATTCACTAATACCGGTTTTCCCCTTGAATACCGGTATTACAACTAAAATTCATGTTTCATCTATGAAAACCGGTTTTCATATCATTTTATCTGAAAATCGGATTTACATAACATTTCTGAAAACCGGTTTTACTCCACATTTTTCTGAAATTCTTTTATAAAACCGGTTTTCAACCTTTTTAAGAAATTTTTCATATTTCTTCAAACCTCAAAATCTCATTTTCATTCAGGTTTGATTTTTAATGAAATTTTTCTTATACCAACTTTGTGAGTCAAATTATCTTTCTTGAACAAAATTCCATGTTCATCGATTTGTCTGGCTTCACAAACATTTATCCCTGTATTTCTTTAAAACTGTGCTTATTTTTTCTTTCGTTCTTAATTTCTTGCAAATAATTTCAGTGAGATGCACAGCATTGAACGCCTTGATGTACTGCTTGTGTCGTCTCACTTGGAAAAACTTTGCACGACTTTTTGAACATTCTCTTTTACAATAATACATTTTTCTTATGCTAAATTTGTTCAAAATCTATCTCTCAGTTTACTTAGGATGCAAGGTATCGAACGCCTTGATGTACTACCTTTGTTGTCCTTTGGAAACTGAGTGTTAGAACACTTTTTGATGTGTCTTTAATTTCTTAAAAATCTTTTCAATCTTACATTGTTTTTCCCTAAGAAGCAAGGTATCGAACGCCTTGTTGTACTGCCTTCGCATCTTCTGTGAAAACAATATTTTGTTTAATCTGGAAAGTCAACTCCAACTTTTGTCTCGACAGGTTCAGAGTTGTACTGCCCGGATTAAAAATCTGGAAGGAGGTTCATCACCTCCAGTTTTCAAACAAAATATTAAACCCTCCTCAAAACCTAAACAAAAGAATGTTCCATCTGGAACAAAATCTGATAAGAAAAAGGGGAGTAAGTATCAAATACCAATCGTTTTTACTCCTGCACCTGGAGCTGGTGAAAAAGATCCAGATGCAGCCTCCAGTTCAACACCACAACAATCAACTGTGACTTCTGTAGAGAAGTCCAGTGAACCCATCAAGAAAAGATGGGTTCACAAAAATATGAGGGGAAAAGAAGAATATCTGGTATCTGGACAGCGCTGCTGGCCGGACTATGACCGGATGTAGCCCCTGCTTGAAGAGTTCACTGTCCAAGATGGACCGACAGTGACGTTTGGTATGTAAGCCCCTGCTTGAAGAGTTCACTGTCCAAGATGGACCGACAGTGACGTTTGGTAATGATCAATCTGGAAAGACTGAAGGATATGGTGTGCTCAATAATGGATAAGTCGAATTCAAAAGAGTTGCATTTGTGAATGGTTTGAAATACAACCTGATCAGTGTCAGCCAACTTTGTGATGATGGCTTAGAGTTTTGTTCGATATTGCTCAAGGCACCATATTTAACAAGGATTGGAAAGTGGTGATGGTTGCACCAAGAAAAGATAATGTGTACATCATGGATATGGAACCAGCTCCAAAAGAGCAGTGTTTCTATACCAAGGCTGATGAGGACACCAACTGGCTATGGCATAAAAGATTATCCCATCTTAATTTCAAAAACATTAACAAGTTGTCTCGCAAACAACTGGTTGATGGGATACCTCAAATTTCTTTCAATAAAGAAAAGCCATGTCCAGGGTGTGAGATGGGCAAGCAGAAAAGGGTCAGTTTCAAAACTAGGCAAAACTTTAGCATCACTGAACCTCTTCACATGCTACATATGGATCTTTTTGGTCCAGTGAATGTTCAGACTAGAGCTGGAAAGAAGTACACTCTAGTTGTGGTTGATGAATTCACCAGATACTGCTGGGTGGTATTCCTCAGATCCAAAAGTGATGCACCTGCTGAAATCATCTCTCTAATCAAAAGAATTGAACTCAAGTATACTCGAAAAGTTTGTCAGTTGCGAAGTGATAATGGTACTGAATTTCAAAATAAGGTACTTGAAACATTTTGCAATGACACTGGCATCTCTCAAAACTTCTCATCAGCACACTCTCCAGAGCAGAATGGAGTTGTGGAAAGAAAGAATCGCACACTGATAGAAGCAGCCAGAAGTATGCTATCTGAATCAGGTCTTCCCACCAGTTTTTGGGCTGAAGCAGTTGCAACTGCTTGTCACACCCAAAACCGGTCAGTCTACATCAAGAGACATAAGAAGACTACCTATGAAGTACTCAGGAATCGTAAACCAAATATTGGATACTTTCATGTATTTGGTTGTCCAGTTTATATTTTAAAAGATTCCAGTCAGCTTGGAAAGTTTGATGCAAAAGCTGATGAAGGGTATTTTTAGGTTATTCAGATATTCGAAAGGCCTTTAGAGTTTATAATTATAGACTCCAAAAGGTTCATGAGACAATTCATGTCACATTCGACGAATCAACTGAAGCAATCAACAAGAGACCAAGCTTGATATTACTCCAGTCGTTCCAATCAATTTTGGTGAAACTGACCAAGTTCATCAGTCAGTTGTTTCACCAAAAGATGTTTCCAGTTACAACAAATTGGAACCAGTTAAGAAGAAGAACACCACCAGTGACACATCATTCTATCCCTCCATCAATTTTAACTTACCACAAGAATTGGTGATTGGATCTGATGTACGTGCTACTCCAACTTCTCCAGTTCTTCAAGAAATGCCTTTGAATGAAGAATTTCATGATGCAAATCGTGACCTCATTGACTCTGATGAGGATGTAGAAGTAGTTTGGACTGATCCTCCTCCAGATGCTACTGCAACTGAAGAAGATCACTAGGTGACTTGCACTGATATTGTTTTACACCAGCCTAGTCAATACACTAGATGGACTCGAGCACATCCAATTGAACAGATTATGGGAGATCCAAATAGTGGGGTTCAGACTAGAAGAGCCACCAGTGAGCAATGCTTAAACGTCACCTTCTTATCTCTAATTGAACCAAAGAAGATTGACGAGGCTATGGCAGACCAAGCTGGGTGGAAGCTATGCAAGAAGAGCTCGTCCAGTTTGAAAGGAACAATGTTTGGGAGCTTGTTCCTTGTCCACCAGGGTTAAAGAAAGAACCCATTGGTACCAGATGGGTCTACCGAAACAAGATGGATGAAGATGGCCATGTTGTAAGAAACAAGGCCAGATTAGTTGCCCAGGGTTATTGTCAAGCAGAGGGCGTTGACTTTGATGAAACTTTTGCTCCAGTTGCAAGACTTGAAGCTATCAGAATATTTCTGGCTTATGCAGCCCATCTGCAGTTCAAGGTCTTCCAGATGGATGTCAAAAGTGCGTTCCTAAATGGAACATTGGAAGAAGAAGTTTATGTTAAGCAGACTCCAGGTTTCATCGATGAGAAGCATCCTCATTGGGTCTATAGACTGAACAAAGCTTTGTATGGTCTAAGACAAGCCCCAAGAGCCTGGTATGATACTCTAACTAAATATCTTCTTAAAAATGGCTTTCAAAGAGGTGCAATAGATAATACCTTATTTATCTTGAAAGAAAGAGGTAATATCTTATTGGTACAAATTTATGTTGATGACATTATATTTGGTTCAACTAATGATGCAATGTGTAAAAAGTTTTCTAAAATCATGTCATCTGAGTATGAGATGAGTTTAATGGGAGAATTAACATTTTTTCTTAGGTCTTCAGATTAAGCAAACTGAAAATGGAATTTTCATAAACCAAGGAAAATATGTCAGAGATTTGTTAAGAAAATACAAATATGATTCAATCCCATCGAAAAACACACCTATTGCAGCACCATTAAATTTGGACTCTGACCCAACTGGCAAACCAGTTAACATAACTGACTATCGTTGTATGGTTGGTTCACTGATGTATTTGACTGTCAGTCGACCAGATATAATGTTTGCAACATGTCTATGTGCCAGGTTTCAGGCTAACCCTAAAGAATCACATTTGCACGCTGTAAAGCGTATCTTTAGATACTTGAAAGGGTGTCCTAATCTTGGTCTTTGGTACCCAAAGGCTCAGGATTAGATCTAATGGGTTATTCAGATTCAGATCATGCAGGTTGTAAGATAGATAGAAAATCAACAACTGGTGGTTGTCATTTCCTTGGAGGAAAACTGGTAAGTTGGACCAGCAAGAAGCAGACTTCAGTCTCTATGTCCACTGCTGAGGCAGAGTACATTTCTGCGGCCAGTTGCTGTGCCCAGATTCTCTGGATCAAGAACCAGTTACTAGATTATGGTCAAAAGTATACAAGGACCCCAATCTTTTGTGACAACACCAGGGCAATTGCTATATCTCACAACCCAGTGATGCACTCCAAAACAAAGCATATTGACATCAGGTATCATTTTATTCGTGATCATGTTATGAAAGGAGACATTGAATTACATTTCATCCCCACTGAAAAACAGTTAGCTGATGTTTTTACAAAACCTCTCGATGAGAAAACCTTTAAACATCTCATCAGCGAACTGGGAATGTTAAATCATTAAAACTGGAGCTTTCTTTGTTATTGAACGCGTCAGTGACACTGATGAAGTTCTCCAGTTGAGGAGGTCCAGATAATCTTTGCTCGCCAGGCTATCGAACGCCTTTGTGATACTATCCTAGCACTAATCGATTTCTGGATCATCATTTTAGGGGGAAAGACTCAAAATAATTTTCTGACTAAAATTCGTTTTGTTTGAAAATGGCAACTAGAGAACTCTTCAGTTGGAAACTGGCACTGGACTGATCCTCCAGTGACCAGATTCAGTCTTGTCTTATTTTTTATAACGTTAGAAATACTTGATCAATATGTGTGACACGTGATGGTACTCGAGTGTTTTAAACCACTTGATACCGTCATCTGACGTGTTTAAAGTCATTTTGGTATTTGACAACTGTTTGTATTGGGAAAATAAAAAGTGAGTGGGCGCGTGGGTAAGATAAGCCGTCGTAGCATTTAATGTTGACATGGTAACATTTAATGCTGACATGGTAAATTATGTTTTTATTTCAAAATTCAAACTTATTTTGTAAAAATATCTACAAAATTGATTTTGTTAATAAAATATAATTTTCGGTATTACATTGGGATCTTGAATTCCTTATAAATACCCTTATTTACTCCGAACACATTTACTTTCCTTCACATTCTTTCATTTACTTCCCAATCATCTAAATTGCTTCATTTCTCTCTCTGCTTCATAAATCAAGAACCCTAATCCCTAAATTTCAATTTCATTTTCCAATGGCACCTAGTAGATCATCCCGTTCAAGAGATGTAAATCTCTTGACTGTTCCATATGCTCCTTCACCAGATGTCAAACCGGCATCTGGTGCTCCTAGTAATGCTTCGGTCATCAAACTCAATCCAAATAATCCGATGGCAAGCTACAAGGATCTCAAGGGTCCAATACCCTTATTGGTAGAATCCAAATTTTTTGAAGGATTCTCCAATAGGACCCTCATTCTCTCTAAACCCACGCAAGATGTTTCACGACTACTTGTGTGAGTTTTGGTACACTGCTACTCTTTCTTCAGATTGTTCTTCCATAACTTTCACAGTAAAAGGTGGAACAATCCAGTGTACCTTGTCCGCTGACGTGTTGAGGGATGCCTTACACCTCAACTACTGGAGAGAGGGTGAATCTCCAGTTGTCTTACCCCCAAATATTAATTTCCGTCAAGTCCTCCTAGAAATGGGACATAAGGAGTGCTTGGACAATGGGGTTTTGAAGACGAAGGGTGCGATGACCATGAAGGGTCTTACACCTTCATGGAGGTACTTTTTCATCCACCTGGTGGAAAGTATGGGTGGGAGTTCTGGTGGTCTTGACCAGATTAACTCCTCACAAGCAGAGATGGCATACTGCTTGTGGAATGGATTGAGAGTAGACTTTGCCGATATCTTGTTCAGAAGCCTAGTACAAAAACTGAAGGGCACCAGGGGAGTTTGTATCCCCTTCTCAAGGTTTCTCTCTCTCTGCTTTCGACAAATTCTGGGCAGTGAAGCATATACAAGCACAGATTCACCTTACACTGTGCCAGATTTGTTGAGGAATTTAGACTCTCTAGTATCTGAAGCTGGAGAGGTCGAGATTCCAGATCGAATGCAACTGGAATTCGCTAAAACTGATGCACCAATTGAAGGTGAGTCAGAAAGACAACTGGGCGGGCCTCAAAATAATGAGGGACCCTCCAGTTCGTCTAATGTTATGGTTGAGGATAGAGCAACCATAACTGAGGCAACTCCAATAACATCTATCCCTGGTGAAGATACCTCGGTATCTGATCCTCCAACAGATGCACCCATCCAGGAAACTGGGGAAGGTCATCTAGAGACTGACCCTTCTGGTCAGCCCTCAGTTACATTCATGGATCTGGACATGAATGTTAATGACGAGGAAATCCTTATAGAGTCTTCGGATTCTGAAGGAACTGCTTCAGACTTGGAGATTTTTTATTCTGCTGTACCAGATCAAAACCCTTCATCTCTAGTCTCGCTTCCAGATGCATCAATTTCACTTTCACCATCCCAACAAATTGAGCCTACTGAAATACCATTCCCAACTTATAACTATATGTCTGGAAACAGACGTATGACACCTTCACCAACTGGGCAATTCTCACTCCTTCGAGAAATGCCACCACCACCGCCGCCGTTGTTCACACCTGAGCATTCTCAGCATGAACAACACATTGAACTTCCAATCCTTTCTTCTACCACCACTCCTACTATTTCTTCAACTGCTGGTATGTCAACTGGGAGACTTCTCTAAGTTTGCCTCCTCCAGTTGCTCCAGTAGAAGCTGCTGCTGGTCCAGTGACACCTTCTCCTCCGTCACTGGACAGTCAAGTTGTCTCTGTAAAGCCGATCTCCAAAACCTTCTCACCAGGGTGGAGGAGATTCAAAAGACACTTGACAAAAACACCAAGTCTTTCTCCAGATACCACAAGGATCACTTGACCAACATTAAAGTGGTTGATCTGGGGATTAACAAGTTTTCATCTAATGAAGACTTGGTGTTGAAGAAGCTAAATGAGTTGGTCACTGGCTGCAACAATCTGGCAGGTACTTTAAAAGAAGCCTTTGACCTCACTCAGTCCAAGGTTACAACCTCAATCTCCAACTTGCTGGGAAACACTGTTAGAACATCAGAAGTTGATTTGAAAGAGATTGAAAGGCAGGTAAAGGAATTTGATTGAAAAACCTGGCCTAGATGTAACTGAAATTGGACAGCAGTTAATGACTTCAGTTGGTCAGAAGATAGATGATACGCTGGGTGCAAGAGAAACACAATTGATTGAAAGGGTGATGTCTGAGATCACCAAGCTGGCCACTCCTCAGGTTGATCTGGCCCCACTCACAAATGAGATCAACCAGTTAAGGGGCAGCATTGATAACTTGAACACCCAGGTATCACTACATGCTCAATCTTTGGATAAACTGACAACTGAAGTAGAAAGCTTGAAGAAGAAGGATGAAGAAGTGAAGGATAAGGTGGTTTCTGGTCTGGATGAAGACTCCAAGCTTTTAAATGAACTAAAAACTGGTCAAGAACAGGTTACAGCAAATGTTTTGACCCAGTCAAAGGAGACCAACCATCTGTGGAGGTCTTTCAGGATGATGTGTGGAATTTTCAAGGAGTGCAAGGACATGCAAACATGGCAGCCTCTTGACCGGTTGCCATCTCACCCTTCTGAATGGGAAACTATTAGGGCAGGTCTAGATGCTGCCAAGGGGGAAAGAAGTGCAGTCCTTGCACCAGTTGCACCTGGAAGAACCCCATCTGAAAGTCAATCTGGTGGTGAATTGATTGTGGCTGCCAGTACTGAAGCTGGTGAGCAAAGAGTTGTTGAAACTGGTGATGTAGGTGATAGGGGGAATGTTGTTGATAAGGGCAAAGGTTTAGCAGTTGATGTATCTGCCCAGCCGGCCACTGATGTACCAATGTTAGAAACTGGCAATGCTGATGTACTTCCTCCAGTTTCAGATAGTGATAGCAGAAGATTGGCTAGACTTGGCAATGATATTAAAGAAAGAAAGAAAATGAAACAAAGAAACCAAGCTGAAGCCAGAGCACATCTTGCACAGATTAAGTTGCTTGATATGAGTGATGCTCATCTTTTGGGAATCACTAAGGAGGAGTATGCCAGAGTAAAGAATGATCCCAGGATAGTTGACCAGTTGAAAGAAATGCTTGATGTTGAACTGGACAGACACTATCCTGAGGATGAAGCTGAATTTGATGCCAAACGTTTGAACATATCAGTGGAGAAGGCTAAGGAGAACAGGGCCAGTGGGATTCTAAAAAGAATTGGACATGTTAAGAAGGTTGTGAAAAAGGTTGTGAATCCACCAAGAAGAATTCATCAACCAAGAAGACCACTGACCAGAGATGCTGACCTTAGCACGTTTGTTGAACCAACTGGCGAAGTATCTAATGAAGACATCAAGTCTGCTGTACTGGCTGCTGGTGCTGGGAGTATAAAAATAACAAATGAATCTGAAGCAAGAAGCTATTACTCCCAGATCATGGCAACTATAAGACATAGTGGGACTATCAATGATGTAAATGTAATAATTAAGCCAGGCACCAAGCACTTTCAAGTTGAAGCTAGTTATACCAGAGGGCCACTGGTTAAAACTGACAATCCTGGTGCAATGCAGTATGGGTTCAGTGAATGGGTTGAAATGGTGAATGTGTTGGATGCGAAGGCACAAAAGAATAGGTTTGAGAAAGCATGGGTGAACTTCCTAAGAGGCAAGATTCAACACAAAGAAAATCTGGAGCTGAAGTTGAATATTGACCCTGAAGACTCACAACCTATTTCTTCAGTGACCAAGAGAAGAAGAACTGGTGAAGGGCCATCTCATTAAGTTCTCTTTTCAATGTATCTACTTGTATTTTATTTACATTCTGTAACTTGTATAAATTTCATTTCCTTGTATAAATGAAGTTACCAGTTTGTAACCACAAGGTAGATAATAGATTAGATCTAACAAACTTAAAAGAAAAACCTAAGGCATTTATTGATCTATAAAAATGCCTTGGAAAACTTAGATAGATTTAATCGAACAAGTCTCTCCAGTTCACACTTGTACAGATACAAGAACTGAAAAAGACTTGCCAATATTTCTAGACAAATAGGGGGAATTTGTTAGGACCAGTTTACTGGTAAACTGGCCAGTCTCCAGTTGCACCTGGAGACCCAGTGAAACTGGAGACCCAGATGATTTGTCTAGAAATATATTGAAGTCCAGTTGCACCGTACAGTCAACGCAACTGAAGACTTCCTCCAGTTGAGATCTGACCAGTTGAAGAATCCTTCCAGTTGAAGTCAAAGACAACAAGTGGAAGATAGAGAATGACAATGGCAGCGAAGCCCAGTTGACATTCTAGTCAGTTACAAACTGGAGATCATCAGTGGAAAGCTCTTACAAAGCTTTACACTGATTACGAGGAATTGACTTTTATGCTTTATGTACTTTTACTCGGATAATAAGACTTATCTTATTATTTAAGTAATAAAAGGTACATAAAGCTGGTTGAATAAAGTTGCTTTATGCTGCAACTTTACACTGCATTTTAAGGAATTAAATGTTATTCCTTAAATGCTCTCAACCACATTTGTACGGCCAAAGTTAACATCCCAATGTTAACTTTGCCTATAAATACAAGTCATTGCACAACCAAGAATATCAATTCTCTCGAACAACTTCTTCGAACACACTTCGATAGAATTCACACTTTGCATACCTGCAATATTCTTGGTGAACTTGTGCAATATTCTCTCAATCGTTAAAAGGAACATTTCACAACTTTAAGTGTTTCGATTGTTTAGAGAAATTCCAAGTGTAGATCAATTGTAGTTCATAGGTTGTTAGGATATTTACATACTTTGTATTATCTTGGTTCCACAACAACCTTGTAATTTATTTAAAGTTAATAAATAAATTACACTTGAAAATTACATATTGTCTCACCAATTTACTTTACAAGTTATTTGTATTATTGCATTGTTCTTTACTTATTGTCACTTAAATAAGTAATCTATCTAGAACTTGGTATATACTCTCTGTAACTGGTCGTCTCCAGTTCAGGGCTTATATTGCAAAGTAACTCCACCATGGACATTGAGGTGTCTTCAGTAGTACCATCTATTGAGTTGGGACTTACATCATCGTACTGGTGCGACTGATTAACAGTGGATTGATCAAACGGGTTGGAGGCATTAACCGGAGTAGTATCATAGTGGGACTGATGAAGGTGCGGAGGACTAGTGGAGTCATTCAAGTGACCAGTGGAGTGATCAGACCGGGTGGAGTCATTAACAGGAGCATCATCAAACAGGGATTGATCCAGAATCGGGGTCTCAGGCCGATCCTCGTTGAATTTTGCGCCGCCAAAACCCGGGGGGGGGGGGGGGGGGGGGGGGGGGGGAGGATCAGTGGGGGACGGACAAGCAGGAGTGCCATGAATAGGGCTGATTGCTCCGCAGAGCCATTTCAAGAGGGCCTTCATATGCTCTGTCTGCCTTGCCATTCCCCGGACCTGGTTCTCGAGACCGTCAAGGCGTGTCTTGATCTCATCCACCTTCTCTGTAGTCTCCTTAGGGAGGCGGACGACCTGATATGAGCGTTTAGGGCGGTACTCTGGTTCCTGCTCCTCTTCCTCCTTCCTGTGACCCCCCTCGTGCACTTGTTGAATCTCCACTTCCGGTAAAGGCGGCGGCAACACGATCTCTGTCAACTCCGGTCCCTTCCACAGGTTTCTGTTTTGATTTGTCATCAGAGTTGGAACATTGTTTATTTTTTTAAGGATGCCCATCGCATACATTGTGGGCTTTTCGTTCGCCTTTGGGAGCACCGGTGGGATCTTTAGTTCAACGTACTTCTGATGCAGGTTCAACGATTGTGCGATCCTGGTGATGATATGCCTGCATACAATCTTCCCGCCATCCTTCCTGCAACAGATATGTATATCACTAATTAATATATAAAAGACGTCATAAATAATAAGCCATTGAAAATACTAAGAAGCTGGGAAATGTACTTGGAGTAAAACCGGTGAAAGTAGTGAGCAAGAACATGGGCCAGGTTGCAGGGTTTACGCATCAGAAGACAGTACAAGAGAAACAGGTCGGTCACGGACATGTGCTCTCCGCCCTGGCTACGCCCGTTTATCGTCTTTGTGTTCAGGCGGTGGAAGTAGCGGAACAAAGGGTCCCTGTTTACACGGAAAAAACAAGCATCATCATGTATATATGGCGTAGCAATGCATCATCATATAAACTAGAAAAACAATTAGTCGGGCCTAGGCTTTAGCCGTGTACAAACTGATTACCAACTTCAAACTAGACAAAAAAATCCCAGCCAGTCTACCCGACACGTTTAACCCCTTCTTCTTTCGTTATTTTTTTTTCAAAAGGTCAATTAAGTTCATTTTCAGTCCCGACTGTTCACATTGTATCTTTTTCCTTTTTAATCATCCGACTGTTGTTGACTCTTTCGATATAACAAAGCTCAACAAACAACAAACTGGTACATTTTCGATATAACAACATTGCAAGACTCGACATAAAACATTATATAAAAGAATACTAAAATTCATAAAGATGAATATGAACATCGAGCGTTACCTGATATGTGTCGCCCGTTCCCTCTTGAAGGCCTCTTCTTCAGTATGGGGAGCGATCGCCCTCCAAAAGTCGGACAACACGTCAATTGGCGCATCCTTCAAGGATATGTTGAACTCCTTCCTCTCCTCCTCATCTTTGTCTTTGTACAGACCGGCGCATACCCCAAACCCCCACAGATCCATCCCGTACACCTTACCGAATAAACAGAACTCCACCTCATGTCGGGGGGTTCGCTCCCCCACCTCAGGTGGGCCGCCTTGATCGTTCCGCTTTTTCTTCTCGTTGTACCTTTACCAAAAAACGGTGTTATTAATAACTCGGGAAAAAAAAACTGGTATTCCATTAACCTTTAGACGGTACCTGAACGTGGACAGGAACTCTGAACACATCTCCCGATATGCAGGCAGGTCCTGCTGATACAAGCGAGACCACATGGTGTTCTCTCCACCGAGAAAATACATGGCCCTATCCTTTAACTTCAATTCTTCAAGTGTTTGAAAATAAATCATAGCACCGGGCGCCACCTCCACTCTTTTGATCCGCTCAAACCTTTCAGCCTTCCATGTCTTGTCATTAAACTTTGTGTGCTTGTACTCAGCAAGCAGCTTGTCTTCCTTAGTCTTAGGCCACTTCGCCTGTGGCATTGTTTTTCGTCGTCGCTTAGTGGGTCAGGCCTCTTCCTCTGTGGAGTCTGGTTCATCATACGAGTCCTCATGGTCTCCTTCATGATTCGTATCCTCTTCATCTTGATGTTGACCTGCAGCTGCGTTGACCTCTTCATAGCGGGGGCCACGTTCTCCTGGGGGTTGATTTGGTCGGGGTTTTCGGGTGCCACCATCTGCAACCAAAGTAAATAAATACAATTAGGATCAAGTAAATAATAACTAGTCACCTAGAATAATGACATCAAACTGTTACGTACAAAGTTAAAAAATTCATAATCCTTCTTGGGGTTTGTAACAGCCAACTGGTTACACGAACTGATATCAGAGACACAATGGTTGTCAATTATATCGTGGGTAGGGTTATCAATCATCTTATTAGAAGGAGTATTGTGTGATTTTGTATGAAAACTACAGTTTAAAAAAGTAAAATAGTGAAGTTGATAGAATATTCAATCTTAATAAGCAGGTAATGTGAATTATTGAAAGTAAAGGTAAAGGAGGAGACTGGGGACAAGAGTAGTAAATGAGATCTGGTATATTGGGACCAGGGGCTTCCGTTTTGTGTGACCCTCCCCGTTTTGTGACCATCTTGCCGTTTTACAACAGTATCTCCGTTTTCTTAATTTCCAGGGGGTAAAAGGTACAAAATCATCAAAATCCGTACACCCCGTAAATTTTGAAAAACTGGAGGTTTTACATAAGACGTGAGCAGTGATGGAGGGTCAAAAAAAATTAGTCAACCACCAATCCAATGAACCCTAGTTCCTTTGATTTATTAAAAAAATTATAAAAATGATTCAACCACCGATCTATCACACGAATCAAAACGAACCAAATACATTTATGATTTAGGGTAAATTACACAAATCATACCTGAGGTTTCTTCGTAACTACACTGGTCATACCTACAATTTAAAAATTACGCGAGACATACCCATTGTTGTCAAAAACTTACACAGACCATACCTATCGCTGACGGTCGTCTATTTGGCCGTTAAGTCAAGTCACGTGCCATGCATGTGAGGTATCAAAACCGTAATTTCGTGCATACTTCAGGTATTATCCTTGTAATTCACCCTAAAAATAATTATTAAAATTTTTTGAGTTTTATTATACTTCAATTATTAAGTTGAGATATGAAATTTATTATGAAAAAATAGTTTTTTTTTCAATGAAAAGTATATCAAGAAAAATAGTTAATACAAGAATGCATTTATTATTATATATATCATTATTATTTTCTTATATGTGTAAAGTGAATAAAACAAGGATGAGAACTATGAAACCTATTTAAAAAAATACAAAAAAAAATTAATTAAAAAAGCAATATAATTTTTTCGTATGGTTTGATGACATCCCCCTCAGATTAGAGGGGTAAAGCAAAGTCGAAGACTCGTCACGGTTTTAGAATATAATTTCACCTCAGATTAGCAATCTGTAGCATTTTGGGTTTGAAGTTCCAGGGTTAGTCGTTAGTTTGACATTAGAACTTCTAAGCCTAAACCTGTATCGTTTGATGACATCCTTCCATAAATTTTTTATTTTCTATTTTGAAATAGGTTTTTTAAAAACATAAATATACATATGTGAATTAAAATATAGAATATCTACCCGCTTTAATAAATGAAATATAAATATAAATTTCTTAATAATTATTTTTAGGGTGAATTACAAGGATAATACCTGAAGTATGCACGAAATTACGGTTTTGATACCTCACATGCACGGCACGTGACTTGACTTAACGGCCAAATAGACGACCGTTAGCGATAGGTATGGTCAGTGTAAGTTTTTGACAACAATGGGTATGTCTCGCGTAATTTTTAAAATGTAGGTATGACCAGTGTAGTTTCGAACAAACCTCAGGTATGATTTGTGTAATTTACCCTATAATTTATAAAAACATTTTCGTATGTAAGTTAGAAATTGTAGACTGAATACCCATGAACCCTAATTGACTTACATGATGAGATTGAATACAGATCGACACATACGAATATATATATATATATATATATATAATATATATATATATTATATATATAGATATATATATATATATATATATATATATATATATTTGTATATATCTATACAACAAAGTAAACACAAATGATTGAAAATGCATGGCAACGAGAAGGAGTGTTGAACGGATCTAAGTAGATACTTACCAAGAAAAGGAGATGGAGTACAACGACAGAGAAGCAGAACAGCAGCGGTGGTGGGGGAGAACAGATCGCCGGCGGTGGTGATGGAAAAACGATCTCAGGCGGTGGTTGTTTCCCGTATTAGGGTTAGGGCTATTTTTAGTAAAAAGTAAAAATGAGAAAGTGACATCAGGCAGTTGTTTTTTTCCTTATATATACCTGTTCAAAACGGCCCGTTTTATATAAAACGTGAAATTGCCACTTTTTTTTTAAATAAAAAAAAATGTCACACACTTGTATTGTATAAGATAAAAATTCAAAGTACACATATAGAAATACAATATAATTTTTATTACAAATACCAAACGCATAACTAGTCGCACAAGTCTACGTGTTGACGGCGTGTTCCCGGAGGTCGGTTGAGTTCTCGGATCCGTATGTACTCATCCATACGATGACGGTAGATTATTTGCCACTCACACGCTTCTGGTGTCCGCCAGTGTGCACAGTACATATTAACTGGCGGCATGGGGTAATCGCCTTCTAGTTTAACGCTGATGAAATGAGAGTTGCTGACTAGACAGACTGTGACGTACCGATGCGGGTAGTAGTTCCCTTCCGGATCTTGAGGGGGGGCATTCCGAAGGGGGAAAAAAGTTTCGCTACCAGTAGTCGTTAGAAAATGGACAACCGCATTAAACCTTTGCGCGATGATGAGTCCGGCGTATGGGAACATCATATACTTTTCCTGAGGTGCCCTCTGAAGTGGATTTTCCCAGTACAGTTGAGAACGCACAAAATCAAAAGTTCCTGTCATTTGATAGTCAATACGATTCTTCCACCAGTCCGAATTGGGACCCTCCAACTCTTGAAGCATTTCTTGTCGAACGTAAAAATGCTCCTTCTCTGTATATCCCAATCCCACAGCGACCGAAGCAAAACCGCAGTGGCCATTTCCAGGGACATCCGTTATGCGTGAGACGAATGGGTGGAAAATCGATGGTATCCACCTCTCGAAACGCATAACGTCGATGACGTCCACCTCTGGATTCATCAAGGGGAACCCGGGGATGTTTCCGGGGATGTCGCCTGGTCGTTGAGCGGTTGATCTACTACGATTGAAACCAGGGGACATTGTTGATTGTGACCTGACAGTGCCGGCGTAGCTATGTCTGCCTTGATTAGGTGTTCCTTGCGACCCTGTGTACGAAGGTTGTAGCCGAGAGGCATCCGCTGCCCTTTGGTTTTGTCGACTTGTGGTTGGACGGCCGCGTGTGTCTTCTTGTACTCTTGGAGCTTTCCTTGTTGATTTTGATGGGAATACCGCTGACAAAACCTTAGATACCATGCTTTTTTTCACTGCTGGTGATTTCTCTGAAAGAATTTCCTAGGTGGCCGCCCCCAACTGTTGCGCATAGTCAGTATCTTCTTGCACATCGAATGAAGGGGAAAAATCAAGCTTCCGCCAAAAAACATCAACATTCTCGATTTTTATTGTCGTCCTGTGAAAGGACAGATACAGTCATTTTATGCATACACTACAAAACAACCGAAAAACGGTAAAATTATTCTTGTTACCTTGAATCATCATTTGTTCAAGCCGACATGCGCATGGTAACCCACAACTTTTGTAAAGTTGGCAACTACAACTCTCGTTTTTTCCCCGCAGCTTCTGTATACGCTTGCTCTCCTCTTCCATAAGGTCGAGAGCGGTAAGTGACACCTTTCGATACAGATCGACAAACATTTCCCTGCCATAACAGTTCCTTACCAGCCTGTGATGATCCATTACCTTTGTGAGACTCCTGCCGAACGTGTGTCTGATCGCTACGTACTGTGCCATGACGACTTCGTCGACATAATCGACGACCCTTTCCAACGAGTTGTTTGCGTTCTCAAGGAATTTTTTAAGGTTTTGCATGTTGGCTTTCCACTCGGTTGGTCGTCCGTTGGTTGAAGTTTAAATGTTCGTCTGTCCATGCGGATACAAACATGTTTCTATACAGTCCTAACCAATTGTCATACACATAATCCCAAACACCTGAAAAGAGAAATAAAAAAAGGTATATATTATTTAAAACACTGTTATAATGATTTATTACGATGTATTTAAACTTCAATATAAAGCATGTATATAACATACGGTCTCGCTCGAGTTGGTGAAGAAAGTTCCTAAGCACACCCACGTTGTAGTCGTATAACGTCTCTGTGGTGGAATCGCATACGGTTTTCCAGTAGTGTTCGAATCTAGCCCAGTCACCCCCTTTAAAAGATTTTTTGTGATATTTTGCTATATTCTCGGTTATGTGCCACCTACATAGACACTTGCTTGCATTGGGAAATGCATCACTGACCGCGTTCATTAAAGCAAGATCCCTATCAGTAACGATTACGCGCGGTTCCATGCAACTATCCAGCATATCTCGAAGCCTATCAAGTACCCATTTGTAGTTGTCCCATCGTTCCTTCTGTACAAACGCGTGTGCAACGGATATCAACTTGCCGGTTGACGTCAGTCCAACTACTTGTACAAGAGGGAACCTATACTTGTTGGTCTTGTAAGTTGCGTCGATCAAAAGCACATGGGGGAATGCACGCCACATTTCTAACGACTTTGGATGAACAAAGAACAACATGTCCAACTCTTCTGTTTCGGGGTCCTCTCGTGGGTGGTATACGTACTCCCTCGATCGAAGTACATTCTCCAACACCTGCATAGGGGTATCACCTATTTTTTTCCCTTGCTTTATCTTGTCAGTGGTGTTGTTTATGTCTTTCCTAATGACATGAGATCCGGGAAACAATTTCCGCACGGCTGATAGTATTTTACGTGGTGCGAGACCATGTTCGTGTAACGTCCCCACCGTATTGACTTGATCCGGGGTCATCCTCCTCGCAAATGCATGGGTCTCCATAAACTGTGTCGGGTCATGATTATGTGTATCGTCTCTCACCTCCAGTCGCCATACACCGTCAAATGCTTTATATAGGCCTACCAGAAGGAACGGACAGTTTGTTTTTTGGGTACCGCTACGTCTTTTTGTGGCGTTGCTTATGTGCTTACCTCCCTGGGTGCATGCAATCTCCACCCTTATGACCCTGTCACTCCGACCTCTAGATGAACGTCGTGTCACGAGAACGTACCCGTTTGCTAAACCTACTTGGGTGGCCCAACTAACCAACTCCTCCTGAGTCTCAAAACCCTGGTTGGTGTGATACAAGCCTTCAGACGCCCGTCCGGGGGCTTCACTCTGTGTGTTGTCCGGATTATAGGAAGATGGACCCTCAGGTGTTTGAAAATCAGCATCATTATCACCCGACCCGTGTATATGCTCTGGCGGGGTGTCAGGTACTCCCTCAGACTCACAGTCCGGTTCTGAAGTAGATTTCCGATGTTGCCTAGCATAATATTCCGGGGGTGTTTCTGGGACTCCTTCATCCGAATAACTTTCTGCTGGTTGGTGTATGTTGCGGTCGACAATAGGTCCCTGTGTAAAACGCACCGTTATACTAAAAACGTAGCATGTTCGTAGCTAATTAGTATAACTATCGAATGATATGGTATAATATTTCAAACATAACTTAAATGGTCTGCTTAATTTTGTATGTTATTATGTACAACTCCCTGATATAAACTTTTTGGTTTCTGCATTTACAGTTACGTTAATATTTGTTGCCAATATTTTGGACAAATCTGTAAAGTTTAATACGCCACGTTTTATGTAATACGTGGCCAACATTACTTTCTTCGAAGACGTATATGAATATCTAGAAATACGTACAAAGTAACTTGCCTGGTTAATATTAGGCGGCCATGGGTCCTCCTCTCCAAATAAATGGTCGTACAACCACGACATGTATATGGTGAAGTGTAAGAAATTATGTTTTTTTAATTGGTGTACCAACCTATAGAAAGAAACATTTTGGAGTGTCTTTGGAAGGGCATGACCCTATCAGACTACCTGGTCATCAGATATATATGTACACTTGGTATACTAAATCACGTTTTATATAAGACTTAGCGTTTTGGGTTTTATTCAATGATTGGGACATAGATTATGTCAGTCCCACGGGATTGTGGACTCGATTCATTGACGCCATGTGTATAAGTTCCTTCTGTACATGCACATTTGTTATAACATTATGACTTATACCACTTCACGAATCGTAGATACAAAAACTTTATATTTAGCTATTTAAAACTACCCACCTTTCGTGTACAAACATCAAGTTGAATGAATACAATAAAAGTAATAAAAATAAAAAATAATAATAGGTGAAGTTCAAATTCTTCGCCACAGTACTTCTTCCACGCACACTTTTGTTACATTAACGTCCGCAACTATGAATTGAACTCAAAAACGTAATGATGTTGAGTCACGCTATATGAATATATTTTTATGTTTGTTTCGATTACGATTAAACTGTACAAGCGTTCAAAGTGATGTGTGTCACGATATCTGAACACTGTTAGGGTACCAAGAGACTCGAACCCCCACGTATTCAGATAGCGTGACACAACATCAGTTTTAGGGAATACAGTGACTATCATAGCGTCTGAAAGTGTGGTATGGTGTCATTGTTCGAAAGAAGAATACAGTGGGTATTTATATTAAAAAAAAAGTTTCCATTTTCCATTAAACGGAGAGTATTGTACCCCCAAACAGGCATGGGACGTTTACTGTAGCTCTGTGACTTTCACTGTAGACTGTCACATTTCACCTACTTTAATGGCAGGAGAACAAAACGGTGCGTCTAAGACAAAAAGTTAAACGTAAAAGTGTCCGATGGATAGAAAACGTTATAAAATATACCCTGTCTTTTTTAAATAAAGTTGTATCTTTTTATATATTTTTATTATACACTCTCCGTTTTAACTAAAACGGATGCTACAGGTGAGCCAACCACTTTTAGACTAACTTAAGCCATTGACCCGTACTGTAGCCTGCGGCAGTCACTGTAGACTGTCACATTTCAGCTACTTTAATGGCAGGAGAACAAAACGGTGCGTCTAAGACAAAAAGTTAAACGTAAAAGTGTCCGATGGATAGAAAACGTTATAAAATGTACCATGTGTTTTATTCACACTTCGATAATTGTTTTAAATTTTTATTATACATTATCCGTTTTACCTAAAATGCATACCACATTGGGGCTATAATAATTGCCACCCACTTTTTTACTAGAGTAACCCTTTGACCCCTACATATTTTTTTTGCAACAAACAAACCCGGTATCTCTAATTTTAATAAAACACACAGTATGTCTGACTCATCCTCCTCTGGCCCTTCATCACCACCTATGATAACATTTCATGCATTGAAAGCACAATGTAAAGAAGACATGGAAGACGGGTATGAACTTTATCACAAAGTCAGTGATTGTAAAATTATGCTTGAACAAAAGAAGCTTGTGTACGACAAAAAAATCAAACAAATTAACAAAAGAGGTATGAAAATCATCCCGGGTGAAGAAATGCATGTAAAATAAAAAATTGTTCTCGACACCATTTATTTTTCGCAATTAGCTTTTGCATAACCACCTTGAGTTCCTCTTGAAACGTTGAGTGGTCTAGGATATCGGCCATCATACAGTCCTTCACTTGGCTGACAGTCAACGGTGCTTTTGGGATAGTGAATTTTGATGAAGAAGCCATTTCCACGATAAAAAAGTTTGTTATTTGGGTAAGGAATGTTTGATGAAGAAGACAATATATATAGGTAAGTTAAATGGGGTATTTCTAATTTATTTACGGTACTAGTCCCTAAAACATTCAAATAGCAAGTAAGTTAAAAAATATTATAGCTTTAGCCCCTAAGCGGGTAACATTGAATTAGTTTATTGTAATCTATATTATTTGTACCAACAATTGAATTTCTTTGTATATGGTTAATCTACTACATTTTTTTTAAAACGGACAAAAAACGCACCGTTTTATATAAAACGGTGTGTGTTGTTGAGGAATAATCTGAAAGTGGCCGACAAGATGCAGATGTTGAGATAGCACCACGACAAATAACTATGTAAATATTTGAAAACCATGTTCCCCGTTTTACATAAAACGGTTATACGCATTATCCCTATAAATAGATAGTTTATTTACTTGACGACCAATCACACAAATGTACATTACCATATTCATCTGCATTATCCCCACAAAGTGAATTTTTCCCTTATATCTCACAAAGTCGTGGTGCCATTTTGAAGATATAGATGGTACTAATAAAAGAACTTCCATAATACATTCAGACAGCGTGACTCAACATCATTCTCTTCAAAAGTGCATTTGCCAGCCGGATGCCTACATCCGGTAGAGGCAGAAAACTAGGAAGAGGCCCCTAAATTGGGTCAAGTTCCAAACTTTGAAGAGAGTACCCGGCCAAACTTTCATGGAAAGCCACATGAACGTGCCATATCCACTTGTTTGGCCGGGAAAAACTCCCTTTGGAAGTTCAAGGGAGGACATGGAGGCTATCCTTTAATTAATGAAAAATTTATTTGTGTAATTTGATGTACAAAATTCTATTTCTGTACCAACTTTAATTTCAGATTGTATTCATGTGTTTATTCAATATAGTATTAAACTTTACACGTGTTAGGTCCAGATTTACTGGACTCGCTCCAGACTTGACGACTGGAGCGACACTGAAGATTTGTCCAGAAATAATGGAAGACCAGTGAGTAAAATACTTGTATAGGAAATCTGGAATCCTCCAGATTAGCTCACTGGACTTCACCCCAGTCCAGATCTATTCTACTGAAGACATTCTCACTGAAGTCAAAGACTGAAGTTAGAATAAAGAAGACTGACAAATGGCGGAGTCCACTGGAAGTCTTACCAGATCTACGATTGGAGCTTTGTCAGTGTTCTAGACCTTACAAGTCTGAACACTGATTACGAGGAATTGACTTTTTGCCTTTACACACTTTTCAAAGAACATTCCACTTGTCTTTACAAAAGTGCTTACGTGTGTAAATGTGGTTGGTTAAAAGAATAAAGTCATATTGATGTGACTTTATCCTTGTACTTTAACCAATGCATTTAATGACCTTGTCGGTTCATTAAATGCATGCAACCATATTTGTACGGCACAAATTCACTGGTTAATTTGTTTGCCTATAAATACAAAGTCATTTCCTTGTTAAAATTACTTTTAGCATTAAAGGTGAATTTGTCTAAATACTCTCGATCGTAACAGGGATATTTCACAACTTTAAGTATCTCGATCTAAAGAGTTTATTTGGCAAATATAGATCATTTGTAATTCATAGGTTGTTAGGATACTTACATATTTGTATTATCTTGATTCCGCACAACCTTGTATTTTATTTAACATCATAAATAAAATACACTTGAAAAATTGCATTGTATTCCACCTTTACTTTAAGTCCTGTATTACTTTGTTTATATACTTGCATTTATATTCAAGTAATACTAGTCCAATCTAGTGCTTATTAGACTTGTTGTATTTTACACTTTAGGTTAAACCATCAAGCTAGGGACTTTACAAAGAAGAGGTCGGGAAAAGAGGGAGGAACACTGGTCTGAAGAGGAGAGGAGATTGGTAAATCTAGATACCCTTCTCAAAAACATGATCTTCGGGGCTGTTCCAGAAACCCTAATTCCCACACTAGTTCTTTTTCCCAGTGCTAAAACCATGTGGGATGAACTAGTGAACCAGTATGAAGGAGGAGATGACACCATTGTCACCAGAAAGGTCTCCTTAAACAAGAAGTATGAGTCATTTTTTGCTCAGCCCAATGAGTCTCTCACTGGTACTTACACCAGATTTATGAGCATCATTAACCAGTTGAGAGGACTGGGGGTTGAGAAAGACAAGGATATACTTCTGGAGAAATTTTGTGATATTTTACCCACCAAATGGTCTCACATGATCCTGGTCTTAAGACAAGGTAAAACTCTGCACACTCACACTCTTTCAACTTATATGGAGCTTTCAGATACACTGAAGAAAATCAAGCTCAGAGAGTTGTGGCAGAACAAGATGCCTATAACCATGCCTCCAGTAGTTCCAGTGTGGTTAGTCATACTGAACCACAAAGTACAGCACTAATATCTTCTGAGAATGTATTTTCTATGAAGAAGATGGTGTCTGAATTCATGGAATCTGGAGAATCTAGTCTTATCTCTCCAGACTGTGATGAATCTGAAAATGATGACCTGGTTGCAATGATTGCTAAAATGTTTAACCGTTTCAAAGCAAGAGCAAATAGGCCATCTGGACAATTTGCATCCAGTTCTTCTACTGATAAAACCAATCTGACATGCTTTAAGTGTGGCAGAAAAGGTCATTTCATGAAAGATTGCAAGTCCAGTCAGTTTGTATCCCAGCCTGGTCCATTTACTTCTAATAAAAAGCCTGATGATAGCTATAAATCTAAATATAAAAAGCTTAAGGCTCAAATTGCTCTCATGGCACAACAAATGGAAAATAATAAGTGCATGATTGCAACAACTGAAGAGAAATGGGTTCCTTCTGATGATTCATCTGCTGATGAAGAAGAAGAAGAAAGAGATTGCTGTTACATGGCTCTGGCAGACGAGGAGCATCTGGTGAAGGAAGATGTCACATCTGGAAGATGGGTGGACATTGTTATCAAAAAGGTCAGTGATTATGATGTTGAAACTGACACTGAACTTAAATTGGACATTGCTGAAGCTCTTAATTCTGATTTAATCTTTGTTGAAACTGTTAGATCTGACTGTGTAAATGGTCTAGAAACAGATTTTTCTGAAATTACTGTTTTAAAATCAAAATTAAAGGAACTTCAAGATATTGAACTGGCATTTCAAGCCCAAGTTCTGGTAACTGAACAACTGAATTCAAGAAAAACAAGATCTTGAAATCATTTTAGAAAAAGAAAAACTGGTTATTAAATCATGGCTTGAAACCAGAAAGCCATATGATGCTGGAGTAAATCAATTTCCCACTCAAAAACGTGCTTATTTAGATGGAAATACTCATGTGCATCATTAATACCAGTAATTGATCGGTTACCAGAGGGATTCAGGCCCATTACCATTTATGATGAGCCTGTAACTCCTAAGGCCAATATTTTCCCAGTTCAATCCCTAGAGGTTAAGACTGGAGCATTCCAGATGACTGCTCCAGTTAAAAAGGTCAATCGGAATAAACCTTTGCCTCAGACTGCTTCTAATGAACCCAGGTTCAAAAGAAGAAGACCAGTTCCCTTCCTAAGCCTCGAGTCCAGTCAACTGGAAAGGCTCAGGTGTCATCTGATGAAAATATTTTGTTAAGGTTAGAGAGCCAGTTTCAATTACTGACTCGTCAATTTCAAAGTTTTAATGCAAGATTAAACTACTTTGAGGGTACTTCATCTGGCCCTAGACAAAATACCAAACCTTTTTCAAAGAAAGATAAATATATTTCTCCAGTTGAGAAAAAGAAAAAGGTTTCAAAACTATCAACCCAGTGGTCTTTTCAACTAAGACTACTGTTGAAGAAAGTGAACTTAACCAGATACCTCCAGGGACCTATAAGGGAGGGTCCAGTGAACCCATCAGTCGATGGGTTCCCAAATCTAACTGATATATCTGGTGGATGTGCAGGGCGATCGAAAGAAACATACGTGGTATCTTGACAGTGCAGCTGGCAGGACAATGACCGGACGTAAGACCCTACTGGAGGAGTTCATAATTTCTGATGGACCCTCCATTACTTTTGGAAATGATGGTTGTGGAAAAACTGAGGGGTATGGTGTTCTGAACAATGGACAAGTCAAATTCAGACGAGTTGCATATGTGAATGGTTTGAAATATAACCTGATCAGTGTAGTCAACTGTGTGATGATGGCTATCAAGTTCTATTCAATATTGTTCATGGCATTGTATTCAACAAGGACTGGAAGGTAGTATTGATTGCTCCCAGAAGAGGAAATGTGTACGTGATGGATATGGAAAGCTCTCCTTCAGAGCAGTGTTTCTATACTCAAGCTGATGAAGACACAAACTGGTTATGGCACAAAAGGTTATCCCATTTAAATTTCAAAAATATTAATAAGTTGTCTAGAAAACAACTGGCAGATGGGATACCTTCAGTTTCCTTCAAAAAGGAAAGGCCATGTCCAGGATGTGAGATGGGTAAGCAGAAACGTACCAGTTTCAAGACCAGACAGAATTTCAGCATATCTGAACCACTTCATATGCTTCATATGGACCTCTTCGGTCCAGTGAATGTTCAGACTCGTGCTGGTAAAAGATACCCTGGTGATCGTAGATGAATTCTCCAGATATTGTTGGGTGATCTTTCTCAGGTCTAAAAGTGAAGCTGCTGCTGAAATCATCAGTCTTATCAAGCAAATTGAGCTCAAGTACAAGCGAAAAGTGTGTCAGTTAAGAAGTGACAATGGAACAGAATTCCAGAATGCAACTCTGGAGTCATTCTGTACTGACACTGGCATCTCCCAGAATTTCTCATCAGCCCGCTCTCTAGAACAGAATGGAGTGGTGGAAAGGAAGAATCAAACGCTGATAGAAGCTGCCAGGAGTATGCTTGCTGAATCTGGTCTGTCTACCAGTTTCTGGGCTGAAGCAATTGCTACTGCTTGTCACACCTAGAACCGGTCTGTGTACATCAAAAGACACAAAAAGACAGCCTATGAAGTCTTAAGAAATAGAAAACCAAATATTGGTTATTTTCACGTTTTTGGATGTCCAATTTACATCCTGAACGACTCCAGTCAGTTAGGCAAATTTGATGCCAAAGCTGATGAAGGGTATTTCTTAGGCTATTCAGCCATTCGCAAGGCCTTCAGAGTCTATAACAAGAGACTGGAGAAGGTCCATGAGTCAATACATGTCACATTTGATGAATCAAATGCCGCAATCAATAAAAATCCAACCCTTGATACTCCCCCAGTAACTCCAATTGTCTTCTGTGAATCTGATCCTATCAACTACAATAAAGATTCAGAAGACACAGTTTCCAGTCATCCTGATCTGGAACCTGTTCAGACTAAGAAACCCTCCAGTAGTACTCCATTCTATCCTTCAATTATTTTCAAGCTACCCTCTGAAATTATTAT
>CM067174.1:53775189-53814913 GCA_034093135.1 Erigeron breviscapus | reverse complement strand
TGACTGAGCAGTTTGCAGTTCCTCACACTTGTCACCCCACACCTTCCTGACCCCATCAACATAAATATTATTCTCCGACAGTCGCTTCTCGGAGTCATCAAGTTTTTTTGGCCAAATCACAAATACCCTCTGCCTCCTTCAACTTCTCTTGATAACGTTTGTTGGAGCATCGAAGGGCAACAAAAGGAATGGATTTCTCCACGTCATAAGACAAACGGCGGATCTCATCACCGGCATATTGAACGTCGCTCTTTAGGCGAGCCTCCCTACGCTTCACTTCAACGATTTCCTGGCGGAGACGGGCCCATTCAGTCCTCAATTCACGATAAGACGCCTTATCAGCTTCTGAGTCAGAATCGGAATCAGTAAAAACAACTGGGTGTCTCTTTCAGCAGACCTCTTCCGACGACCTTGAAAATATGTCGGTGCCGGAGTTCCACCGGAAGATACACCGGCAAAGGAAGATGAAGGTTGATTGCCACCAACAGTTCTCCTCATTTTAGCACGCGCCATCAGATATTAAGATATATTAGAGCGGAATTACAAAGTTTTTCTGAACAGATTGATCGAAACAAAGAAAGTGATAAATCTTGAAAAGTGAAAAAAGCATGGCTTTAATAGGGCTCACCTACTACTTCGGTTTCCGCGCAGGAAGACGAAATGAATCCACTATCTTTAGGCTTATTCAAGATCAGAGAAAAGGCCCCTCCGCTAAAAGTCAAACTTTTAGCAAAGCTTGCGAAGGACGAAATTGTATGAAGACCGGAGCGTTAGAAGATGAAGAAGTAGAGTCTAAAATCACAGCCTTGGAAGCCTCTAATATTAGACTGGGTGGCTTGACGATGTACCCCTCCGGATAACTAATACGAAGCTCCCTCACGAAGGACATAAGCACGAAGGTGCTTAACCACGGACGAAAGACAAAAGGAGTAATATATAAATCCTTTCCAAATAACAAATGCAAAAGGAAACAAGATCGGATAAAGATGGTAAGTAGAGTTTGACATCAAAGAAGGAATAGGGAAAACCCTAACCTTCTTCCAAGGAAACTCCTCCTATAAAAGGAGGAGAACTCCTTCACATTCAATTATCATATAGATTCGGAACAAACACCGAATAAACCCCTACGATCATTAAACAAAACCCTAAGTCAAATACCATTCGACAACCACTCACATACACCTTTGTTGGCGTAAAGGAACATTGTTCCTACCTTCGGGGAATCGCCAATAAATCCTTAAGGACTCTTAGGAGTCCCTTACACTATTTTCTCTCTATTTACCCACTACCTCATTCACTAGGCTTACGCGAATCAGTGCACAATCACAAACAAATAGTCTTGCAATAGTAACCTAATAACAATAATAAAAGTACTGGACAATAAAAGAGAGAGATCAAACTAAAGAGGTGAAGAACTGTTGATGCCGGATTACTGCTGGTCACTTTAGCCGTTGTAACTTACGCATGCGCCACCAACGAACACACTCCTCGTGATTGATGAACCTTCCAAATTATTGAGTGCGGCTGCGTTGAATTGTTGTTGAGAATTGATGCTTGATCTTCCGGATGATATGAAGGTATTACTATGGTTTAGATCTGATGAGAATGGTTGATGGTTATGATGGTGATGATGTTAAGGATTGATGGTTGATTATATGTGTGATATGGAGGTGTAGGAAGGTTTAGATCTCGTGAAAATACCCTAAAAACAGCCACCAAGTCGTCTGGAGGAAGTGAGCTACGGCCCTAGGGTTTTAGAGGGGTATTTATAGGTTTTCGGATAAACCCTAGCTGAACCGACCTTGGGAGCGGCGCTGGCAGAAGTCCCAGCGGCGCTCAAGGTATCCCAGCGGCGCTGGTAAAGTCCCATAGGCGCTGGTGGACTCCCAGCGGCTGGTGAGTCCCAGCGGAGCTGGTGAGCTTCAGGATCACTTCCAGCTGCTCTAGAGTGAAAGGAGCGGCTCTGGAGGCTTCAGGTTCAACATGAAAGTTGTAGATCTTTCTCTCGCCTTTCCGTGGATAGCTTACTCGTCAGAAACGGAGTCCGTATGAAGAAGTTATGCCCAAAATACTAACACATGGTCGTATGCTTCATGTTGGCCTCAAATTCTTCATGTTCCGCTTGCTAGTCTTCGTCCAAAAGCTTGTGGCTTCATGTTAAGTTGAGTAGAGACGTTTGCCTTCACTTGCATGCCTTGTGAACCTATCATAACATGTCATCCAATTAAGTACCAAAAGTTCACATTTCTAAACTCATTTAAGCATCAAAACACGGCCTAATGATATGGGAAATAATCACAAAATGGACGCTCATCAGTGATGTATAGGATGTGAAATTCTGTTGAATTTTAACCAACTGCAGAAATCTGGGAAAGTGCCTTCCGAGAATTGCTTCCCGTTATCGGAGATGATTATGTGTGGTACCCCGAACCGACATATGATATGTTCGAAGACAAATTTTTCTATATTTTTCCCTGTTATTTCTGTCAGCGGCTTTGCTTCTACCCATTTGGTGAAGTAGTCAATTGCAACAACCAAGAATTTGTGCCCCGATGCTGCTAATGGCAGTGGTCCGACTATATCAATCCCCCATTGTGCAAATGGCCATGCGGAGATGACGGAGGTCATATCTTGCTTCGGCATTCTACTAACATTTGCGTGTAGTTGGCAATTTACACATACCTGTAGTATTGCCGATGCGTCCTGATGCATGGTTGGCCAATAGTAGCCGAGCCTTAGTATTTTTGCTACTATTGACCTTGGGCCGGCGTGATGCCCGCAGACTCCTCCGTGCGTGTCTGTGATTATCAGGCTAGCCTCATTTGGCCCTACACATCTTAGCCATGGGGTTAGAAAGGCCTTTTTATATAATATTCCATCCATGATCTTGAACTGTGGTGCTTTAATTCTTATTTTCCTGGCTTCGTTTTTATCCTCCGGAAGGAGTCCACTTATCAAGTATTCTCTTATAGGCTTCATCCAATTATTGGGGTCTTCGCAATTGCGGTTAACACCTCTTTTATTGATACTTCTTCATTTGCTCAAAGGCCTCGTCAGCTTCGACTGTCCATTTAAAGGTCTTTTTGTCGATACACCCTTTGAGTGTTTTGAAGAATGGGAGTTTTCCGCTCCTCTAGATAGGAACCTGCTCAGCTGCCAACTTCCGTTCAGGCTTTGGACTTCCTTTATGGAAGTTGGTGGGAGCAATTGCGAAAGCTTGTTTATTTTCGACGGATTAGCTTGTATCCCTTTCTTCGTTATGTAATCCCAGGAATTTTCCTTCTTCTACCCCAAATGAGCACTTCTTTGGGTTGAGCTTCATGTTGATGCTCCTTAAGGTGTTGAAGGTTTCCTGTATGTCTGTCAGCAATTCTTCTTCGCTTTTGTTTGATGACCATATCGTCGACATAGGCTTCCAAATTTCTGCCTAACTGATGCTGGAAGACTTTATCGACCAATCTCTGGTAGGTGGCTCCTGCGTTTTTTAGGCCGAACGGCATTTTCGTGTAGCAAAATATTCCTTTGCTGGTGTAAAATGATGTGTTCCCATCATCGCCCTTGGCCATCTGTATTTGGTGGTATCCTTTATATGTGTCTAAAAAGCATTTTAGTCTGAAGTCTGCCACGGATTCGACCTTCCAGTCAATCTCAGGCAGGGGGTAGCAATCTTTCGGCGTAGCTTTGTTTATGTTTGTAAAGTCTACACACATTCGCCACCCCCATCACTTTTCTTTACCATGACCGGGTTGGCTACCCATGTAGGATACACCGACTCCTTTATTATCCCTGCCTTTAGGAGTTCTTCTACTTCTTTCAATGCGGCTTGATCTCTTTCTACTGCTAGGGATCTTTTCTTCTGGTGAACTGGAGTCAGGTGTCTATGTTCATTTAGTCTGTGCTCCGTTATGAATTCTTTGCCCCGTACTGATATTTTCCGGGAGACTCCTGTCATGTCGGAATATTCCCATGCGAAGACATCCATGTTATCTTCCAATAACTTCGGAGCTTTTTGAATTCTGTTGGCAGTTGCTTTCCTATTGAGATTAGCTGCTCCGGGAATGCTGGGTTTATCGCGATTCCTTCTTCCTTGCCCTGATCTGCTACTGCTGGGATCGTGACTTTCGTCTCTTCCCTGGCCCTTTTTACACCATGGACGTGTCTCCCAGCATCGCGGCGGGAATTCACCACGAGTGGATTGTTGACGCGACAATTCCTAGCTTTCCTCATGAGGTCTGCCTAATAACATGTTATAGGGGGGGCGACCTTACTATGGCAAAGTCAAGATCCTCCGTCCTGACGGTGGGGGACTGGCCGATCTGAATGGATAGATTGATTTCCCCGACCGGTCAGGTCCGCTCCCCTGCGAACCCTATCAAGGGTGTTTTAGCAGAGGTCATCAGGCTCCGCACTTGATCAGGGAACTGCAAAAAACAATGTTCGTAAAGAACATCACATTCGCTACCTCCGTCTATGTATACCCTGTGGACTAGGATATCACAGACGGTGACCTGTATCACCAGCGGGTCTTCTGAAAACATGTCGGCTTCTTTGGAATCAAAGACTATGTCCTCGATAATGGCGTTACCTCCCATGCCCTTTCCTATTGGTTCCTATTTAGGAAAGATCGGGCGGCTGTAACTGCCACCACGAAACTTCCCTTACTACAGGAGTGGGTGGCCATCGTTTTTTTTTGATGCTATGGGTCGGTTGCTTGATTGGTCCCACGGATGGCGCCAATTTGTTTGATCAAATAATCGCACTATGGCCCCGACCTAGGGTTTGAGGGTGTTTGTGTTATGGGGAGGCGATTCCCTTACGGTAAAAGGGTCCGAGAGGCCGCTTTACGCCTGATTGTGTTAGGGTTTTTCCCTCAAGAGGTGAATGATCCTCTTGGACGTGAATTCATCCCTATATATAGGGGTTAGGAAAACTTGAAGAGGAGGAAAAGGAGTTAAAGTAAATCTTTTCCACTTTGAGAATATCTTCTATCTTTTAAGAAGATTTGTGATGATCTCGTGTCCGAGATATGCGGACCCTAATATATACTTTCCATACGGTATACACATTCCTCCGGTATTTCTGTTTATGGAGGCGGTGCTTCGTATAGATGTCTCAATTTTACCCGTAGGTACCTGATACGGAGGTAGAGCTCCGGGTAGGGTACATGGCAATACCCAGTACCTTGGCATCTCCGTATACAAGTCAAGGAAAATTCCGGACCACCAGAAGACAATCAATGAAAGCTAAGCAGTTTGGGACCTTACTATGTCAAGGCCTTCTGCCGATTATTTTTTCGAAAATAAAAACGCTTTCAAAAGATTAGTCCAAATACGAAATGCGCGCAAAATATACATGTATAAAAAGACTTTATGAGAAGCTCAGGGGACGCCCGATAACACTTCCATAGAGCAATTACGTCATAAGACGACTGACATAAGACAACAACGTCATAAGGCGACTGTCATAAGACAATATATGAACCTCAACCAAACTGTGGATAATTCTTAACTAAGAAAGAAGCCCGGTTTAAATCACGGACAGAGCCTTTGCGACAAAAAGATCAAAAAGGCAAGTCTGGTGAAAAATTTTAGCCTAATGGAATAAGTCTTGAAAAGGCAAAAGCCAGTAGATAGCCTGATCAGCATCTTGAAAAGGCACACGCCATTAGATAATCCAAATAAAGGCTAAATTCATAAAAAAAAAGAGATAAGAAGAGACTGCTATCACAGGAGAACGATCCAAGCAAGCAACAAATAAAGCAGCAAATATATCCGGTAAATAGAGACAGAAATCAGATAAATTGTCCAAGAAATAAAAGCAGTTCACGCATTGGGAATCTGTAACAGCTGAGAAGGGGAGGCATCAGGATCTGCGGAAAGGGCACACAAGTACTGGGAGTGGATATCCTCCAGGTCACTCATTGCTTTGTTTAGAGGACTTACGGTATCCCTCACAAGCTCGAAACCACCAAGAGCAATGCGACCCTCTGCAGCAAGAACACGGATGAGCTCCGACTCGGCGTCCATCCTATTCGCATTACACAAACTGGATATCCTCGCACCAACCTCAGGGCCATTCAAGAAAGATTTGCAGACATACGAGATCACCTCAGTAACAAGCCGCCTATACTTTCCTCTCAGATCCACAAGGGCCGAACGGTCATATCCAACATAACATCCTTGGCGGATAAATCCTCCTTCAGCAAACTAATCTCCTCCCCCTTCGAACGAACGCTTCCGCGAACAGCCTCAAGCTCTGCAGTCAACGCAGTCAATCTCACTTCCAGATCAGACACCTTAAACTCCAAAGATAGCTTCTCTGCCTTCAGCTTCTTAATTTGCTCAGTCGATGGACCTGCATCATCCGAAAGCTCCCGCAACCTTGAGTCCAGCACATTACCAATTATGGAAGCACAAAAGGAGGACTGATTGAACAATTCAGAAAGCTTTGCCGAATCCAGGGCCAGTAACTTCGCATTCCACTCAGGGGGAGCAACAGACCCAATGCTATGATGACAAGATCGCCCGTCAGGAGCCTGGAATAAAGGATTGAACCCTGCAAAAAGCAAAAAACATAAGTATACGTTACATAAACAAAGTCAGATGACAGGGTGACATCTTCAAGGAGAATAAGACCACATACCAGAATTCTCCCCTGTTTCGTCAGACCTTTTAGTCTTCTTTCTGGAAGAAGAAACATTGGATCTTTTTGCAGAAGTCTTCTTCCTACTCCTAAGACGACCAGCAACAGTACCTTGGTCGTCCCCAGGCTGATCACAATTTTCCCCGCTGGTAGGGTAGTCTGAAACTTCAATAACGGGAGGACCAACCGAGCCAGCTTCATGAGAAATGGCCTCACCCGCTTGGCATATGGCCTCCAACCCCGCACGGTCGTTGGCTTCAGGGTCAACACCCCCGGCAGAAGTCTCTGACCCTGAAGCAGAAGGAGCAGCCTTCATAACAAGCTTGGCAAGGAATGGCTGCCTATTGATCATTTGTTTAAACCCCATCCTATAGGAAATACAAAATGCAGGCGTAAACAAACACGCAACAACCCTAGACGGAGTCATAATGTGTGAAGGCCACCAAAAAGATTCCTTTCCCTCAACGATTAAGAAAGGAGAAGCTTCAGGAGCAATATGGTAAGTTATTGATAAATCCGTTCATATTAATGTTCCTTTGGTTGATCTCATTTCAGGTATGCCGAATTATGCAAAGTTCATCAAGGAGCTCGTGACGGATAAGAAGAAGCTAGAGGAAGCCAAGGCTACTTTCCTCAATGCAGAGTGTTCAGCAGTAGTGAAGAATCAGCTTCCTCCTAAGCTTGAAGACCCAGGGAGTTTTCTAGTTAAATGTTCTTTTGATAAGTCTTTTAGTTGTGATGCATTAGCCGATCTAGGGGATAGCATCAATTTAGTGCCTTATTCTGTTTATCGTAAGTTATCTTTAGAGGCATTGAAACCAACTCAGATGAGCATTAGGCTCGCCGACCATTCATTTCAATATCCCATGGGATTGCTGAAAATATGTGTGTTAAAGTAGGTCATATAGTTTTTCCGGCCGATTTTGTGATCTTGAAAATGGAAGAGGACACCAAGGTGCCTCTAATTTTAGGCCGACCATTCTTGTACACGGCCGATGCTATCATCCGTGTTAAGGATAAGATCATTTCGTTAGGAATAGGAGATGATAGAGTTCTTTTGCCATTGATAAAGCATTAAAACACCCTTACTCGTATGATGATTCTTGTTTCAGGATTGATGTGATTGAGGATGCTTTAGAGATGGAAATTCTGGAAATTTTAGGCATGGAGATGGATGAAGCTCTAGTGGCAAGTAGTGAAGAAGTTCATGAAATGGAAGAGAAGAGGTGGTG
Organism: Erigeron breviscapus; assembly: GCA_034093135.1. NCBI lineage: Eukaryota > Viridiplantae > Streptophyta > Magnoliopsida > Asterales > Asteraceae > Erigeron > Erigeron breviscapus. Next base: position 53,807,039 of record CM067174.1, on the reverse strand, counting down.
AAAGAGATTATGGCATTGAGCATGGATGATACACCACCGGAAGATGAGACTTTTGAGGAGATCGATAGGGATGGCTTGAAGATGGAGACCTCGGTGGAAAATCCACCAACTGATTTGGAGCTTAAGCCACTTCCCGCGCACTTGGAATATGCATTCCTCGAAGGTAAGTGTTTTCTTCCTATTGTTTTTTTTTCTTTTTTTTTTTATTTTTTTTTTTTTTTTTTTTTTTTTTTTTTTTTTTTTTTTTTTTTTTTTTCAGTCATCACTTTCGGATGATGAAAAATTTAGGTTAATGAATGTCCTTAGGTCTCATAAAAAGGCCTTTGCTTGGCGTACAACTGACATACCCGGAATAAGCCCCGAATTTTGCAAGCATAAAATCAATTTAAATGAAAATTTTAAACCGGTTGTTCAAAGACAAAGGAGGCTTAATCCGAATATGAAAGATGTAGTCAAGAAAGAGATAATTAAGCTTTTAGATGCAGGAATAATTTACCCTATCTCTGACAGTCCATGGGTTAGTCTGGTACATTGTGTACCAAAGAAAGGGGGGATGACAGTAGTGACCAATGACCGAAATGAATTTGTTCCAACTAGGACGGTTACCGGGTGGAGAGTTTGTATTGACTATAGGAAGTTAAATGATGCAACCCGTAAGGACCATTTCCCTTTACCTTTCATTGACCAAATGCTCGAACGGTTAGCCGGTAATGAGTATTTTTGCTTTCTTGACGGTTTCTCCGGGTACTTTCAAATACCCATTGACGCCAATGATCAAGAAAAGACCACTTTTACATGTCCTTTTGGTACCTATGCCTATAGTAGAATGCCTTTTGGATTATGTAATGCACCCGCCACCTTTCAAAGGTGTATGATAGCCATCTTTCAAGACATGTTAGAGACTTCCATGGAGGTTTTTATGGACGATTTTTCTGTTTTTGGTAATTCTTTTGATGCATGTCTAACTAATTTGGATAAGATGTTAGAAAGATGCGAGCGGGCTCACCTAGTGCTTAATTGGGAGAAATGTCACTTTATGGTTAGAGAAGGAATTGTTTTAGGACATAAAGTGTCTAGTTTAGGCATAGAGGTAGATAGAGCTAAGATAGATGTCATTGCTAAGTTACCTCCTCCCACCAATGTTAAGGCCGTTAGAAGTTTTCTTGGACATGCCGGGTTCTACCGTAGGTTTATTAAGGACTTTTCTAAGATTACTAGACCCATGACCCGTTTGCTTGAGAAAGATGTGCCGTTCGAGTTCAACTCGGATTGTCTTAAGGCATTTGAACTTCTCAAAGACCGTTTGACTCACTCACCCATTATGGTTTCACCCGATTGGTCTCAACCTTTTGAATTAATGTGTGATGCTAGTGATTATGCCGTAGGGGCTGTTTTAGGACAAAGAGAAGGTAACCATTTCCGACCTATTTACTTTGCTAGTAGGACTCTTAATAGTGCTCAACAGAACTATACCACCACCGAGAAAGAGTTACTAGCGGTTGTTTTTGCTTTTGATAAGTTTAGGTCTATTTGTTTTAAGTAAGACCATAGTTTTCACCGACCATTCAGCCCTTAAGTACTTGTTCTCGAAACAAGATGCTAAACCCGCTTCATTCCGTTGGATTTTGCTTTGCAAGAGTTTGACATTGAGATAAAGGATAAGAAAGGGGCTGAAAATTTAGCGGTCGACCATTTAAGTAGACTTGAAGATCCTCACCGTGAGGAACTTCGGGAAGGAGATATAGATGATGCCTTCCCAGATGAGTATTTAATGAGTATTAATGATGATAATCTTCCATGGTATGCAGATTTTGCTAATTATCTTGTTGCAGGTTCCTAAGGGATGGACACATCAACAAAAGAAGAAATTCTTTTCTGATGTGAAGAACTATTTTTGGGATGACCCGTTTTTGTTTAGAATGTGTGCAGATGGAATGATTAGGAGATGTGTTTCCGGAGCTGAATGTTGATGCATGTTGATGTGACAACAGCAACTTAGATTTAATTAGTCTTTTAGATTAAGACATTATGTTACTTTATGTCTTATTTATATATGTGTAATTGATAGATTATGGACTTCATGTTTTAGTAATGATCGATTACATGTTTTGGTGTTATATATATGTTTATATATGATGTTTGTTATGTGTGTTATACAAGTACAAACATAATATATGTTAGGTTCCTTGTACATGAAATACTTGGAAAATAACTAGGCATAGATGCTGATGGAATTAGTACTAACGAAGATAATCTTCGTTAGGAACTAACGAAGATAATCTTCGTTTGATGGGCTGGACTGCTAAGTTCGTAAGAACAAAGCCCAGCAGGCCCAATATCGATTAGAAACATATATATATGAATGGAAACCCTAAATTGAGGTAATCCGTTCAAATCTCACACACCTACAGCGACTAAGTTCATTTCTACCATTTAGAAAACGAGGATAGGATACATACGGCTGACTATATACTTATAATTAGCAATAAAAATTAGATAACTAATCAAACTAGTTATCTCGTGAGGATTCCGCACTCACGACATAACAATAGACGATCTCGAGAGCGATCTGTAGCTATCGAGGGACTCACAAGTGGTATCAGAGCCATTCGATATCTTATTGAAGGTTCGAGATCGTTTGTTTGATTGTTTTCCTCCCAAAAACCTCCCGAAAACCCTAACAGTCGTGAAAACGAATTTATCTAATTTTCGTTTTGAATCTCATCAAACGAATATAGCTTACGAACTTAAGCTATCTTCGTTCAGAACCTCACCTTACGAACTTAGAGCTATCTTCGTTCCAACACTCATTTTCGTTTAAACATTAACTTTCCAAAATCTTTGTTCACTTATGGCTTCCTCATCTTCAACCAACAATGCTGTTGCCCAATACCTCAATTCTCTCGTTTATCATGATCATCTTGTCGGACGTACTAATTCTCCACCAAAGTTAGTTTCATTAGCTGACTTCTGGGCGTGGAGAGGTCGATTTGAAGATTTTATTCAACGAGAAGACTTAAACATGTGGCTCATGATCACCGAAGGTTATGAGTGGCCCACTCTTACTGTGAACGGAGTTACTTCTACATACAAGGTGGGAGAATTAACAGGTGAAGAAAAGGCTAACTATGCTATTGAAGTAAAGACTCTTTCCACTCTTCGTATGTGCATTCCTCAAGAGTTAGTGCACCTGTTTCCTAAACAGGAATACAAGACTTCAAAGCAACTGTTCGATGCTATTGAAGCTCACTGTGAAGGTGATCCACTATTGAAGCAAAATAGAATTAAATTGCTCAAGAAACAATTTGACTGCTTCAATGCTACAAAGAATGAACAAGTTGAGGATCTTCTACTGAGATATCAACATCTTCTTGCTGAATTAGCTTACTTTGATCTTAAATACACTCCTACTGAGATAGTGGATAAATTCCTGGATGGTTTGCCGAAAGCTTACAAAGAGTTTCGTCATGGATTGCAAGAAAGAGTTGATTATGCATCTCTTCGTATAGATGGAGTAATATCCACTCTAAGAAACAGAGAAATGAAGGATAAGGCAAGGATCTTCAAGACAACTTCACACAAGATCCATCTCTCTATCATGCCACTATGAAAAATCCAACAGCTGATGTTAATGCCTTCTTTTCTGGAGTTGGTAATACTGGTGAGACAGACAATCGTGGTCCACTGATGGATGGAGATGATTCTTCCGGATTCATGGCTACTGATGCTGGTAACAGGGGTAAAAAGGCTAATGAAGGTGCAAAGACTGGAAATATGAAGTTCGGTAACATTACATCCTCTTATGCTGGTTACAAGTCCATGCCAATGAATATGAAATCAGCTGAGGGTAGGATGAATGTATATGCTGCCATGTGTGCTGCACATGAAGCTTTTGTTGCGGGGAGAATCACAGATCCAGCACTCATTGATGAAGATTACGACCAGATAGATCCAGATGATGTTGAAGAAATGGATCTGAAATGGCAACTGGCCATGATCACCAGGAGAGTGCAAAAGTTTATGCAAAGAACAGGCAGACAGCTTACTGAAGGTACTCAGGGCTTTGACAAGTCAAAGGTGAAGTGCTATAACTGCGAAGGTTTTGGACATTTTTGCCAGAGAGTGTCAACGGCCTAAGAGAGAGGCCAATGTTACCCCTACACGTCAAGATAGAGGTGGTAATCGTCCGTTCAATCAAAATTCAACTAGAGCTCTTTTGTTGACTGATGGTCCTACTGCAAATGTCAACGGGCAATGACAAGGCTATAGTAGCTGTTCAACCCGATGGTTCTTATGTTTGGAATCTTCCACATGATGAGACCAATAACGCTTATTTGGCTGAAATCCTTGATGATATGGCTCAAATAGTTGATTCTCCTGATGACTTCTTGGACACCACAGTTTACCACAGTGAAGAGCAATTGTATGAGAATACTAAAAGTTCGAAATTGGAATCTGTTGCTGCTGGTGTATATGATACTGATTCCAAATCTGACAATGAGTTAGAAGATGTCAAGAACCTTGATGAAGTGAAAGCTACTGAAGAGGTGAAAGCTGCTGAGGTTAAAGAAGATTCTGCTACAGAAAAGGTTGAAAAGACAATTGAAGAGCAGATGCAAGAGTTTGAGATTCCGGCTGGCATGACTGTGGATGACTTTGTTGCTTACATGGCAGATTGCAAAGAGGCAGACCAACAGGTATCTTATTCTACATACTATTGTTCATGTTTGCAAAATTGTTAATCGAATGTTTGATGAAATTGAACAAAAGAATGAACAAATTAAGAAATTAGAATCTGCTGTCAATGCTGCTAATGATGAAAGAGATAAGTTAATTAAAAAGGGTCTAACTGTAAATGATAAAGAAAAATTCTTCAAGGAAAAGATTAGATCTTTAGAGTCTGACATTAGAGCTATGAAAGATAAAGTCAATCAGTCTGTGGCCGTAGAAAGAGTAGGTAGTGAAGCTTACTCCTTGTTAGCTAAAAAGTGTGCTACCATTGAAAAGGAACTTGCTGATGCTAGGATAGAAATCTTGGAATTAAATGCTAAATCTGATTCTGCTAGACATGATGAGCTTTTAATGCATATGACAAAGTTTGAGGATTCTTCTCTAAGAGTCTTGACACTGCTAAGATCTCCTATAAAGACGTGCCTCCTCCTTTCAATAATAACTATACTCCTGTTGAACCTAATATTCCTGAAATCCTAATTCAACCTAGTGTTGTAGATGGTAAACCAAAAGACTCAATTCCTGAGGCAAAGATGCCTGAGGGAACAAAAAAGTCTAAAGGAGTTTCTTCTCAACCTAACAAGGAAGAGAAATTGAAAGGTGTTGTCCTAAATCAGTCTACTCCTAATGGTCAGAAAGACAGTATTGTACACTTTACACTTCACAAGAGTAATAGGGTCTATACTGAGTTAGAATTCCCATTAGAATCTATTGACCCTAAGAGGATTGATAAAGTCTGGGATGTAGCTATTGAGGATATGAAGAAATTAAGTCAGTTGCGTCTCACTCCGTTACCTAAGCAGTCTAGGATTAGAAAATCTGAAGACGAATTAGCCGTTAATGAAGAAGCAACTAAGGCTTTAAAGCACATCTTAATGCCTGCACTTAAGAAATCTTCAAGTAAAGATAGACATGAGAAAGATGGTGCTAGGAAGTCTAGGATTTCACCAACTAAACAAGACCCTGAAAAGGAAATTCAAAGAAAAACAAGTAAGTCAGTGGACACTAGTGCTAACAATGAATCTGTAGGTACCGATAAAAAGGTAGATACAAACAAAAAGTCAAGGTCCTCTCTTGCTTTGCTTGTCATGAAAAGGGTCATGTTTATAGTGTATGTCCAAATAGACCTCGAAGATCAGGTTTCCTTCAAAGGTTTCCACCTCGGAAGGAAAAAGGGGGTTGGGTAATGATAAACAGGTTGATGAGGCTAAAGTTCAATCTTCTCCAAAACCGTTTACTATATCTCAACGACGTGAATCTCCACTGAAAGGTTCATCAGGAAATGTTCATGGGAATTCAAATCGTTTTCAAACACCTCCACGACCTGCTCATTCTGCTCCTAGAAATCATAGTCGTAATTCATATTATGACCGAATTCATTCAAGTGTTCGACCTTCATATGGCCCTAATTGTTAGAAATCCAAAAATGGTGTTAAAATGTAATTATTTTAATAATGGAAGGAGTATTAGTGAAAGTTAGTCAAGTGTATAAATACTCTCTCCATACCCAAAATTGTAAGCTTTTCCCCATTTCCATAATTAATCCTAATAATTCAACATAAATTCTCTCTGATCTTCATCTTCAACCTCCAAAACACACACTATTCACCTTTTCACACACTAACTCCATTTTTGCACAAATCAAGCTCAAATTTCTACTTAACAATTGGTATCAGAGCAAAATCAGTTAATCTGAACGATCCATAGCTCGATTTGTTGCAATTCTCATCCAATTTTCAAATTTTTTTATTCAAAACCGTTTTCACTGTTCATCAAAATTCACACTCTCAAATCACATAAAATCACAGTTATTTGTTCACCAATAGATTCGTGATAGTTGAAAACATAATCCTGTCAAGTTTCAAGTTCCAATTCAATCTAAATCTCGAGATTGATTTTTGAGTTTTGGCGCGATTTTTGAGGGATTTGAATCTGTTGTGTTTTGTGTTGAATTTTGTTAATCGGTGTGTTGCTAAGGTGAAAACAAACAGTTTGCAAGTGATTTCAAGTTCTAACTCCTAGTAATTCAAAAGTTATTGAAGCTTTTTGAAGTTGTTAATGGAGTTCATGTTCAAAACTGTTTTGATGAAGAAGATGATGACCCTAGGACGATTTTGCACTAGGACGATCTTGCCAAGATCGTCCTAGCCTTTATTCCTTTATTTCTTATTTCCAGTGCTTAGTGGCTTGTAGGACGATCTCCTCAAGATCGTCTTGACAAGTTGTTGAGTTGAGAAGTATTTGTTTTTGGCTAACTAATCCAGAAGGATTGGTTTGGTCAATACAAATTCTTGAAAAGAAAACAAGACGATCTTCACAAGATCGTTTCATTCGAAACCTAAGACGATCTTCACCAAGATCGTCTCATTTTCTCTGAACCTAAGATGATCTTCAATCAAGATCGTCCCAGTTTTGAATCGTTTATAAACGATCTTCATTTCAAGACCTTTCATTCAACACCGTTTCACTTCAAGACCGTTTCAATTCCAGATCGTTTCATTTTTATACTTAACCAAATTTCACCAAAATCCTAGGACGATCTTGTCCAGGACGATCTTGCCTAGGACGATCTTGCTAAGGACGATCTCACCCAGGACGATCTCACCTAGGAGTCTTTTGGCGAAAAATAATTTTTGCCCAGGTCTTAAAAAGGGATAATTCATGAAGATTTAAAATTTGATAGCGTTAAAAAAATTTTAGGCCAATTTTCATCCGTTATCGACGCGGTTTTGGCGAAAATTTTTAGAAATTATCAAATTTTTCCTATGATCATGATATCCAAAGTTTACATGAAATTCAAAGTTTCGTGAGAACATATTTCGGCGAAAAAATTTGGAGGGAAACCTGAAGTACAAAATCTCCAAATTTCAATTTTAATTCTTTCACTTCAATTTCAATCACAACTACCTTTTCATTTCATTTCACCCTTTGCTTAACAAAATGTCAATTGAAATATCCAAAGATTTTATTCATTCCTTAACAGAAGATTTAACGGGCTTAGAACCAAGTTGGAAAGAGATACATTATCATGGTACTCAAACTTGTTCATGTGGTGACAAGTATCATTCAACGAATTGTATTGTGGCTGAATATGAACGAAAACAAGCTAATTTGAAAAAGCTTCTTAATATTTTGGAACAACACCACAATTTCCAACTTGAAGTTCAACATCTCAAAGAAGAAAACAAAGAGCTCAAACATGCAAATGATCTAAAGTTGTCCAACATGGAAAGTGTTCAAAAAGAACATGATCTTTTGCAGTCCAAGATTTCAAAAATGTCAAAAGAATTGGAAACTTCCAACAAGAAGCTGAATGATAGTATCTTGGAGAGCAAATCAAGAGAACTTATTTTGCAAGAGAAGATTTCAAGTCTTCAAATTCAGTTGCAAAATGAGACATCCATTTTCTTAACCATGGAGGGAAAATTCGTTGATGAGATGAACAAAGTTGAGAAGGAGAGACAAGATGTTTGCAACAAAATCAAGACTCTTGAAGAGAATTGTTTACAATTTCAATCAAATGAAACATCTCTACAAAAGAGAATCTCTGAACTTGAGATGGAATTGCAAACGCAATCAACATCTTGTGACACTCAAAGTGATGATGGATCAGTTTCTCATGATGCAAGTCCAATATTTCCAACTGAACTTGATGCTCAAAAGAAAGTTTGCACTGAGTCCATCCCAAAGAGCTCAAAGATCAAAGTTTCATCTCCTGCTAAACATAAAGCTTCTCAATTTACTAACTATGCCTTATTCAAGGATAGAAAGTATTCTTCGAAGCCTACTATTGATGGAACACAGACTCTCATTCCATTCTTATCATTTGAAGACAATACCAAATTCATCTCCGAAGCAAAAGCTCAGTTGACAAAGACTATGTCAAAGTCAGTTTATAAGCCCAAGTCAACCGAGTCAAGGACATTCAAATATTCATTTTGGAAGTTATTTGATCTTGCACCAAAACCATTTGCAGTGCAAAAAGTGAATGTCTTTGCATCTCCACTGCGTCCACAAAAACTCAACTTTTCAACAACCTCGAGTTTTCACCCACCATGGACTGCAGATTCTATTCGTCGAATCGATGACACGTACATTTGGAATGTCAAGACAAAAACCGTTGGGCCTACACAAAAATGGGTCCCAAAGGTTGTTCATAAGTGATTCGATGAAATGGCTTATACACATGTCAGTGTATAACCCGGGCTAAAGATGTTGTTTATTGGACTACTACTTCATAATGGTTGATTCCCCAGTTTCGACTTCAAAGAGACATGATGAACATGTTGCCACACATTCATCATGAGGGGAAGAAAGAGGATAATGAAGTCGAACAAGTGTGTGTGCTTTCTTGAATTTTGATGGGGAGAAAGAAGAATTTATCAGTTGAGGGGAAGAAAGATAAATTGTTGACTAAAGTGATCCCCAAATTAGATAGTTATCGCCAACGTGGTGGGTACGCCGCGGGTACACCCTATACATAAGCGTTGGTGGTACGCAAATATGATTGTTTGATCGAGGGGAAGTTTGTGATGAAAAAGATGTTGTCCAAATGCTTCAAGAGAAAGATTCATTAATTAAGGGGAAGTGTGACAAAGTTAAGATTGTCAAGAAGAGGCTTTCATGTTCAATCTAAAGAGCCAAGATCAAGTTTCCGCAATGCTCATACTCTGAGAAGTTCAAGACTTAAAGATACATCTTTAATGTAAGTGTGAAGATTAAAGACATAAAGACAAGTTTGATGGAAGATCTTGAAGACAATGAGAAAGCTTCGAAGACCTTCATCAACAAATTCGTATTTATAGATGATATCTTGCATGAATTACATTTCAACACCAAGGGGAAGAATGTTAGAAATCCAAAAATGGTGTTAAAATGTAATTATTTTAATAATGGAAGGAGTATTAGTGAAAGTTAGTCAAGTGTATAAATACTCCTTTCCATACCCAAAATTGAAAGCTTTTCCCTCATTTCCTTAATTAATCACAATAATTCAACTATATTTCTCTCTGATCTTCATCTTCAACCTCCAAAATACACACTTCACCTTTTCACACACTAACTCCATTTTTGCACAAATCAAGCTCAAATTTCTACTTAACACTCATTCTCCTAGACCTTCTCCGACGAGAGGTCAGAAGTCTCCTTCAGTGAGAAGACAAGACGAGAATCATGTCCTACCCACGGCTTCGAGCAATGGATATTGGACTGAACTGATTCTCAGGGATGAGAAGGGTCGACCCAAACCTAAGAAGGTTTGGGTCCCCAATGAAAACTAATTTTTTCTCATTTTATGTGCAGGGAGTTCCTAGGAAACCAATTCATTTATGGTACCTTGACAGTGGATGCTCCAGGCACATGACAGGGGACAGGAAACTCTTGTCCAATTATACTGGTATAAATGGGTCGTATGTTAGTTTTGCTGGATCCAAGGGCGGCAACATCACCGGTCAAGGAGATGTCGTCAATGGACAACTTACTCTAGAAAGAGTAAACTATGTGGAACAACTTACTCATAATCTAATGAGTGTCTCACATATCTGTGACAAGGGCAACAATGTTCATTTCACAGAAAAGGAGGCATTCATCTTGAAGCCGGGTTTCGTTATTCCAGCAGAATGGATAATGCTCAGAGCTCCTAGGAAGAGAGACATCTATGGCTTAGTTTTAGGTGTTAATAATCCAACGGAGCCCCTCTGTTTGTTGAGCAAGGCAAATGAGTCTGAATCTCTCATCTGGCATCGTAGAATGGGACATATCAACTTTCGGAAGATGAATGAACTTGTTAGTCTTGGATTAGTTGATGGTGTTCCAGTTAAGAAGTTTGTGATGGAAGATAAATGTGTACCATGTTTGAAAGGAAAGCAACATAAGAATCCTCATAAACCAAAGGTGCACAACACTATATCCAAACCATTCGAATTACTTCATATGGATCTCTTTGGTCCTGTGAACGTAAGAAGCATTGGAGGGATGTCCTACTGTTTGGTGATCACTGATGATTACTCAAGGTTCTCATGGGTATTTTTCTTGAAGACAAAGGACGAGACCGCAAACCGGTTTATGGATTTTGTTAGACAAGTTGAGAATGTCCATGAAGTTAAAGTTAAGAGAATCAGGAGTGACAATGGCACTGAGTTCAAGAATAATACTATTACTGTTTTCTGCTTGACCAAGGGTATTCAACATCAATTCAGTGCACCGCATGAGCCACAGCAGAATGGAGTAGCTGAAAGGAAAAACAGGACATTGATAGAAACAGCTAGGACGATGCTTGTTGATTCAGGGCTTCCTGTTACTTTCTGGGGGGTGAATACAGCTTGTCACATTTAAATCGGGTTTTAACAGTTAAACGGTTTAAGAAAACTTGTTATGAACTTTTGCACAACACAAAGCCAATTTGCAAAATGTTGAGCCGTTTGGTGTTCCTTGTACTTTTCTTAAAGTTCTTCCTCAGGGAAAATTTGATCCTAAATCTGAGGAGGGTTTCTTTTTAGGCTATATACCTAGTACACCAATTTGGCGTGTGTACAATCAGAAAACTGGCAAAGTTAATTTTGGTACAAATGTTGTAATTGTCAGTCATAAACCTGCTGTACACATTGGTCCTGCTAATGACTTCGATTATGATGGTGTCTTCACCTCTTTTCGTGGTCCTGTTTCTTTTACAGGTGTTCCGACTATGGAGGATGTAGTTACTCTTCATGATCCACTTGATGGTGGGCCGGTTCCTGTTTCTTCTCCTGTTTCCTCACCATTCATTGAGCCTGCTACTAAATCTGGAGAATCAAGTGGGACCAAAGAAGCAGATTCTACCTTAGAGACTGCTCCTAAAGATCCTAATGATCCTTTACATATACCTCTACCTGATACTCCCTTCTATGATACTGACGACACGGAAGGTGAAAATCAGGAGGAGCCTAAAACTCCAGAGCAACATGTGCAGACAAACTTGGGAAATGATCTTACAGTCGATACGGTTCCTCAAACAAGAGTCAACAAGGATCATCCAGTTGAGCAAATCATTGGTGATGCTTCTGCCTCTGTTCGCACGAGAAATCAGAATAGGAAAAAATTGTCAAGTATGTTTGCTGAAATTAAGGATACTGGGGCAATTACTTGGTACTTGTACTTTTGCTTCATCTCTCAGGTTGAGCCTAAAAATGTTGGAATGGCTCTTAAAGATTCGTCATGGGTTGAGGCGATGCAAGAAGAATTGGCTCAGTTTAGGAAGCTTGATGTATGGAAGTTAGTTGACTTACCTCAGGGTGAATCTCCTTTATCAACGCGATGGGTTTTTCGTTGTAAAAAGGATGATAAAGGTGTAGTCACTCGCAATAAGGCTCGGTTGGTGGTTAGAGGATTTGAGCAACAAGAAGGCTTTGATTACGATGAGACATTTGCACCTGTAGCTAGACTTGAAGCTATTCGATTATTTCTGGCATATGCTAGTTATAAAGGTATAAAGGTGTATCAACTTGACGTAAAGAGTGCCTTTTTGTATGGGGAAATAAGAGAAGAAGTGTATGTAGAACAACCTGCCGGGTTTGAGGATCCAGACTTTCCTAATAGAGTATATCGTCTCGATAAGGCTCTATATGGTTTACATCAGGCTCCTCGATCATGGTATGAAAAATTGTCTACTCATCTGAATGAAAATGGTTTTACTAGAGGTTCTATTGACAGCACATTGTTTATCAAATGGAAAGGGAAGGACTACTTGCTTGTACAGGTTTACGTCGATGATATTATCTTCGGTTCATCTGATGAGAATATGTGCAAGGAATTTGAGCAGAGCATGAAGGCTAAGTTTGAAATGAGTGCTATGGGGGAATTAACTTTCTTCCTTGGACTACAGGTGGATCAACTGAAGGATGGGTTCTTTATTCATCAGACCAAGTATGTTCAAGATCTTCTTACTAGGTTTCGAATGACCGATGCTAAAGATGCAATTACTCCCATTCAGACTAATCATGGGCTGTGTCCTGATAAGACTAATGATCCATGTTGGTGCACATAAAGTGCACAAATTGTTGTCCGATGCAATAATTCTAAAAGGCTGAGAAATTCGTACATATATGCTTTACGAACTTTAAGTTCGTAAGAACTAATAAGTTCGTACATATATGCCTTACGAACTTTAAGTTCGTAAGAACTAATAAGTTCGTACAGCCCAGCCCATTTGTACGAATTTGACAGCCCAGCCCATTTTGTACCTATAAATATAGGACTTAGGTTTCAGATTTTATTTGATGATTTAGTCTAGACAGATTCATTCACACGGCTGACTTGAGGAACGCGCAAACCTCAAGTTTGTAAGTCCACCATATTCATTGTTATCAGAGTCATCTTGATAGGTTGCAATTCGTTCCTATTCTGATGTAATCAATACGAATTTGTAATCATTTGACTGAAATAACAAAGGAATCATTCGTTTTTATCTCCTATTCATCAGTAAATTCGTAGCTATTGTTGTTGTTATCTTCGTGTTCATTATATAAACCCTAACGACAATTATAGACGGATTCCGCCTGTCTATGATCGTAGATCTCGTGTTAAACGATCTGGGAACACGTCTTCACGTGTTTCTACATGATCCAGACGTCGATGCAACTCAATATCGGGCTATCATTGGTTCCTTAATGTATCTGACGGCTTCACGTCCAGACATTACCTTTGCTGTTTGTATATGTGCTAGATATCAGGCTAATCCAAAAGAGTCACATTTGAAAGCTGCGAAAAGGATTCTTCGTTATGTGAAGGCCAAGCCTCGTTTAGGGCTTTGGTATCCCATGCATGGTTCCTTTGAATTCAAAGCTTATACTGATTCGGATTATGGTGGCTGCAGTTCGGATAGGAAATCAACGTGGGTGGATGTCAGCTTTTAGGGGGGAGAATTATATCGTGGCAGTGCAAGAAGCAGACATCTGTTGCACAGTCTACTTGTGAAGCAGAGTACATAGCTGCTGGTCAATGCTGTTCTCAGGTACTTTGGATACAGCAACAATTGCGTGACTATGGTATGGATATCTCAGACTCTCCTATTTGTATCGATAATAAGTCTGCCATAGATATTACTAAGAATCCGAAAAACTTTAAAGTCACCAAGCACATAGATATAAAGCATCACTTTTTACGTGACTGTTTTTGAGAAAAAGCTTATTCATTTAGAAAAGGTTATTACTGATGATAACCTTGCTGATCTATACACTAAAGCTTTTGATAGACCTCGTCATGAGTTGTTATATCAACTCAATGGTATGAAGAATGCCGAGTAGTTTCTCTCAAAGAACTTAAATTTTCTTTTCGAGTCTTAGTAGTTTAAGTCGTACATAGATAGAGTCATATAAAAAAAAAAAGGTTACTGCACTACATGATTAGACGTGACGATACTTTAGCTTTTAAGCCTACTTAATGGTACTTTAAAATGCTCAGTTCAGTGATACCATTATATGATGTATCGATAGGCACAAAGTACCAAAGTTTCCTTTTAATCTGAACTTAAATGTATACAATGTTCTTGTGGGAAACATACTCAGATATATGGCTGAGAATGCTTGTTCTTAAAATAGACAAGTCCTTTAAATCTTATGAAAGATCTTGCATTGTAATTATGTATATTTGGTCTTTATAAAGAAGGTCTCGGGTACATATATGTGTATGTATTGCTTTTTCAGATGTATATTTGTGACAAGATATGCAAATATCAAATAAATCTGTTGAAAATATGAAGCTAATGTGGCCTTTGAGATTCGAAAAAGTAAGTCCTTGGGGTGTCTTTGTATACCTAGCCTACCTAAAGCTTCCAACTTGGGATAGGTTGTCAGAAAGTTCGTTACACGGGTCTCATCAAAAGTCACGGGTTTTCATAAGTGCTTAAAAATAATGTCACAAATATGCAAGTACTTGGCATTATGCAATGTTGAGTATATTTCCGTACGTGAGTCAAGTTTAGTCGCTTTCCGCGTGAGGAATCACCGACCTGTCACCGCTGACTTGATTCTTAAAGACTTTCTCACTTTATTCACCAAATGTCTTAATCTTAATGCTTGTGTCGATTGTGAGAGTGTATCTGAATATGGGGCACATAAGTTCGCAAACTAAAACTGTGGCATGAGTAACTTACTAGGTTACATGGTGACTGTCCTTGGCTCAAGTAATACGAAAGTGCCACAACCCAAAAGGAAACTGGAAGTACCGAGTGTTTAAGAGGACAAACATATTGGTAATCGTTTTGGATCACTGTTCATAACTAATAATAAGAGAATTATTTCTCGCTAGTAGGCTTATGTAACATGCTAATCTGATCTGATCAGCAGTAACCAAGTAACATGTGAATAATGAAGAAATTAAGTTAACTAGTGTTTAGATTAGTTTATTATTCTGTAATTTTTATTCTGATTTATTTTTCTTTTTAATGAGTCAAAAAAGTATTTTCATAAGTTCTTATTGCACGAGAGATCCTACTTAAATTCTGATGAGTATATGTTTTTGCTGAATTCATTCATGTGAATTCTTGATGAGGTTATGTGATTTGTACAAAAGAAGATTTTCTGATATGGACATTAATTTGTTTAAGTTTAGAATATGATCTTTTAAGTGTTATGTGAAAAGTCAAAGTTATTTGAAATCTCACAAGTTTAAGTTGTTACTAGTTACGAATTTAATTAATAACTTGGTGACATTTTAGGGTTTGACAATGGAATGACCTCCCTTGATCTTTTGTTAGAATCTTTGTTATTTCATATCTGTTAACCCTAATTTTGTGTGTTTTTAGCTTGAATTTTCTGCATTATTATGCTTTTGCTCTTAATGTGTTATTGAGTTTTTGGTAAGTGTGCAGTGTTCAGGTTAAGAAGATAAAGTTGGAGTGCTGATTTTTGTTGCAATACAGTGTTATTCATACTGATGATATCGTGGAGACAAGATTTTTGGTGTGAAGTGACAATATTGTGATGCAGATATGAGCACGTGAAGGAAGAATACATGAACTTGCTTTTGGAGTATTTATTTACTTTACAATTCATGTATTTAGTGAAAATAATCAGTGTTGATACCTGTTTCTTTTGATTTTCGTACCTTGACTTATGACATGATTCGGAAACTTTATAAAGTTCTTCATTGGATTTTTGGACTATTCATTGTTTGTTTGTTTTGTAGACGGCATCTAATATGGGACTTAAGTGTTTCAAGATGGTTTGCCGTCAAGCATCTCAATGATTAGAGAGATGTTCTCCGTATCATGATCGTAGTTGGTAACGCTGTTAATATGTCCATTGATTATTTTCAGGTTTGTTGATGGTTGGTTTTAAACTTTGGAGTTTTTATTCAAGATTATAATGTTCGTCAAATACTTACATTATGATGATGATTTTGGATGATGGAACTTCTTGGTACAAGGCATGAACAGGTTGCTTTTAACGAGTTTTTGCTATGAACAGGTTTAGGTAAACGGTAGCGTCGTGGAAAACTTCGTGATGGAAAATCTGGAAATTTCATGTGTTTGAAATGATTTCTCACGAATTTAGCTGAATCTGAAAATTTCTTAAGTGCAGATTTATTTTTACGAAGATAGTATTATCTTCGTTCAGAATTGTTCTTATGAAAATAGACTTATTTTCGTTCAGCAGTCCTCTAACGAAGATAACTTCTATCTTCGTTCTAGAAGTTAGAATTTGTATTGTTCCAGTTGTAATTACGAAGGATAACTTCGTTCGAACATATTTGTGACCGATTACCTAACCGACCTGTTTTAACCCGTTTTTACCAACTATATAAATACCAGGTTAATTCATTTTACTTTTTACATTTTCATATTTTTCAATAAAACGAACTTAATCTACTCTCCTGTATCACTCAACTCACTTGTTTTCACTCGATCTTTTGCTTCTTGTTTCGATTGTGTTGCAATTAGTGATTCAGGTATATTATCGAGTATTCTCATTCACAAATCCCCAATTCTAACTGGTTATTTTGCCCAATTTTTGCAAGAACTTAATCGGTTTTTATAAAAATTTAGATTTTTAGGGTTTAATTTCGTTTTGAGATTTTAACCCATTGAATCTTTAATTCGTCTGTAAAATCGAAGTGGGTTATGCTTCAATTACTTGATACAAAAGTTTTGTATTTGATTTCGGGCAAATCGATTGTTAACCAATTTTTATCAAATCGAATGTTTGAACTTGGGACGAGGTGCTGTTCAGAGTGTTTTTACGAACTTATTCTTCGTTCAGTGTCTACGAACTTAGGTTCTGAGCAATGCTTTCGAAATTAGTCTCTGTTTCCAACTAACGAATTTAGGAGTTATTGTTAACTAACGAACTTAGTTATGTTTTTATTTTAGCATGCTATCTTCGTTTATTGTTAACTAACGAACTTAAGCCCTATTTTCGTACAGATTCTTTTTACGAACTTAAAGAGTAATGTCGTACAGTTTTAACTTACGAAATTTTTGATTAAGTTCATCCAAGTCTGCTACTCATTTATTGTGCTAATCTCGTAATTGTTTTTATATTGTGATTTGTTTTACAGAAATGGCTCTTGCTCCGCGTCAATTCATTAAGAAGCACAATCTTGCCCTAAATCTTGATCCAGATCAACATAATTGCGACCATTATCATGAGATGTTTGATTATATCGCTCGCTCAAGGCTTTCCTTTGCATTTTGTGATTCACCAAGACTCATTAGGCAGTATATCGATGCTTTCTGGAGGACTGCTCATGAGGTTATGGTTAATGGTCATAGTTTTGTTCGTGCTACTGTCGAAGGAATCACATTTGATTTCAATGCTGCAATGCTTCATGATATTCTGCATTTAGGTGAAGAACCAGACGAAGCAGTGGAATTGGCTTATGAGTTTGAACTTATTCGTCGATGTTTTCAGAGGATGGGCTATGTTGGTGAAATTAAACTTCCTTTTGACAAAAGTGGATTTCAAGGACGATGGAGATATCTTGCTTACGCTTTGTTGGTATGTCTAAGCAATCGTAAGGCTGGATTTGATCAGCTTTCTGCTCAGATTTCTTCGCAGATGGTTGCCTTGGTCTATAATCGACCTTATCCTTTTTCAGCATACTTCTATCAAGAATTTATTGATCAAATCAATGCCAAAGCGAAAAAGAGATTTCTTTTATATCCTCGCTTTGTTATGGCAATCGTTAGACATTTTTGTCCGAACTTGGTATTTGATCAAGGTCCTCGCTATACACCACATGTTTGGCCTTTGCGTCTATTTGCTGATCTAGAAGCCAACACTCAAAACGTGGCTGGTCTTAATGATCCACCACTTTTTGGTCATTTGATTGATCCAAACTATCGATCCCGTCTTGAGGATGATATGTTAGTGGATGATGTTGACGATTCTGATCATGATGATGAAGAGGGTTCTGATGATGATTCCGATGGTGATTCTGATTCTGATGACTCTGATCATGGGAATGATGGTGGTGTAGAAGCTGATCATGATGATGCAGTTGAGGAAGACACAGATGAATATGATAGTGTCGCTGCTGATTCTAGTAATGAGCATCGAACTAAGATGGCTCATGATGTCCCTGCTGATTCAGGAAGTGATCATTCACATCACTTTTCTAGAGAAGGTGTACCTGGTGCTTTACGCCGAGAGCGTCGGAGTAAGGCATGTCATTCTTCTCCTGTTCTTTCTGATACGGATCAATCCGTTCATGATGAACATGATTCTCAAGTTAATCAGGATGATGGTGCTGGACAAGAAGATGGACTTCATAATCAAGAAGAAGTAGAACATAGAGATATGGCACCAAGTCCAATTCATGTAGGTACAAGTACTGTTGGTACTTCAGGCCCTACTACTTCCAGAGTTCGGACTTCTACAGATGTTTTTACAACTTCCATACAGACCAGAGGTCCTAAGAGGACATTGGATGCTCCTCTTACTTATACCAGAGCTAAGCGTGCACGAATTACTGAGGTTACTTCAGTATCTATTCCTGATTATCCACGATCGACTGCTGCTGCTATTCCTGCTGTCTCTACAGCACAGGTTCCTTCTGTTGCTGGTACTGTACTTGTTGCATCCACTGGTGCCTCCTGCCTTACCTATATTGCCCAGATTGCCAATTATTCCTCCTCTTCCTTCAGATTATTCACTAGTTCGGCGTATTGATATTCTTCAGGCTCGTGTTGATACATTAGAGTCTGATCTTACGGATGTTCGAGCTGCTTTGACCTTTTTAATAAACTGGGTCAAGAATCAAGGGGGAGATGTTCCTGAAGAAGTTTGCAGATTGTCAGTAGTTCAGCCAAGACGTCAGAATGATGATGATGATGCTGATAATGCTGGTAATAGGATTGATTCTCGCCCAGTTTCTGACAAAGGAAAAGGTGTTGAGACTCAGGGGGAGACAGGAGGAGATACTACCCAGGTTGGTACTTCTGGTGCGGGTGGATCAAGTGCTCCTCGTGATGCTGAAGTTGTTGAAGCACTTGACTCAGGTAATTCTTCGAATTATTCTTTGATGGTGATGAACTTGAGGAGGGTGAGTTTGTTCCTGAACCGGATCTAAACATATTCAAGAAACCTTATGGGTTTGATGAATTTTGGGACTCAATTCCTGAAGATCCATCTATAGAAGAGAGAAAAGTGTTAGAGTTGAAGAGAAAAGAAGTTAAGGAAAGAATGCTTCAAGCTCCAATTAGTAGCACCGCTAAAGTTTTAAACTTTGTGGTATATGCTAAGGTTGATGATGCATTGATTCCTTTCCACTGGGAAATTAACTTGACAAGACCTTTTGATCCAAATGATTATCCAGTTCCTCTCAGAGAAGATGATCCACTGCAAGAGATTGATCGACTTGTGCCTGGGCAAAGAATTAATGAATATATAGTCACATGGGATACTATGAAACCCATTATGTATTGGACTCACATCTCAGATAAAGATGCTGCAAAATATAAGACGATAATCTGGAGTTGGTTCTATGATGAAGAATTGAAGCTGTTCTTTCTTAAAAGACCAGAAGGTTGTCAGTATTTAGCGTGAGAGACACTTCAGAAGTTTGTGTGAAGAAGATTTACATGAACTAGGAAATAACAGGATTATCAATCCAAGTGGTTATGGTCTTGATGATGTGGTTGGTAAGAATCTTCATGAAGATTTCAAGTTAAGATCGAATATGAAAGAAACTCTGAAACCAAAGTTTTCATATTGAACCAAGACGAAGAAGAAGGTGGTGAAGCCAGATAAAAGTGTTGAGTATATTCAACATGATATCAAATGTATGATCAAAGTCCCTGCCAAGAAGTGGGCACAAGATGTCTTGGATAAGATGGATAATTGGGAGATTGATCGAAATTCTGGTGAAGCCAAGATGTATGCAGACTCGAAGAAGAAGATGTTGTTGAGAAGGATGTATGATCCAATGCAGTTGGTTAACTTCTCAAGAAATCATCAGAGAAAATTATACGATACTGAATGTTCATTTTTACCATTTTGGAAGAATGAAGAAGATCGATATCGTAAGATTCTCCAAGTCTGCTTACATGAAAATATCCATGCAAATAGCAACGATTGTTATTTGATGGATAGATTTTTTGAAGATTGAAGAAATCGAAGATGCTGCTGTCAAGGGGGAGTTTGTTGATGCATGTTGATGTGACAACAGCAACTTAGATTTGATTAGTCTTTTAGATTAAGACATTATGTTATTTTATGTCTTATTTATATATTGTAATTGATAGATTATGGACTTCATGTTTTGGTAATGATCGATTACATGTTTTGGTGTTATATATATGTATTTATATATGATGTTTGTTATGTATGTTATACAAGTACAAACATAATATATGTTAGGTTCTTGTACATGAAATACTTGGAAAATAACTAAGCATAGATGCTGATGGAAATTAGTACTAACGAAGATAATCTTCGTTAGGAACAAACGAAGATAATCTTCGTTATATGGGCTGGGCTGCTAAGTTCGTAAGAACAAAGCCCAGCAGGCCCAATATCGATCAGAAACATATATATGAATGGAAACCCTAAATTGAAACAACAACACCTACGGCGAGGTGAGAGTGACAGGGCGGAGGATGGAAACGGAGGGAAGGGAAGAGAATAGGAAGCTTTGTAAGGGGGATGGGAATATGAAGAGGTAGGGGGGACGAAGAGGTGAGAACAAAAAAAAAGAGTAGGGGCGGGGGATAAGAAATGCGGGGATTCGGATAAAGAGTAAGGAAAAGAAACGGAAGGTAGGGGGGAAAGAGGAGAAGAGGGGAAGGTGGGAAGAGGGAGGGGAGTGCAGGGGCAACGGGAGAGAGGAGCGGGAAAAAAAAAAGAGAAACCCCACTGGACGGAGGTCAGAAGGAGAAAAGATGAAAGATGGCTGAGGCACCGATCTAAAATCAAGGGAGAAGCGGGACATGTGAAAGAATCGAGGAAAACGGGGAGGGAGTAAGGGGGGCGGAGAAGCGGAAAGGAAAGGGAGGGGGGAAGAGATAGGAAGGGAAAAGAGGACAAAAGAGAGAGAAAGTAAGGGTAGAGGAAGCAAGTAGGAAGTAGGAAAGAGAAGGGGAGAGAAGGCAAAATAGTAGAGGAAAAGAGGTAGGAGGATGAAAAAAAGGAGGGGAAGACGGGCGGTAAGAGAGGGAGGAAGGGGGTGAGGTAAAGAAAAGAAAAATGGAGAACGGAGGGGGAAAATAAGTACGGAAAAGGGGAGTAAAATGGGAGAGCAAAAGAGGACGAAAGGGGAGCCAGAAAAAGAGGGTACAAAAGAAGAAGCAGAGGGGATGGAGTAGGGAAATGGAAGGAATAAGAAAGAAGGAGGTGTGTAAAAAATAGAAAGCGCGAGCAGAGACCAACTGGGGGACTGGGAAAGGGGAGGGGGGTGAAAGAAGAGAAGGGACAAAGGAGAGTGGAGCGAGAAAGGGGATAAGGCAGAAGTAGATAGAGGAGATGTAGCTGGGGAGCTGCAACGTGAATGGAAACCCTAAATTGAGAAAAATCCGTTAAATCTCACACACACCCAGCGACTAAGTTCGTTTCTACCATTTAGAAAACGAAGATAGGATACATACGGCTGATTATATACTTATAATTAGCAATATATTCGATAACTAATCAAACTAGTTATCTCGTGAGGATTCCGCACTCACGACATAACAATAGACGATCTCGAGAGTGATCTGTAGCTATCGAGGGACTCACTGAACCCGGAAGATCTTGGATGATGGACATTATGGACCTACCGGTGGACATTATGGACCATCCATTACAGGTAAGAAAGTGTTTGATGCAGGTTTTTATTGGCCAACAATCTTTAAGGAAGCTCAAACGCTTGTGGACACTTGCAAGATTTGTCAACGCCAAGGTAACATTTCTAAGAGGGATGAAATGCCTCAACAATTTATTCAGGTATGCGAAGTTTTTGATGTTTGGGGTATTGATTTCATGGGACCTTTCCCGCCTTCACACAAATGTCTTTACATTTTAGTGGCGGTTGATTATGTGTCGAAATGGGTCGAGGCAAAAGCCTTGCCAACTAATGATGCCGGGGTAGTTATAGGTTTCTTGAAGCAATTGTTTAGTAGATTTGGAGTCCCTAAGGCCTTAATAAGTGATCGTGGAACTCATTTCGCGAATCACCAACTTGCTAAGGTGCTAAAGAGGTATGGTGTTCACCACCGTTTCTCAACTTCTTATCACCCGCAAACGAGTGGCCAAGTAGAGAATACCAATAGAGCTTTAAAGAGAATTCTAGAGAAAACCATAGGAGACAACCCAAAGAATTGGTCTAAGAGGTTAGATGATGCTTTGTGGGCATTTAGGACCGCCTACAAAACACCCATAGGAACTACACCATATAGGTTGCTATACGGTAAGACTTGTCATTTGCCGTTAGAGATAGAGCATAAGGCTTATTGGGCACTTAAGAATTGCAATATGGACCTGATTGAAAGTGGTGAATTAAGATTTTTGCAATTGCATGAACTAGATGAACTTAGGTTGCAAGCATATGATAGTTCGACTTTAAAGGACGAACTAAGGTTGGCATGATCGTAGGCTTAGGAAAGAAAGAGTTTAAGGTTGGTGAAAGGTTATTTGTTCATTTCGAAGTTTAAGTTGAAACAACCTAAGTTGACCTCTAGGTGGACTGGACCGTATGTTATTAAGCATGTTTATCCATCAGGTTATGTTGAATTGTTTAAAAAGGATAGAGATTCGTTCATAGTAAATGGCCATAGGTTGAAGTTGTTTAATGAGGAAGAGAGTGCCGAGGGAGCTGTAGTAGAGGAGCTCCCATTCTTTGAATTCGATCAATGATTTAGGATCGAGTCTAGCTAACGACTCGTTAATAAATTAAGCGCTTCTCGGGAGGCAACCCGTGTGTCATTTCTGTTTTTCTATGTTTTGTTACTGTTATTTTTCATTTTTATAGCTTTTTGTTGAGTAATGCAGGTCTGGAGGCACCCACACGCGTTACGGTAAGTCAAAACAAGCCAAGGTAAGTTTTAAGTGTGGGGGAAGTGAAATATGCGCCGCATGGATGTTTGGTGCGTCGCATATAGTGTCTGGGAGGTTACTGTTTTCGAAAAATTGATTCTATGCGCCGCATAGAAATCTTATGCGACGCATATCGGGCTGATGGTAATTCTGGAAATTCTGAAAAAATGAATCTATGCGCCGCATGGGGATTCCATGCGCCGCATAGACTGTTCTGTTTGAAGCATTTTCGATTTTTGTCTTGATTCAAGTTTGTTTGAGATATGTTTGAGGTTCCAGTAGGTTCTTATGATTGTTTAATGTGTTTTTGCAGATAGGAAATGCAGTAGCAAGCTCAAGTGATAATGAGTTTGTTCCGGGTATTCCAGAGGTATGACTTCACGGACCCGGAACCAAGTGATACTTTAGGTATATAGTTTTCGCCCCATTTTGATATTAACATCCCGAAACTTTTAGACGTTGACCGTTAACCTGTCGTTTGTGACCGTTAGTTAATGTGAGTTTTATATGTGATTAAATAATTAATGTGGGACGTGTAATATGTCAAATGATAGGTGGAATATATACTAAAGTGATTAAATACGACAATTAATAGAGTAATTTATGTGTTTAATAAAGTTAAAGTGTAGACGAGGGGTCTCGTATCCATTAAATGGGTCTTAATGCGATAATTAGAGCTAACGGAAAGTATAAGGGCTTAGATGTCAAACTAGCAAACTTGTGGCTGGAGATTCTAAGTTATAAAAAGCCCTAATACCCTAATTTGTATCCCTAATCACGAAATTGAGCAGCCACAAACTCTCTCAAAACCTTATTCACACATCTAGGGTTTTTCGGCAAGGATTCGTTGTCCGTTTCTAGCCATAAATCGTTCCTTTCATCAAGATCAGATATAAGGTAGTAATTCTTCTCTATTAAGATTGTTTTCCAGGTATCAATTATGTAGTAAGTCATGGTAGATGTGTGATGGTCAAAATTGCTTACAAAACTAAGGGTTTACTAGATCTGAAAATTTAGTAATATTGCAAAAATCATATCTCTTTCAATTAAAAGAGTTAGGAGATGAATCTTATATTTTTGAAAAGTTCTATGTGTCCTCTTGAATCGATATGAATAAAGTTTCTGGTGATTTTCCATAGATAGGCGAAAGTGTTGATTTCCAAAAGTTGTCGAATTTCGGACGATTTCTGCAGGCCTATCTTGTAAACGTCATAAATCATTCATTAAAACTTCAAGAGTCAAACTTTATATTTCTGGAAAGGAATTTGAATTCCCTACATTTCTTAAGAACTAAGTTTTGACTCATTTGGTCTTCTTGAGGTAGAAAAGTCTCCTGCAAATGAAGGGTGCGAGTCTGGAAGTTGATATCGACGAGACCACCCATGGGCTCGGCGATATCAGCAGAAGGGTTCTAAGCACGTTTAAGTGTCTAGTTGACTTACATTTCAATCATTCTTGTATCATAGGTTGTCGGGAACACTTGTAAAGCACGTAAAACCTATTTGTTGATTGTTGTGCACTCCATTGAGGTAAGATAACTGTTGAGTCATGGATTCGCTAAAGATTACTTGCTGAGTCAAGTAGTCGCTGACAGCCTCAGCGAGAGGTTTCCTCAGCGAGACTTCAGCGACCAACATTATCTTCGAGTTAAAAGGATAAGTTCAATGACTCACCACCATGCTTTGTAAGTCAAATATGGGCGGGAAAATGAAGATAAGAAGACTGGTCCCAAGGACACGTGTTGCAAGATCAAGATAGAGCCATGTGACCTTGTACCGTTTTGATACTAAGGTGTTTCTCTTTCATGCCGTTTTGGGAAACAAACAAGATGAAGAAAAGAGAACTCTGCAGACCAGTCTTACATACCAATAGATAGTTGACAACCTTCATGTGTCAACATCTATTGGGCTGTCATGTGATGTCTCTTCTCTCCTATATAAGACATCACTTGACCTAGCCGCAATTCTGTTGGTTCATTCTACAATAGTCACTTAGTGTGTTTTTCTCTCATTGTAGAATTGTATCATTGTTAAGTTTTTCGTGTGTGCAAAAACTTAACAATATTTTCTTTCTTCTTTCTTTGTAAACCAACCATGTATTCACCGTTTAATTAATACTACTTATGATTAAACGTGTTTACTTTATTATCTTGCTTTCCTAGTATAATTTACATTAGTTGTTTAATTACATAATCGTTGCAAACTAGGGACTTTCAGTTGGTATCAGAGCGGTGGTTCGACACACCGAATCTGATCTGAGTAAAAGTTTGCAAGATTATCTTTCTTTCTTTCTGTACTTTAATTTTCTGCATCTAAATTTTTTTTTTCTTTAAACTTCTATTTATCTTTCCTTTCTTGTTATTATGTCTTCTGTTCCTTCTCTGGTAAATACCAGAGATTTTGGGTATGTCTCCATCCCACCAAGATTCGATTCACATGATTTCGGATCTTGGAAGGAGAGAATGCTCCTACACATCGTAGGAGTTGAGCCCTACCTTATGACCATCTTAACCAGAGGGCCATATGTACCAGTTCTGGTTACCAGGACACCAGGAGCCACTGCTGATGCTCCTGAAGTTGTCACTGAGCTCATAAAACCAGAAGTACAATGGACAGATGACGAGCGTAGGCTTGTCAATCTGGATGCTCGGTTGAGGAATCTTATCATTACTACCCTTCCTGATGACATAATGAAGTCTGTCATCAAACTTTCTTCTTCTAAAATGGTGTGGGATAATCTGTGTACCAGATTCGATGGTACGGCAGATGTTCTTGCTACCAAGAAAATAGATCTGAAACGTGCCTATGAAGGATTCTTCTCTCTCCCTAATGAGAGTCTGGATGGCACGTATAATCGGTTCAAGTGCCTTTTGAATGATATGACTAATGTGGGCATAGAGCATAATACTCTTGAAATATGCTACAAGTTCATTGACATCTTGCCTATCAAATGGCAAGGTTTAAGGCAAATTCTTTGAACCACTAAGCAATTGAAAGAGCATGACTTAGAGTCACTCTATGGCACTCTTCAATTTGAAGAGAGAGCCCTCGCTCAAACTCTGAGAGCTGAGGCTGAGTCTAGGAGGCATGCTGGTTCATATGCTTCAACTTCTTCTTCTTCTGTATCTAGTGTCTCAAATGTTCATGACCCTCTTGCCCTGGTCTCTGCTGAGGTCAGTCCTGTCCATCTTGACATGGACATCAGCAATTCTACTCCCTCTAACGTCCAAGATCTTGTCAATGACTCGATTTCGAGGAGAGACAAGAGATGTTCTCGGACTTCATGAACTTTGCTCTCATCGCTGGTAAACGTTACTCAAGAAAATGGAATGGTCGTAGGTCGACTAATTTCCAAAAACCAGTGGTAGACAAGTCTCAGGAAGAATGTTGGAGGTGTGGTCGAAAAGGCCACTACCAAAAAGATTGCAAAGTTT
Organism: Erigeron breviscapus; assembly: GCA_034093135.1. NCBI lineage: Eukaryota > Viridiplantae > Streptophyta > Magnoliopsida > Asterales > Asteraceae > Erigeron > Erigeron breviscapus. The sequence continues at coordinate 53,780,393 of CM067174.1, read as the reverse complement.
CTATTCCTTCTTTGCAGGCAGCGAAGCCTTCTTCATCATCAGCGAGGCCCTCTTCAGTTAAGCCTGCTGATGAATACAAAAAGAAGTATTATGAGCTTCGTGCCAAGATGGCCGATGATGTCTTGGTGCAACAACACACTGAGATTGAGGCACCAGGTTCCCTTACCCCAAATACCATTACACAAGTCTCGGAAACTGTCAGTGCAGGGACCGAGACAAATATTCTGGTAACTGGAATGGAAGTTGATGATGAAGATCTGGGCAGCGAGTTTGACCTTCAAGATTATGATGCTGAAATCACACTCGCTGCCGCAGAGGAAAGTGAAGACGAGGCGTATATAAGTGGTTATTTGGATGAAGACTTGGGCTATATGTTAATCTCATCTCCTCCCAATGATTTTGAGAATATCCCAGAGTCGCTGGTTGATATGCCTCCTCCTCCTTGTTCTTTTTATTTGCCCACGGAGTCTCATGACCAGGTTGGTTTTTATGGTGATTATGTGACTGAATTAAATGAAGCTGAGCTTCAGCGAAGAGTGCTTTACTGCCAACTTCAAAGAATAAAGCCTGGTGTTTATGTTGAAGTTGAAGAGGTTGATGATGAAATTATTATGGAGGTGCCCCCATTGCACCATCCAGACTTTTTTAGGGTTCCTTGCTCCAGGTATCCTGTTTCTTTAAAAGATCTTAAGGTTCCTTCTGCTGATGAAGAACTTGTCACAGCTTGCACTGCTATAAATGTGCCTGGTCTGGATTATGTGGAGACCCGTCAGCTGCAAGAATTATTAACAAGGGTGCAAATTTGCCAGAGCCAAGGCAATAGACATGGGTATTTGTATGCTTGGTTGGTGGATCAAATGGCTCAAATTCATGTTGAGGCTCATGAAAATTTTCAAGAATTGCTAACTGGAAAGGATTTGATGACTGATGAGCTAGCTGAGCTCAAAGGTATGGTGTTTGGGATCACCAAAAATCAAGTCACTCAAACCAAGTCAAATGAGAATCTGTTTAGAAGAAATCAAGCCTTGCTGAATGAAAGCATGAAGAAGGTCAGCGTCTCTAATTCTGCCTTGGCTGCCTCCTTGGACAAGCTGAAAAATGAAGTTTCTTCTTCAGCTCTTAAAGAAATTGTACCAGCACTCTCTGAACTCTCCCAATCAAATATTCTATTCACTGCTCAACTTCGCAAACTCGATCACACTGTCTCTTCCTTCTCCAAACAACAAAACAATTTCCATACAACTCTCACTAATGAAATTTCTTCCCTAAAAAATCAAGTCTTCTCTCGCACTCCCTTCCAAGTCGCTGTTGACAAAAAGATGCTTGAAGAGTCTGTCACCAGGACTAAGAAACTTGAAGCGGAGGTTGCTGGTCTAAAAAGTATAATGGGTGAAGTGTTGGGCCTCCTCAAAAAGGGTCATGTGGAAGTAGCCAGTACCTCAGCTACTTCCAAGGGGGAGAAAAATGCTGAGGACCCAACACAAAATGCTCCCCAAGTTCCCCCCACTGAAACTGGCAAAGCTGAGATGGTTAGTGAACCGGCAGCTAACGTTGAGGGGGAGCTAGCTGAGAAGGTTGTTGAACCGGCAGCAAGTGTTGAGGGGGAGCAAGTGAAAGAAAAGGTGGTCGCTGCTGAAAGTGCATCAGCGAGGCCTATCAATGTTTCTATTTTCAAGCCAACTGCTGAGTTCCATGCTGCCCTTGAAAAGAAATACGCTGATAAGGGTAAAGCAGCAGTGGTTACTCAAAGCAAACCACCAAAGGTCCCCATGTCAGCAAGGGAACAACAAGAAAAACTTATGATTGGAGCCTTTCCCAAATCCACAACTGCTAATGCTGAACAGTCTCCTGAAGAAGTTGTTCGTCAACATGAACGGTTGAGCAAGAAGAAAGAAGAGGAGCTGTCTCAGAAATTCATAAGTGAGCAGATTGTTAATGAAGAATTAAAAGATGCTGATGATGAAACGAAAAGATTGGCTCAGCAATCTGGTGGTTTGGCAGCATTAAGAAAGAATGAAGAACAATTCTTTGCCAAGCGTATTAAAACTTTTGATGAAGGACAAGCGACCTACCTCAAATCAAGAGAGGTGAGGCAAAGGAAAGAAGAGATCACATCTGTCAGGGTTTCGCTAACCCAACAAGGAATGAATCTTTCCTTGCAAAGAAAAGGCGTGCCCAAGTTGTATACGCTGAAAAATGTTACCAAAAATACACTTGGGCTAACTGAATGGATTGAGATTTACAAGCTGATCAAGGATAAGACAGCTGTAAGCTATGAGCCGCTGATCAAAATGGCAGGTGAGCAAATAAGGATTATACATCAAATGGAGAAGAAGTACAAAATCAAAGACTCCTTGCTCAGCGCTGCCAGACATCCATATCCCTCTCCTCCTCCTCAGCAACCAAGAAGTGGTGTAAAAAGAACAGCTTCTGGTCAAGTGGCTTCTCAGCGCCCATTTGTTCTCAGAGCTGTTCCAAAGACTGATATAGATACTGAGCCACTGCTGAATCTTAGAATGCCTTCTAGGACCCTCTTTGTAGATGGAGTCTATGATGACAAGCTAGGAGGGTTCTGTTTTTGCAATATCCATGGTCATGAACTCTTCTTCAAGACCAATGAGATTGGAATTGCTTCTTCTGCCTTTCTGTTGAAGATAAGAAAGTATTGTGTTCAGTCTTCCAATGATCCCAAGTTCATAAAGCTGATTGATCAAGAGCTGCTGAAGCCTGAAAGACAACAAGACAAAGCTTTCATAGAGGCCAAGCAAGAGTCGCAATGGGATTAAGAAAACTTGTAATCTTTGTAATGCTATCTTTTTGTAAAGTTGTTTGTCAAGTAAATAAGATCAGCATTCCCTCATATCTAACTATTGTACTTCTAAAAAGTAACTCATACTCAGCTAAGTCTCCTCAGCGAATAGGGGGAGATTGTTGAGTCATGGATTCGCTGAAGATTACTTGCTGAGTCAAGTAGTCGCTGACAGCCTCAGCGAGCCTTTTGCGATCACATTATCTTCGAGTTAAAGGATAAGTTCAATGACTCACCACCATGCTTTGTAAGTCAAATATGGGCGGGAAAATGAAGATAAGAAGACTGGTCCCAAGGACACGTGTTGCAAGATCAAGATAGAGCCATGTGACCTTGTACCGTTTTGATACTAAGGTGTTTCTCTTTCATGCCGTTTTGGGAAACAAACAAGATGAAGAAAAGAGAACTCTGCAGACCAGTCTTACATACCAATAGATAGTTGACAACCTTCATGTGTCAACATCTATTGGGCTGTCATGTGATGTCTCTTCTCTCCTATATAAGACATCACTTGACCTAGCCGCAATTCTGTTGGTTCATTCTACAATAGTCACTTAGTGTGTTTTTCTCTCATTGTAGAATTGTATCATTGTTAAGTTTTCGTGTGTGCAAAAACTTAACAATATTTCCTTCTTCTTTCATTGTAAACCAACCATGTATTCACCGTTTAATCAATACTACTTATGACTAAACGTGTTTACTTTATTATCTTGCTTTCTTAGTATAATTTACATTAGTTGATTAATTACATAATCATTGCAAACTAGGGACTTTCAGTAACTATTTTAACACGAGGGACACAACGAAAACTTAGTTTTCATAATAAATGTTTGTTAAAGCCCTTTCGTACGTATGTTGGGTATGGGAACTCACGGGAGGTCACTTGGGTGTTATTTATGCATGCTAATGATCATTTATTTGTCGTTATACTTGATATGCATGCTTAGATGTTGGAAATGATTGAGATTGATGTTTGGTTGGATACATGTTGGCTTGTACATCTAGTACACTAGACTTGGTAGGATTGCCATGTCACGCGCACGTTAAGGGCCCTAAAAGTTGTATTGTTGTTGTGTTGTTGTTGTTGATGATGATACTCGAGTATAATTATTGTCGAAAGTGTTAAGCTTAACCCATGCTAGCCTTGGCTAGTATGCTATCGTCGCTGTCGTTTGGGGTAATCATGATAACCCCCATTCGACTCAGTCTGTTGTTGGGGTTTGCCGGATGGCGTGGGCTGGCCATTTTTGTCGATGCCGGTTTACTCGTGGATTGGTTATGCCATCCGTAACGACGCCGATGGACCACCGAATGGTCTACCCATCATGTCGGGTGTGAGGCTCCCTAAAGGTCAATGGACCGCCTTCACACAATTTATATTGTCGATAACAAGTGACATAAATTACTTGGCTTTGTTGTGGCATAACCTGATGTTGATTTGTTGAGATGCTTATTGTCGATTGATGAGGTTGCTAGGCACATTTAGGGATATGATATTCCTAATGCTTGTTGTTGTTGTTGTTGTTGTTGTTGTTGTTGTTGTTGTTGTGTGTTACTTAACATGCGTATGATAGTTTTAAAAGATGTTTGAACTGGCAACCATTTTATACAACATGTGGTTATCTTACTTAGCTTTTAAAGCTAACACTTGTTTTGTTGAAATATGTTGTGTTTCCCAGGTTAGTGTTTGAAGATTGGTGAGATGCATGTGAGGTTGGGTAGACGTTTAAAGATGCTTAGCTACCTGCTAGTGACATCACCTATTTAGACGACATTTATGAACCTTTATTGTGATTATAGTAATTTGTCATTTATGTAGTTGATGACATTTGTGGATTTCCTTTATTGTTGCTATGATATGGATTCGTAACACCAGTTTTATTAATTAACAATTCCAGTAGGAATTGTAAACGTTTTATTAAATGCTTCCGCTTGTTTTGACGCCGTTAGGCAAAATTTTTGGAAATCCATATTTTATAAAATGACGGGTGTTACAAGTTGGTATCAGAGCAATGGTTTAAGTGAACCAAAGACCGACCAAAAGCCATAGGTTTTGGACTTAAACCGATAAGGACTCGATAGGCTTAAGTAGTGAATGCTTTAGCTTTATGATATGATGCTTTTAGGACGGTTGGGATGAGTGTGAGAGTAGGATTAAGGTATTACAAGGTATTATCATTTGTTAGCAGAGTTGCAAGCATTTGAGGTTACCTACTCTGAGGAAGAAAAAGTCGAGAAATTTTTGAGTTCCTTGCCGGAAAAGTGGAGCAATTATATTACCACTTTGCAGGAAAAAGCAGATTTCTCTGATATGTCTTTATGTTGGGCAATCTTATGGATTTCTTTTATTACTGATTTGATGCTGTTAGTAACACCACTTATGTTTTCTCAACTG